>SJYO01007308.1:454360-819472 GCA_006410555.1 Capra ibex
CTAAAGAGTTCTCCGTCCAGTCCACCAGACCATAAGGGTAGAGAAAGTCTTCAAAGGTGTCAAATAACACTAGGTGTGGCAGTCTCCGAAACCGTATCAGTTATTTCGTCTTTATCTACAAAAAGACCTTGAGAGAACGAAAAAGGTGTTAGGTCACCTACAACCGTTAAACTAGAGACCAAAGAGACGGAAAAGATTTTGGTCGAACTTGTAGTCCCTCAAGTACCAAGTACATAACGACTTCGGACCGAACCTCTTAAAACTCGTAATCAAATGATCGTACACTCTACTCACGTTAACACGCCATCAAACTCGTAAGAAATCGTAACGGAAAGAAACCCTAACCTTACTTTTGACTGGAAAAGGTCAGGACACCGGTGACGACTCAACAGGTTTAAACGACCGTATAACTCACGTCGTGAAAGTGTCACAGTAGAAAGTCCTAAACTTTATCGAGATGACCTTAAGGTAGTGGAGGTGATCGAAACAAGTATCACTACTAAAGATTTCGGGTGAACTGAAGTGAAAGGTTCTACAGACCGAGATCTAATCACTAGTGTAGTAGGACTAATAGACCCAACACTTCTAGAAAAAACATGTCAAGAAGGTACATAAGAACGGTGGAGAAGAATTATAGAAGACGAAGACAATCAAGGTATGGTAAAGACAGGAAATAGTTCGGGTAGAAACGTACTTTACAAGGGAACCATAGCGATTAAAAGAACTTCTCTAGAGATCAGAAAGGGCAAGACAAGAAAAGGAGATAAAGAAACGTAACTAGCGACTTCTTCCGAAAGAATAGAGAAGAACGATAAGAAACCTTGAGACGTAAGTCCACGAATATAGAAAGGAAAAGAGGAAACGTAAAGCGGAGAGAAGTGTCGCTAAACATTCCGGAGGGGTCTGTCGGTAACACGAAAAAACGTAAAGAAAAGGTACCACTACCAGAACTATGGACAGAGGACATGTTACAGTGCTTGGAGTAAGGTATCAAGTAGTCCGTCAGATGATAGTCTATATCCGGGAATTTAGATAAAGAGTGAAGGTGACATATTAGTATTCCTTAAAGTAAAACATTCGTCTTTAGAATTTTCATTTTCTAAACGATAACCAATTTTGATTAAAATTACGAATAGTCTATTCCCTCAACAAAGTTTATGAACTTCGAGAGACTTCGGGGGACGAAGAACACCTACTCTCTAATTTCCGTCTCCATACCAGTACTGACACTACGACTATTCGGTAGACAATGGGTCTGCACCAACCGGGGTAAACCTTTGATGACGGGAGTCAGAGGAAAGACAAAAATAATCTAATCACTGAACTATGTAAAAGTCTCAGTAAAGTAAATGAATAAACTCCATATTGACGGTCATAGTCTGAGAAGACTTAAGGCGACGAAGACATCATACACGAACACTACAAGAGTAGTACTTCTGGTATAGTGAGCAAGACAGAGAGAGAGGAGTGTAACACGAAAGAAAAAAATTTCTACATAAAATACAAAATCCTTTGTAAGTAAATGAACGGATAAGACCGAGAGTCAATACCGTAAGCCCTAGATCCAGGAACCGGGCCCTAACTTGGGTCCGGGGGACATCTCCCTCGGGTCTCAGAATCGGTGACCTGGGGGTCTGTCCAGGGGTGTCACACGGAAGATTGGGGTCACGACTATCACATAAAAATTTCCAGTAATTCGTCACACCGAATTGCTAATTTTCACTCCTAAAGTACGACTTACCACGCCGAACCTAAGACTGGAGTAGTCGGACTGAGACACACTAGACACCAGTCTATGAAACGCCAGATGTGTTCGGGGGAGGATACCCGAACAGTCTTTAATTTAATCGATCACAACTACATTATACGGATCATACCCGGACCGTGTTTTGCCCATGCAAAAACAAAATTTAATAGCAGTCTGAGGCACTGTCGTGGTAACGAACTAACAGATCAAAGGACCTGATCAAACATTTCAACAACTCTTTTCCTTCTTCCACACCGACAAGACACACACATAGGTAGGGAGAAGGATAGGAGTATGAGACATACGTCTTTACAGTCAGAACATAATAAACAAAGTCAACAAACTCTGGAACTTCCGGGTCCTCGATCATTAAAAATATTAATACAAATCCGTGTTCTAATCCTCGGAATACACATCCTCACTCAGTGAGTGAAGGCCTATACTGGTGAACTGAGTCTTCTACACTACTGAAAGACGAAAAGAAGGGTTGTTAGCGGATTGAAACAATACCAATGAAATAAAGTAACATATCCGTTTTAATCCACGGTGCTAAAATAAAGGTTTAAACTCCTAAACGTTTACTGACTCTCTATTGGGAATACATAGAATTGCCGGGTGACACGAGTGACTGATAAATAACTGACTAAATATAAAAAGGTTTCACTTCTTGTTAAACTGACATGGACACCTCTCTTGTCAAGTATCATTAACCAACGAAACTGGAACTTGTTTCCAAAGACCCAATGAAACAAAAGACTTCCGAACAAAAAACTTAGGTATAGTAGGCTTTCAATGTGAATCTTAGTTAATTTTTAGAAAAAATGAGGTTCGAACATAGGACTTACAAAAGACTTCATACGATAAATACATGAGAAAAGATCCATGAATCCCGAAAAATGAGTCCAACAATGAGGTCATACAAGAGGATCAAACGTTTCATTTGAACATGTCGAAATCTCGTCTTTTAACTGAATAAAGTAAATATCACTATCTTGAAAAAATTTTGTAGGTGAATGTCTGAAAATCTTTATTGTCGGAATTTTAAGTGTTAACGTACATTGAATGGGAATATAATTTCACATGTCAAGACAGCAAAAATCGTATACACGTCTCGATAGATGGAAAATGTTAATCAAAATTTAGTGGGATTAGTAAGGGGTCTCTTTGAGGTATGTAGATGTATTTACCTTAGTATGTTATACACCAGAAAAACTGACTGAAAAAACTGAATCGTTTTACAAAAGGTTCAAGTTGGTAAACATCGTACGTAGGTATGAATTAAGTAAAATAACGACTTATTTTAAGATAACATACCTATCTATCGTAAAATAAATTGAGTAACTAGTTAATTACCTGTAAACCTAACGAAGATGAAAACCCTGTAATACTTATTATGACGACATTTGTATGTACATGTTCAAAAACACACCTTTATACAAAGTAAAGAGAACTCTAAAAAAAAAAATTACTTAATTCAAGATTTCCTTTTCTTCAACGCCTGATGAAAATGTTTTTAGAAAACATCTATAAATTTTTAGGACAGATAGAGAAAATAACGGTTCATAATCCAAAACGATCCAAACGACGTGACTGTTGATTGAAATTGTAGAGTCCTCAAATGCCGTTATACCCAAACAAAGAACGAGTCCAATACAATCAACGTGCACCGACCCCTAGAAGAAGTCATTAGTAGAGTAAAGGTCCTAAGTCCGACTTCCTTATTTGAGAACAAACCCTGTACGAAAAGAAGACTGATTTCCTTTTTCTTTGTCTTGACCATCTTTGTACGTCACTTTCGTAAACAAGTCTGGACCGTATGTAAAGTAAAGGTGAGTGTAACCTAACCGAATCAACCCACTCAGTATACCGTTTTCACTTTTAGTTAGTCCCTTCATATTGGGTTGACAACATCCGTTACGTTCAGTATACCGTAACCCACCCCTATTTTCCGGTAGAACGTACCTTCCTCCGTGTCTACTAAACTTTGTCTTTAAGTCCAGCAGCGTTGAGTCTTCCTTTATTACTTTGAATACCTCCTCTCTACTCTTTTTACCTTCACTTCGACCACATCGGGGTACAGAAAAGTTAAGTTCCCTTATAGAGTCTTGAAGTGTTTATTTCCCTGCAAAATCGTGATTCCAGTCCCCTATCGGTCGAAGTTCGTTATCATATACTTTCACTTGGTCTCTGGGAACCTTCACCTACTCTCATCCTAACTTCGTCTCTAGGGTAGTACTCACAATGTCTTATTTAATGATCTTCCATTGTCTTCTGAGGAAGACACATCAGAAAACCGGTCAGGGTAGGGGGAGTACTGTCGGGGAATATTTCCAGGTCCAAACAACTTCTTTAATCAAACAAATAGCACATGTTAAAGGGAGTCAGAACTAAACTGATCAACGTATGGACACTATAGTAAATTGAACAAGGACACGGGGACACAAAGGATATCCGACCACCAATCTAAATCTCCAAACTCAAAAAACCGAATCGATGGAGTATTTAACACAACGCATAAAGGTAATTCCCCACGTATTACAGACAACCACCGGTAACTACCGATAAACATATCTAGACAATTAAGTAATCCTTAATGTTTTACCACTATGAGAAAAAATTTAATTTAGAAAGAGTATAAATTACTAATTTTGTAAAAACTCATCTCTTTAAAAGGAACAGTTAATAAACAATGGGGTTTTACTTCAAATTATTTTTTCCTTCCTATTTTACAAGTTAAAAAAAGGGGAACAAAGTAGTCAAAAGTTCGATTGTTTAACCAAGGAATCCTAGGAGGTTACTACTACTCATTCAATTAAAATCATAGGAAACTACTTAAACACCTAAATGTTTATAAATGAGAAAATCGGGTAACGAGAGATTGTCTATGAGTCTAACCGACCACTTTCTGAGAAGTTCAACCGAGAATGCAAAAGGACTGTACTGGAATTAACGGGAACTAACGAAGAAACGAAAAACCTTACTATTCTGTGAGGTCTTAGTACATTTACAGGACTAGGTCTGGACCTTAGTCCGCAAACAAACTTCTTTGAACCATAAACCTCTGATGTCAGACTCACGAACCATGAGTGACGATGAACCAAAAAATCACTTGTCAAGATCCTTTACTCAAAGACCAAAAGAAATTATGGCTCCGTGATACGAACCGTAAATCTATTTGTCTATATTTTGTATCAGGGACGAAACATTTACTAATTTCGTATCACAAGTGAAGTCAGCGAGTCAACACAGGTTGAGAAACGCTGGGGTACCTGACGTCCTACGGTCCGAAGGGACAGGTAGTGGTTGAGGGCCTCAAGTGAGTTTGAGTACAGGTAACTCAGCCACTACGGTAGGTTGGTAGAGTAGGAGACAGTAGGGGAAGAGGACGGGAGTAAGAAGAAGAAGTAAGTCGTAGTCCCAGAAAAAGGTCACTCAGCCAAGAAACGTAGTCCACCGGTTTCATAACCGCAAAGTCGAAGTTGTAGTCAGGAAAGTTACTAATCTGTCCTGACTAAAGGAAATCCTACAATATTCATGATTTTATACAACCCGAAAACCATATTTTCAAGTATCCTCCAGTGAAGTGCATCTTCCTTCTACCCAGAGATCCTTTAGGAGGAGTTCCGTTACTGTAAACTAGAGTCGAAACTCCTTATTTCACTTCACTTCCATAATATGAAAACCTTTGACAGACAAATCTTATACATACACCACACGGAAATAGAAATGTGGTCATGCTCGGAGACAAAGATAAGATGTTTATATATTGTGTAATCATATATAAAACGAAGAATTCTAAAAGAGAGTCATTGTAATGATGTCCTTCGTAATGACACACAAATGAGAACACGTAAACTGGAACATAAAATTATCCTGTTTTAAGGATCTTCCCTTTACCGGTACAAATTCTTACACACATACAGACAGTCAGTACAGACTGAGTAGACGTCTGAGTACCTGACATCGGGCGGTCCGAGGAGACAGGCACCTCAAAAGGTCCGTTCTTTATGACCTCACCCATCGGTAAGGGAGAGGACCCATTGAAAGACTGAGTCCCTAGTTTGGACATAGAGAACTTAACGTCCGTCTAAGAAATGGTAGACTCGGTGGTCCCTTCGGGACACAAATTCTCACGACGACGACGATTCAGTAAGTCAAAACAGACTGACACGCTGGGGTCTCTGTCGTCGGGTGGTCCGAGGGGGCAGGGACTCTAAGAGGTCCGTTCTTGTGACCTCACCCAACGGTAAAGGAAGAGGTCACGTACTTTCACTTTTCACTTTCACTTCAGCGAGTCAGTATAGACTGAGAAGAACTAAGGTACAAGGAGGTCCAAGGAGACAGGTACCCTAAAAGGTCCGTTCTCATGACCTCACCCCACGGTAAAGGGAGAGGTCACAAATTCTCATCTATATACAATTTTCAACAACATCCAAGATGGTTTAACAGTAGTCTTTTCAACTATCGTTAAGTGTCGAAAATGGTCACGACCCGATCACTGTTAAAGAAGTGTGAGTTATCACACAGAAAATTTTGATTTAATAAAATTAAATAAAATCACAGTATAACACAACTAAGAACGAGTCTTATAGTCCTTCAATTAGATTTATACAAATGGAGAACTTTCATACCTCAATTTTACACTGTAAATTTTAAATTGTATAAAAGTGAAAACCTTGGATCTTTAAGTAAAATATTACCTCGAAACATCAAGAAATGATACCTAATTATTAATAGACACAAAACTTTTCATTAACTTTCAGTCTGATGGTTCTTTAGTATATGGGACGAAGACTAGTGAACGTGCTTCCTTTTTGAAGGACTACAGTGTAAAGAGAGAATAAAAAAACTTTACACTAAATCTCTATACCCAATCTTTTACTTGTAAAAATTTCATCAAACCCTCTAAAGATTAAGATAGTCTGAAAAAGATGAGAACAAATTGTAATAATGGAGGTAAATACCACCGGTGAACACACTAGGTACTTTTACAATAACAAGTTAGGAAGTCTGGGGTACCTGACGTCGCGAAGTCCGAAGGGACAGGAAGTAATAGAGGGTAAAGTCAAGTCAGTGAGTCAGCACAGGCTGAGAAACACTGGGGTACCTGGTACCCCATACTTGGTACTTGGTACCGGATCGTGTGATCCGGAGGGACAGGTAGTGGTTGAGGGTCTCAAATGGGGTTGAGTACAGGTAACTCAACCACTACGGTAGGTTGGTAGAGTAGGGGACAGTAGGGGAAGAGGAGGACAGGAGTTAGAAAGGCTTGTAGTCCCAGAAAAGTTTACTCAGTCGAGAAACGTAGTCCACCGGTTTCATAACCTCAAAGTCGAAGTTGTAGTCAGGAAGGTCATTTGTGGGTCCTGAATAGAGGAAATCCTACCTGACCAATGTCTCTAACGAGTTTAAGTACAGGTAACTCAGTCATACGATAGATTAATAGAGTAGGAGACGGTGGGAGAAGAGGAAAACGGAAGTCAGAAAGAGTCGTAGTACCAGAAAAGGTCACCCAGTGGAGAAACGTAGTCCACCGGTAGACGAAAATAACTTCCTATTTGGTGTTTAGTTAAATACATACTTTCGTCTTGTAAATACGAAAAAGGAAAATCCATGATAAATTTATTAAACATGAAAGACTTTAATACAAAACAAGGGAAGATGAATTTTTATCAGACACTCAGGATGTATCTATAGTCAGACTTCTTCACTTCACGTCAGCGAGTCAACACAGGCTGAGAAACGCTGGGGTACCTGACATCGGATAGTCCGAGGAAGCAGGTACCCTAAAAGGTCCGTTCTCACGACCTCACCTAACGGTAAAGGAAGAGGTCCCCTAGAAGGACTGGGTCCTTAGTTTGGGCCCAGAGGACGTAACGTCCGTCTGCGAAATGACAGACTCGGTGGTCCCTTCGTCCTCTATAGTCAGACCTAAAATTACAATAAATTTAAAAGGACAATATTTACATATTAAAATAGTCCAATAGCATGGGTCTCTTGAAAGAATTTAATAGTTACCACAACTTTTTTCTTCTATTCCTTTTTTTATTCTTTTCTTCACTCTCTTTAAACTTCTCTTTAGGTATGTCAAAATTAGGTACCAGGAAAAAAGGAGGCAATTTATTCCTTCGATCATGAGACTAGACTGTGACGAGAACTTCTACGTCGACAAAAGATCTAAATGTAAAATCAATCTTAGTGTCAAAATTTTGTTTCACTTCTGAAATTAAAATCTCAATAAGTCCGTCATGACACCACTCAATGAACAGACTCAATAAAAATTAATAAATCTAAGAGGGCGGGGACCTAAAACCTGAGTTGGTGAAGGTCGAACCACATATTTTCACATTAAACAAAACGAAAAAGAATGTAAAATTTACGAATAAAAGTAAATGATTAATCACAATTTTTACTAGAAAATTGAACAATAACATCTACTTTTGGAGGGAAGAACTAATTGCAGTAGTCTGAACCATAAACTTCGTTGGAAAAATAAACCTTTAATTCCAACGGAAAGTTTCTTTTTCATTACTAATGAAGTGTATAATAAATTTTTATTTTAGAGAAAATCCCGTTCCTTAAAGACGATTCAACCTAAAAAAAAAGAAAAAATCAAATCTTATTCAAGAGAAAACACCACTGTGTATCGACAAAGACTTCAACCGTTCTTTTGAAGGAGACCCCTGAGAGTTTCCCTCACAACACCGTCGAGAGACTAAGTCGACGAATCTTTCGAGAGACTTTCAACGGAATAAACAGACCTTTCTCAGACCTCGGGTTTGGACAAAAAAGGTGGCTCCTCCTAACATCGAGATTCGAGACAGCTTTTGTTGGTACCTTCTAAGACACTACTATCACACTTTACGTCGTCATGGTTCCGTATTTAAATTTAACACATGAGGTTTCGTTTAAAAGTCTGGGTCAATTTTTTTTTTCCGCCCCCCTCCCCTCTCTCCCTTCGGAAAGGTCATACCTATCCGGAACCGTCGTAAATATAACTATAGGTCCACCACGATCACCATTTCTTGGGCGGACGGTCGTATCCTCTATGTTCTCTACGTCCAAACCCTTCTCTACGAACCCAACCCTTCTGGGGGACCTCCTCCTGTACCGTTGGGTGAGGTCCTAAGAACGGACCTCTTAGGGTACCTGTGCCCTCGGACCGTCCGACGTCAGGTACCCCGGCGTCTCAGTCTGTGCTGACTTCACTGAATCGCGTGTGTGTATAACTATAGGTGGAAGGAGTCTCTGGATCTCTTTTCTTTCCTTTTTTCCCTCGGAGAGGAAAAGAATGATCTGTCAGGTGTTGGTTCGACTCATGTTACACTCTCAGTCATATGTTCTTTTTCCTCCCAGTTCTCATAACCATGTCTAAGGAAGAATAATTTTTTACTTCAAAGCCCAGAAGCATATTACACAATTCACTTATGACTAATAGAGTAATTTTCTAATGTATACTTATACCTTCACGTCATACTTTAATAAAACTTAGTCTAATTCACATTACCTCCTTTCTGAGTAATTGATTTTTATCAACATCCTGAAGACCCCGAGGTCACCAATTCTGAAGGGTGAAGTTTACGTCCCCTGTCCCTGTGCCCAAACTAGGGACTACCCCCTTGATTCTAGGGCGCAATACACACCAGACTGGATGGGGGGGAGTTTCTTCACTGACTTGATAATTTTCTTTTTAAACTCCTTTTGCTCCTTGTCATTATCACTTTGTCTACTCTTTCCATCTTTTCTACCCGTACCTCTTCAATTCCTTTTCTCATTAAGGTCAAAAGAGACGGGTCCCTGAGTCAAGGGACGGTTGTGTAGGTGGGAGTCGAGAGTGGCGAAGCAAAGGAGAGACAGGGGTCTGGCGGGGGGGAGGGGGTCACGGTAATTCACAAGAGTCGAAGTGAGTATGACGCGACTTAAAGAGAGTAAAGAAGTTTACACTGTTCAAGAGGGTTCGAAAGGTAAAAAATACAAAAGAACTTCGGTGACTATGATAAACCGAAGTGTTCACTCAGTCACCATTTCTTAAGCGGACGGTTACGTTCTCTGTGTTCAAGGTAAGGACCCAACCCTTCTAGGAGGCCTCTTCCTATACCGTTGGACGACGTCATAAGAACGGACCTTTTAAGGTACCTGTCTCCTCGGACCGTTCGGTGTCAGTTACCCCGGTGTCTCTCAGTCCGCACAACCTCGCGCACGTGCGTGTGTGTGTGTGTTTGTGTGTGTGTGTGTGTGTCCTGAAATTATGAGACAACTTATCTTCACCACTCTCACCCATAGAAACAGAATAACGTCTAAAACGACCCTTCCGAAAGTCGAAGAATGACAACTCATAATACAACTGACACCCAAACAGCACTTATCGAAAATAATGCAACTCTATACAAGGGAGATATGGGTGAAACCATTCTCAAAAAGAGTACTTACCTACAACTTAAATAGTTTACGAAAAAGATGTAGATAACACTACTGGTTCACCAAAAACAGAAAAGAAAACAACTACACTACATAGGGTAACTAATTAAACACATATGACTTAGTAGGAACACTGGGACCTTACTTAAGTCGAACCAGTACCATAGATTAGAAAAAATACACAACAACCTAAACCAAACGATTATAAAACAACTTCTAAAAACGTAGATATAAGTACTTTCTATAACCGGACATCAAAAGAATAAACTATCACAGAAACCAAAAGTAAACTCCCACTACCTCCGAAGGATCTCACGGAAACCACCGAAGTATCTTACACAAGGGGAGAGAAGTTAGAAATCTTTCTCAAACCCTTCATAGTCATATTCAAGAAACATATATAACATCTTAAGGAGACCCTTCGTAAAATTTGACAAGGTCTTTGTCAGTGAATGAGACCGCAAGATCTCCCTCAATTAATATGACGAAATATTGTGAACGACACAATACGAATCAATGTATATAGTACATGTAAAGACGAAAAGAAAAATCAATGTACTCCACATCTATGGGACACTAAACCTTAGTGTCCTACTAAAAATTGACAGTCTTCCATTAACATCCCTTCGTCGAATCGTCGAAAAGAGTGGATACTGAAAGAGATAACGAACTCACGAAAAATTTTTCGTCTCTGTAAAGAAACGACTGTTTCCAGACATATCAGTTTCGATACCAAAAAGGTCAACAGTACATACCTACACTTTCAACCTGACATTTCTTTCGACTCGTGGCTTCTTAACTACGTAAACTTGACACTACAACCTCTTTTGAGAACTGTCAGGGAACCTAACGTTCCTCTAGTTTGGACAGTTAGGATTTCCTGTAGTCAGGTTTTATAAGTAACTAACCATCCTGACCACGACTTCGACTTCGAGGTTATGAAACCGGTGGACTACGCTTCTGACTGACTAATCTTTCTGGGACTACGACCCTTTCCACACTCCCGTCCTCCTCTTCCCCTACTGTCTCCTACTCTACCAACCTACCGTAGCGACTGAACTATCTATACTCAGACTCGTTCGAGACCCTCTAACACTACCTATCCCTTCGGACCGAACGACGTCAGGTACCCCAACGTTTCTCACCCTACACTGACTCGCTGACTTGACTTAAAAAAATAATACAACGGAAATATTAAAAAGTTAGACGTCATATGGATCTCATAAGTACACCTAAGAGGTACATGACAGACGGAAAACATCGGTGTCCAAGACGTAGGTACCTAAGTTGGTTGGATCCTAGTTTTTATGAGTCCTTTTTTTTTAACGTCTTTCAAGGGGTTTCGTTTTAAACTTATGCGACGTCACCGTTGATAAAAATATCGTAAACGAAACATAATCCGTAATATTCATTAGATCTGTACTGAATTTCATATACTCTCCTACGTATATCCAATATAAGTTTATACTACTGTGAAAGATACTCCCTAAACTGCTCATAAAAACCTCAAACCATAGACACCCCAAGACCTTAGTCGGGAGATACCTTTTTCCCCACCGACATATGGGTACGAGATATGGTTTCTATGCGTCTTCCAAGACTTCTTCAGAAATCCCCTCACTCCTCCTTACAACAAGACTTAAAACTTTTTCAGATTCCGTGGAAAGGACGTTTCAAAATGAAGCCAAAAGAACAACGAGGGACGTAACGACAGTAACAAGTTTAGCAGTCAAACACTTTCACCGGAGCAAAAACAATTTTAATGAGGCATGTACAAAAGTCGCAATTATCAAGTGTCATGAAGTCCTTTGACAATCGTAAATCCCCACCCAGGCTTCTTAAGACTTACATAATCGTGATACAAATAAAGATATCTTAACTCGCTCTATTGTGTTGAATCTTCAATCACTCTTTCTGTTTTCCTTTAACTATAATTTTTATCTATAGTATCGAAACCTTCCACGATCTAGTGGTCAAGTAAAAGACTCTTTAACAATTACCTTTCTTAGTTCTTAAATATAACAAAAAGGACACATTTGACTCAAAGTACCATTGATGTATCAATAAATTCCTTTGAGGAATAATCTTCTTAAGGTCTATTATCTACGTCTACCTTATTTTACTATCATAATCGCATAGTGGAAATCCGTTGGGGATTTATTTATTACCTCTTACCAGTGACCCATTTAGTCCGACCGTTGTGAACTTACATTATTAGTTAAACTTGTAGTGAAATATCCACCCTGTTGGCCTAAAATACACACAAGATTACACTATATAATCCGTTCACGCACATAGTGGATACCACAAGAACGGTTTATAAACTTTTACTTAGTACAGAGATCTAGAGTGGTCAAGTGTCCTTTATACCCCTTGACCGACGACGACGACGACGATTCAGTGCCGTCAGCACAGGCTGAGACACGTTGGGGTATCTGCCGTCGGGTGGTCCGAGGGGGCAGGGACCCTAAGAGGACCGTTCTTGTGACCTCACCCAACGGTAAAGGAAGAGGTTACGTACTTTCACTTTTCACTTTCACTTCAGCGAGTCAGTACAGGTTGAACATCGCTGGGGTACCTGACGTCGGAAGGTCCGAGGAAGTAGGTACCCTAAAAGGTCCGTTCTCATAACCTCACCCCACGGCAACGGACCAGGTACCCCTTTACCTCCTTATGAAATTACGGTATTCCTTTATCANGAGGGGGCAGGGACCCTAAGAGGACCGTTCTTGTGACCTCACCCAACGGTAAAGGAAGAGGTTACGTACTTTCACTTTTCACTTTCACTTCAGCGAGTCAGCACAGGTTGAACATCGCTGGGGTACCTGACGTCGGAAGGTCCGAGGAAGTAGGTACCCTAAAAGGTCCGTTCTCATAACCTCACCCCACGGTAACGGACCAGGTACCCCTTTACCTCCTTATGAAATTACGGTATTCCTTTATCAGTGGATTTAAATCTTATACTCTTTAAGATGTTCTGTTTACTGAACATTGTCTAATTTACTCTAAACTTCTCTACATAGTCAGTCTATGTCACACACCAAGAACAAAGAAAGGACCAAATCTGCTTGTTCATCATTTTCAAGGTGAACTTTCTCCTAACTTTAAACTTGGACTTGATACATAATCTATTATGACTCTTTAATAACGATTAAAACAGTCTACTCAATTACCTTAATATCACAGTCTGAAATTTCTTTTCAGAAATTGACTACCACCATATAAGAAATGATACATATCCCCTTTTCTATACCATAGACGCTAAACGAGATTTCATGAGGTTCGGGGAGGTGGGGGTTTCTTTTTCTTTACTCTCCTTTCTCTATGCGTTATAACAATTGAACGTACTGGTAAGTAAGATGTCAATAGAGGAATGAATGTATGTACAAACCTTTTAAAGTCTTGGTTTCCAACTTTTCTTAATTGGATTTTAAACACACCGTATTGCTAAAGATCGTCGGTTGTTTTTGATCCAGTCATTGTATTAATTATCGTGGACAATCTCTTCCTTTAACGTTGGGCGAGGTCATAAGAACGGACCTCTTAGGGTGCCTGTCTCCTCGGACCGTCCGATGTCAGGTACCCCAACGTTCCCAGACTGTGCAGGTAAGGCGATTTACCGGTCACCTTAGGGTAGGTACTAATTAAGGTCACTTTAGTCGAAACACCCCTCGGTTATACTATTTAAGATTCTCGGAGTGAGGGACCATCTTAAGTAATTCTCTACCAGGGTAGAACTAGGAAGGAGGGGAGGTAAAGATATTACTGAAGAAGGAGATTGGGAGACAACGTCTAATCAATCATATTGTCTATTTTCTCTTTAAAGCAATATCGACCTTGACAACCGGTTTTCTTAAACTGACTTAAGACAAAAGATACCAAACAAAGGTTTTATTCATAAAGAATTTTACAGTTTACAGAATTTACAAATTTTATGGTCTCAGTAGATAAAGGAATCTCTAAAACCACTATTGGGGACAGAGGGTTCAAAAGCTCATCGATTACGTAATATACTTCGTAGACGTCCATCAAGAGGTATTTTTGTGACAAAACACACTTCGAAAGGGACTCATAACTCGTCGTCACTTAACTCTAAGATAAACGACCGTCGAGTGACTTTATGTCTAGGAGACACAATACCTACCTCTTCCGTCACCGTGGGGTGAGGTCATGAGAACGGACCTTTTAGGGTACCTGTCTCCTCGGACCATCCGACGTCAGGTACCCCAGCGGTTCTCAGCCTGTGCTGACTCGCTGAAGTGAAAGTGAAAAGTGAAAGTATGTAACCTCTTCCTTTACCGTCGGGTGAGATCACAAGAACGAACGTCTTAGGGTCCCTGCCCCCTCGGACCACCCGACGGCAGATACCCCAGCGTGTCTCAACCTGTACTGACTTCACTGAATCGTCATCGTCACACAATACCTAATTTAGACTTGGTAACAAGTCACTTCGAACACGATTCCAAGTGTAAGAAACCACTTTTAACTACGAATTGTTCTTATCCTGTAAAGGACGTTAAGTTCTACTCGGTACCAATTTCGGTTCTAAGAAGTCTTTTCTTAAAATTAATGACCTAACGAAAAAACAATCGTACGCAACGAACGAGTCAGCACAGATTGACAGAATTGAGGTACCTGACATCGGAAAACCTGAGACAGGTACCTTAAGAGGTCCGTTCTTATGACCTCACCCATCGATAAGGGAAGAGGTCCCCTAGAAGGTCTGGGGTCCCTAACTTGGACCCAGAGGTCTCTTCGGGTCAAAAGATAACGACATATTATTTAACGGCGTCGTCGAATTTTATTGTCTACGTAATAGTGGTCAAAGGTACTGGTCCTCAGACCCATTTCAAATTCGGCTCAGGGGACGAGTCCCTGACTCCTCCGACCTTTAGTCTTCCCAACTGATCCCGACTCTATAGTGACTCCGAGACCTACAAGAAGGTTCAAGGTTCAGGTACTCAAGGAACCGGCTTAAGTAAAGGAAGGTGGACATCTTGTGTCCGGTTGAGTGTAAAAGTATCGACCGCTCTTTCAGAAACTACAGACCCGGAAGAAAATTTCCCGAATGGAAAAGTCCGGTTGGACCCTTCTTAGAAGGAAAACTAATTTCGGTGATAATCCCTGGAATTAATGTAGGTGTTTCATAAAAGTGGAAACGGTAAATGTTGTTGTACTAACACCGTCACTATAAGGTAGTGGAAACGATATAAAGTAACCAATTTTTATTCAACGCTCAGGATGGGTGTGAGTCCCCTCTCTACTAACATGTTCTTGCACTCAGTAACTCCCAGTATCATCTTAAAACGGACGGTCATAATGTGACAGTGGGTGATATTTTTTAAATTTTTCGAACGAATGATAATGCGTCTGTTATAATTACCTCGAACTTCGTGTTGTCATATCAGTGGGTATTAGGACGGTCGGCTACTTAGTTTTACAAAGGGAAACCGACACACGTCTGTAATTAAAATATTCCTTGAATATCTCGTCTCTTTATTAAAAGATAACGAAAGGTAAATCCTTTTTGTAAATAATAAATGTATTATAAATAATAGACGGTGAAAATTTCTTACCTTAACAGAATCCACTGACATCATGACTAACAGAGTCCAATTAGTTCCATGTTAAGTGTTTGTCATTTTTTAGTAACAAGAGACACATATCAAGATTCTTAAGACCATTCGTGTACATATACACATTGGTGGTAGTGTTATTTCTACATTTTATAATAGAACACGGTAACTATTCTGGTCGGAAGGGGGGTGCAGGATCTGGAACTGTCAATGACCAGACAAAGGACGGGGACATCAAAACGTCAAAGTTCTTACAACTTATTTGCCCGAGGATGTGAAGTCTCAGAAAACCCAAACCAAACAAAGGCAATCATATTCCGTAGACTCCAACATATCATTTCCTTGTTGTAAGGACTCCGTTGTATTTGTATGTACAAAATAGAAACAGGGACCAAGGACCAGACCTTAAGGATTTTTGAGAACTTTCCTTGTATGAGTATTCGAAAAAATTTGGTACGGACTGAAATACGTGAGAACCCGGAGAACTATCGAAGTCCAACCCCCGACCAACAGTCTCCTTGGTTGTTACACTAATCTCCAATCTTGAAAACGAAGGTAGGGACCTGGAGGTTCCTCCCTCTCCCAAACCTCTAACTCAAGTCAATAGTCACCGGGTACTAAAGTACTTAGTGAAGATGATTAATTATCATCTCGGATGTATTTCTGGAAATTTGACACCCCGAGTCTCCCACAGTCTAAACTCTTTGTACAAGTAAACGACGATTCCACCGTGTGAGTCTGAGACACCTCTGTCTTCGAGGATACGAGTCCTGGGTGACCTGGAACGGGAGACACGTAAAAATAGACTAATTAGCGAACATAGGAAATGTTGTTTGACCATTTATTTATAACAAAAGAGACGTTAAAACACTGGGTAAGATTGTCAAATTACGTGGACTTACCCCCACCTCAAATACCCTCGGGGAAACTGGAACACCGGTTCGACTTGTCTTTATACCCATTGGACCCCTGGGTTATGAACCTTGACCGTAACCTTCACTCCCGACAGATCGGACCCCCCTCAGATTACGACTGAACTCATCAATTACAGTCTTAACTTTACTTAAGATCCTGTGGATTAACCACAGACCTCTCAACCTCTTAATCAACCACACTCCTTTTTTTGAATGTCTAAACTACAGTCTTCCTAAAACTGATTTTTATCGAGTGAACATGGGTTTCGACGGATCCCCAATTGGAACAAGTCGAGAACCCTCCATTGGAAATTCGGGACCTTACAGGACGAATTATTCCCACAGAAACAAATGGACCCCCGGAAACTGATGGCATCCAACGAATAGGACTGTCACACCGACACACACCATAGTCGAACTGGACGTCTCCTCGACCTCTGATTTCAATCGGTACGTCTATCAATCGGGATGGGTACACAGTCTGGAGTCTATTTTTACGATCTGTAACTTGGAGTCCACTTGCATGGACCAACGAGCATAAGTATGTATAATAGTATTCGAGAACCCTCTTTATTCACGGCTTGGGTTGAGGTGACCCACCCCTGTCGACTTTCGAACCACAGAAGACCTGAGACGGAATACGGGGAGAAGCGAAATTACTAAAATTAAACATAGGCAAACAACATAATTTGATACTGGGACTCATTTTACAGAACAAACTCAAAATATTGAGAGTCAAGTCAAGTCTAGTCATCGAGCCAGTGTAGGTTGAAAAACTCTAGGGTACTTGATGTCGTGCGGTCCGGAGGTACAGGTAGTGGTTGAGGGTCTCGAATGAGTCTGAGTAGAGGTAACTCAGTCACTACGGTAGGTTGGTAGAGTAGGAGACAACAAGGGAAGAGAAGGGCGAAGTTAGAACGGGTCGTAGTCCCAGAAAAGGTCACTCAGTCAAGAAACGTAGTCCACTGGTTTGATAACCGTAAAGTCGAAATCGTAGTCAGGAAGGTTACTTATAAGTCCTGACTAAAGGAAATCCTACCTGACCAACCTAGAGGAACGTCAGGTTCCCTGAGAGTTCTCAGAAAAGGTTGTGGTGTCAAGTTTTCGTAGTTAAGAAGTCGTGAGTCGAAAGAAATATAAGGTTGAGAGTATAAGTATGTACTGATGACCTTTTTGGTATCGAAAGTGGTCTGCCTGGAAACATCCGTTTCATTACAGAGACGAAAAATTATAAGACAGATCCATCCAACCAATATTGAAAAGAAGGTTCCTCGTTCGGAGAAAATTAAAGTACCGACGTCAGTGGTAGACGTCACTAAAACCTCGGGGGGGTTTATTTCAGACAGTGATAAAGGTGACAAAGAGGTAGATAAACGGTGCTTCACTACCCTGGTCTACGGTACTAGAATCAAAAGACTTACAACTCAACTTCGGTTGAATAAGTGAGAGGAAAAAGTGAAAGTAGTTCTCCGAAGAATCAAGAAGAAACGAAAGACGGTATTCCCACCACAGTAGACGCATAGACTCTAATAAGTATAGAGAGGGTCGTTAGAACTAAGGTCGAACACGAAGTAGGTCAGACGATAAAGAGTACTACATGAGAAGTATATTCAATTTATTCGTCCCACTGTTATATGTCGGAACTACATGAGGAAAGGACTAAATCTTGGTCAGACAAGGTACAGATCAGGATTGACAACAAAGAACTGGACGCATGTCTAAAGAGTCCTCCGTCCAGTCCACCAGACCATAAGGGTAGAGCACTTCTTAAAAGGTACCAAACAACACTAGGTGTCTCAGTTTCCAAAACCACATCAGTTATTTCGTCTTCGTCTACAAAAAGACCTTGAGAGAATGTAAAAGCTACTAGGTTTCCTACAACCGTCAAACTAGAAACCAAGAAGTCGGGAAAGATTTAGGTCGTACTTGTAGACCTTCAAGTGTCAAGTACATGACAACTTCGGACCGAATCTCTTAAACTCGTAACGAAAGGATCTTACACTCTACTCACTTTGACACGGCAGCAAACTCGTAAGAAACCGTAACGGAAAGAAACCCTAACCTTACTTTTGACCGGAAAAGGTTAAGACACCAGTGACGACTCAAAAGGTTTAAATGACCGTATAACTCACACGTGAAAATGTCGTAGTAGAAAATCCTAAACTTCACCGAGTCGACCTTAAAGTAGTGGAGGTGATCGAAACAAGTATCACTATGAAGGATTCCGGGTGAACTGAAGTGTAAGGTCCTACAGACCGAGATGTACTCACCAGTGTGGTAGTAATAGACTCAGTACTTCTAGAAAAAATATATCAAGAAGACACATAAGAACGGTGGAGAAGAATTATAAAAGACGAAGACAATCTAGGTATGGTAAAGACAAGAAATAACACGGGTCGAAACGTACCTTTCAAGGGAACCATACATAAAAAGAACTTCTCTAGAGATCAGAAAGGGTAAGATAACAAAAGGAGATAGAAACGTGGTTAGTGACTCCTTTCGAAAAAATAGAGAGAAACGATAAGAACCCTTGAGACGTAAGTTTACCCACATAGAAAGGAAAAGAGGAAATGGAAAGGGACGAAGGGACTATCGAGTCAAGTCAAGTCAGCGAGTCAGCACAGGCTGAGAAACGCTGGGGTACTTAGCGTCGTGCGGTCCGAAGGGACAGGTAGTGGTAGAGGACCTCAAGTGAGTCTGAGTACAGGTAGCTCAGGCACTACGGTAGGTCGGTAGAGTAGGAGACAGCAGGGGAAGAGGAGGACGGGGGTTAGGGAGGGTCGTAGTCTCAGAAAAGGTTACTCAGTTGAGAAACGTACTCCACCGGTTTCATGACCTCAAAGTCGAAGTCGTAGTAAGGGAGGTTTCTTTGGGGTCCCGACTAGAGGAAGTCTTACCTGACCAACCTAGAGGAACGTTTTAGGTGGACGTTACATCCTCTGGACCCAACCCTTTTAGGGGGACCTCTTCCCTTTCCGATGGGTGAGGTCATAAGACCGGACCTCTTAAGGCACCTGACATATCAGATGTCCCAACGTTTCTCAGTCTGTACTGACTCACTGAAAGTGAAGTGAATGAGAGAAGTATCGACAAACATTCCCGAAGAGTCTTTTGACAAAACGAAAAAACGCAAAGAAAAAGAACTAGTGACGGAGAACATGTCACAGTGCTTGGAGACAGGTATCAAAAAGTCCGTGAGATAGTCTAGATTACGGAACTTAGAGAAGCAGTGAAGGTCACATATCAACATTCCCTAAACTAAATCCAGTATGGACTTACCAGATCGTCAAAAGGGATGAAAGAAGTTAAATTCAGACTTAAACCGTCTTCCTCAAGTACTAGACTCGGTGTCAGTCGAGGACCAGAACAAAAACGACTGACGTATCTCGAAGAGGTAGAAACCGACGTTTCTTATATTAGTTAGACTAAAGTCATAACTGGTAGACCACTACAGGTACACGTCAGAAGAAACAAATAAGAAAACCCATAGTTTATTAGGAAATAAAAAGAAAAAGGAAACGGTAAGAATGGATTGATCCGTGAGGTGACGTGGTGACAACTACAGCAGATACTACATTACTCCCACCGCCGGTAGTCGTAACGTCGGATGTCTGACCCTCCAGGGGTCCTAGAGAAATTACCAAGGTCTTTCAAGAGATCGATCTCTGGCTACGGCGTAGACGGTCCGTCACAACTGTTAGAGTAGTTTTCACTACAAAGGTGACACGAATTACAAAAAGACGAAGAAAGACAGAGAACCACCAAGGAACTCCCGAAACTACTAGTCCCGTCTCCGTCTTCCATGGTGGAGTCAGACCCGGACAGACAAGACTTGGCAGTCAAAGTAACATTAGGAGTCTGGGAAGGTTAGTGGTCAACGGAACCACTACAGTAGTGGTTGGAAAAAATCTCTGTCTGGGTCCCCCGGGTAGAACCCCCGGTCCCGTCTGCACCGTGACTCAAGGGGTGGCCACGTGGAGTCCATGTGTTGAAACTAGAGCAACCCCAACTTGAATCCGCCGTACCGCCTCCGCCGACCACAGCCTAAACCCTGTTGACTTCTTTCTACGTGGAACTGGAGGAGGCTCGGTTTTCGTCTCAGAAGAGAACACAACAACCTTCTCCCACAAACGTTCTGGTAAGATAACAAAAGGAGACAAAGAAACGTGACTAGTGACTCCTTTAGAAATAATAGAACCGTTTTGAGACAATTGGAAACGACACGAAGTAAGACATGAGGTTCCGGTCTCAAAGTACAATGAGGTCCATAAAGAACTGAAGGATGAAAACATAAGGTCGGGGGACCTTACTTTTCTTGTAGAAAAACCCACAATCAAGACTTTCAGAACATCCAGAAGTAACTTGGCAAGTTGAAGTCGAAAAAGTCGCAATGACCAACCCCGTATCTGAACATAATGACACTATAACTTACCAAACGGAACCTTTGTTTGTCTCTAGTAAGACAACAAAAATTCTAGCGTAGGTTGTCGACGCAAAACCTGAGAACAACTGATACTACCGATGAGGAAAAGAATATTCCCTAAGGACGGGTGTCATCATCTATATTACCAATAGACTCAATTTAAGTGGGTAAGGTCAGGTAAAATCAAGCGACTACAGTTGTAAGTGAGAACGGTAAAGGACAAACTGGTGAAGGTTAAACGGAACTAAGTACCTGGATTGTAAGGTCCAAGGGTATCCAGAGTACTTAGTAACTTGGACATCTACGGAACCCCTGGGACTTGACGTCTCTAAGCAAGTATAGTAGAGTATATATGACGACTCACCGAAACGCCTCAAAGAAGTAAGAGATCGACTCGACCATCAAAGATCGAAAACCGTTAATGTTTATTTTGACGATATTTGTAGACTCTTGTCTAAAAATACACTTGTATCTAAAAATAAAGTGTTTATAGGTTCACTATCAACTTAATATACTTTTCAAATTGAAATATTCTTTGATGGTTTGTTTAAACCTTTCACCAACATGGCAAAACATAATAAGGAGGGTCGATGATAATCTACTTTCAAGATTAACGAGGAGTAGAAGGAAGGAGTTACAAACCATAACAGTCAAAAGTAAAAGAAAATTAAAATTGGTAGAATTATCTACATATTATCATACAGTAATATCAAAAAGAAATGTAAAGGGATTATTGATTACTATAACCCACAGAAGTGCATGAATAAACGGTAAACATAATAATAATAAACATATAGAATGAACTATTTTCATAGAGAAGTCTAAAAAACGAGTCATTCAAAACAAAAAATTAATTTAAAACTCTCAAGAGATTTAAAATACCTATGGTTAGTAAATAGTATACACACCGAACATCCATTAAAGATGATCAGATACTGGAATCCTTAAAAATTAACGTGATCACAAATTAAAACTTAGAATACCTAAAATTCTTTAGAAGCCGATTTAGTCACACTTTTAACAGACAAAATAAGAATTTCTAAAAATCGAAAAGTCTATAAAATCCAAATATCAAGTAAAACTTAATTAAAATAATTAAAATTATATACCACACTATCTACTTCCCAAAAAAAAAAAAATTACATACTTGCAGATTAACAAGATTGGGACAAACAATTTCCCTAACAGGGAAGAGGTAACTTGATGAAAACATGGAAACTGTTGGCTAATTGATACATGCATACTCAGACAAAAACCTGAGAGGTAAAACAAGTCAAGTAAACAAATGAGAAAACGAGTACAGTACGACTCAAATAATTACCTCAAAATATCGTATGAGGACTCCATTCTATGATACTTAGAATAAAAGAGGAAAGTTTTGACAAACTTTTTTTTAACGAAACCGACAAGATCAAGGAAATGGAATAACTAAAATCATAGTTGAGTAACTAAGAGTTTTAGTTTTATGAACGACTATAATAGTAACACTAATGAAACTTAAATACCCAGTTGAACCCCTCTTAACTCAGAAGATTATTTACACGTACCACATAGTAAAGTGAATAACTCAAGAAGAAGGTAAGAAGTTATGAAAGTCGTACTTCTCCAACATGGATAAAATAATGTAAATATACACAATATTAGAAAAATCCACAATAAGATTTATCATGACCATCTGTCAGTACGGTAAACGTTTGTCTCCGTCCGAATAAAGAAGGGAAAGTTAGACATACGGAAAATAAAGAAAGAAGAATAAAATAACATGAAAGATCCAGAAATTCACACAATACAACTTATCCTCACCACTGTCGTCTAAAAGAAAGGAAAAAGACTGAGAAACCTTCTTTGGTCCATCAGAAAATGAGAATTTATCCTACAATCCTTATTAAAATATCATCTACGTAAAATAGTCCAACACATTCATGGGAAGATGGGGACTAACCGACTCTTCAAAAAGTCCTTACTCTCAACCCAAAAGAGTTTACGCATACAAAACGTAAACAACTACGATAGTATAAAAAAAGAAATCAGACAACTGACCACTTAATACGACTAACTAGAAGATTACGACTCAGTTCAACGTAAGAACCCTATTTAGACATAAACAGAGACCAACACCACACAATAGGAAAAACAATCAATGACTTAAACTAATCGATTATAAAACAACTCCTAAAAACGTATATACTCCCTATTACTCAAAAGAAAAGAACATTGAACAGTCTAAAACCAAACATCTTGGAGTACAAGTATTTTACTTAAACTTTGAAAGGGTGGATGACCACATCTAAAAAAAATGGGGGTGAGAAAAAAAAATTTAAGGACCAATCAAAATGGTGACCATTAAAGAACACTGGATAGAAGTTCCAATAACTAAGAAAAGAGTCGAGACAATTCAGACTTGGATGGTTTCTGAAATTTTAATAAAAATCACGTCAAGAACAAAACTGGCAAAGTCCAACTTAGAAAATCGTAAAGACAAGTTGAGAACATGAAAGACAGAGCCTGAACGGTAGATAATACGTATAACAAAAAGACGAGGTAAACTCGGAAACAGTAATAACTATTAATAAAAATTAAGGAACCGACTATCAAGGTTGTATACTCAATGCACTAAACGAACGAGAAGTCTAAAACACATTACATCTTAAAAAAAGCTTCCTCTCATCCTTTAATGAAATAAACTTCCTTATCATGTTTACTTTCTTGAACCTACCTACATAAACATATTTAATATTTTTTCCATTACTATTGGGTCGTACGTACGTAATGGGGGTACCGATCCGGATGTGAAAAACTTGTTTAAGGTCGATAGTAAACGTACTACTATTTCTGACTTCATATATCATAAATACGGTTCTTCATCCGTACTGAGAACAAGACAATTTAACAATCACACCCCTCAACTTAGTCAGAACAGACTTCAACTACTAAATACCCCCAAAAAAACAACAACAACGAAACCAATGGGAGTCACATAACAGTTGACATTTATGAAGACAGTAGTGAAGTAGGAATTCCACTCTCAACTAAACGACTTTTCAAATTGAGTTACAAAAATGAGGTGGAAATAGGAATTCGGAATGAACATGAATACTCTCAGTCTCTCCAAGAGAGACAGGAGAAAACAAGGAGAAAATCATCTCACCACAAGGCACAAAGACCCTCGAACAAACGGAACACCATCCGAGTTCCGGGACCCTTGATAAATCGGAACACCACCACCCATTGTCTGGAATAAAAAGTAGGATCTGGTTACAATCAAAATCTGTCCGAGACACAAAAAGAGAAGATTCATTAGGACGAAA
The DNA here is from genome assembly GCA_006410555.1 of Capra ibex. Taxonomy (NCBI): domain Eukaryota; kingdom Metazoa; phylum Chordata; class Mammalia; order Artiodactyla; family Bovidae; genus Capra; species Capra ibex. The sequence goes on from SJYO01007308.1 coordinate 478,747, forward strand.
AGGGGACTCAACAAACCCCGGTCCTACTAAAGGAAAGGAAGGGAGTCCCCATCTATGCTGGAAGATTAAACTCCCTTAATATTTTTAAACTTAGTATTTTTGTGGTCTTCTTTTCATACCTTCTTATGAATTGCATAAAAGATTCCTACCGAATTCCAACTTTGTTTCTAAAACCGAATAAACATATTTTTAAAATTTGATCACTTATAGTTTTTCACGTTCACCCCTTTCTTTCTAGGTACGTGTAAATCGACATTTTCATTTACTTTGAAGATGTAGACATTTTCATTTACTAAAAGTCTATTAAAAAAATTAATCTTATTAACTTTTTACCTAAAAATCGATAATATTTGTTTCTTCTTATATTTTCGTACGTTTCATTTCCAAAGATTATATTTCCAATAAACATCACGTCTTACAGAGAATTTTTAAAGAGGTAAACTTCAATCAAGACGATCTAATAAAATTGTACTATCAAAATTCCCGTTTAAACCTCTCTTCTCCTTCCTTCGTAAAGATGTTCCGAAATTTTGAAAGTAACCCTTTAAGAAACCAGACATAATAATGAAACGTACATAAGTACTAATTATACACACAGAAGACACTCTAGAAAACTCTCTCTTTGAAAGTCCGATTTTTGTAAGGAAAAGGATTCGTTCTGATAATGTAAGATAGTTAGGAAATTCCCGAAGGGTCTAACGTGATCACCATCTCTTGGGTAGACGGTTTCGTCTTTTGTTTTCTCCGCGTCCAAGTTAGGGACCCAACCCTTCTAGAGAACCTCTTCTTTTACCGTTGGGTGAGGTCATAAGAACGGATCTCTTAGTGTACCTGTCTCCCCGGACCGTCCGATGTCAGGTATTCCAACCTCTCTCAGTCTGCACTGACTTCGTTGAATCGTGTAACCAGGAAATTATAAAAAAGTCCAAACTTCGATGGTACATACTCCTCTCACATGAGGTGACGAACGACCTATTAAGTCTTCGGAATCTTCGTTTAAGAATCTTTGAATCAACTACTACAATCGGAGATGAAAAAGACATGTCAAGGATCTTTTCGTCTCCCCAAACGGGTTTCACATGTCAGCAATCGTTATCATCATTGTGTCTGAAGGACCCGTAAACGCGAAAGTAATGTGATGTATACACTGGCGAAGGGACCACCGAGTCACCGTTGCTTAGGTGGACGATCACGTCCTCTATGTCCTCTGTACCCAAGTTAGGGACCGAGCTCTTTTAGGGGACCTTATCCTTTACCGTCGGGTGAGGTCATAAGAACGGACCTTTTAGGGTACCTGCCTCCCTAATGTCAGGTACCACAGTGTTTCTCAGACTGTGTTGACTCGTGTGTGTGCACACACTGATGATTAAAACATAAACATGTAAACTACATGTCTTATAGGCAAACATTTACCGAGACACCGTACCCCTAACTGGTCAAAATTGGAATCACAAACGTATGAAACACTTTTCTCTTCAACCAATCGAAAGACTTATAAAGAAATCCGGTAATTAGCATCCATTATAGTTTTACACGGGACCTCATCGTCTTACAAAACCCCTACAACTAAACTTAAAATTCAGACATCAATTTTCAAAGAAACGCCAGAGGAAAAATACACACAGTTAACACTAAATATCTCTTTTACTAGATCCCCGGGGGTTTAGGACTCGGAATCTTAACCTCGTGATAAAATATGTGAGAAATTAACTCGTTCATTTATTAGACATTATCACTTCGTGTGTACCTCCCTCTTCTGTTACGAAAGGAAATATGCCTCATTAAATAAAAATAACGTACAAATACAATACATCGTAATGTACATTTAGGGTAATATACATTAGTTCACCGAAAAAGATCTTATACGGTTTCTTTTTTTACTGATGTTTAAAGGGTATAAAGTGACGATCCGGAACAAACAAAACCAAAACAAAGAAACTTCGGTTCACGGTAATTAAATTCTTTATACGGAGTTTTGACACACAAGAACTAGTATTTGAAAGTAGACCTTTCCTTGTAGTCACCTTATATCAATCGTACGACTCTAAAACTCAGTAATAATGAAAAATCGAAATCCAAAATGAAACTCAAAAAGAGTAAATATCGAAGTCTATGTTCACATCTATGACAAAATGAATTGGTTCAAAGTACCTACATTTGTCGGTAAGAAACCCTGAAAGTCAAAACGATGACGAATGAACACCGTATCACTTCCGAACACTCTTGTCTACATATTGGGAAATCCTTACATTGGACAATTCTTCGATCACAGTTCAACTTCTGAGTCTCATGTTTGACGGCGGATCGTATAAAATTACCATCAATTATCACCTACGCAAATACTCTCCCCACTACTTGTGTGTTTTCACGACACCCCATGGGACCCTTCTGAACGATATACGAGTCACCGTCGAAAAGTAAATAAAAAAAAGAATATCAAGGAGTAAGTCGTCTAATCCTATAAAAGTCACGATAATACAAGTAAGAAAGATTTAATTTTTTTTAATAGTAATTTTTAGTCTAAATCAGAATAAAAATTGTCTTTTTATAACTTTTCTTCACCATCCAGGACACGTAGGTCTTATATTTAATCTTTGATCCATTGTTTACACCTCCGGGTCATCTCTAAAGAACAAAAGAGGAAGAAAGGATAGAAGAATGGAAGGAAAGAAGAAAGAGGGAGAACGAGGAAGGTGTATCGTAGTTCTTCTGTTCAATATAACCATACATGAATCGTAGTCCTCCTGTTTCAATATAGTTATACAACCGAGACAGTTTCTGACAAGAGAAACCTTATGATTCTTATCCGACCACAAAACGTATATATAACGAATATCCTAGTAAACCCCTAAACGTAATTTAACCATGAAATCATTGTTACATTCGAGAAGACCACCTAACATTGAAAGAGACACAGAGGAATCTTTAATAGGGGTCCTTGGTGGAACGAAAAGACCACTTCGAGTTCAAAATCCTTCCGAAACGTAACATGGAGGTACTACTTTATTCTATTATATACATTCTGTAACAATATTTCCACTACTTATTGGGATATCTTTCTTGTACTTGAGAATAAATACTTATACCGAGAGTTAAATCTCTAACATTCAAGAGAATCTACCCAACCTAAATTATCTTTTTCCATATATCATATATATATATAACGATAAGTAATTAAGTCATTGTATATGACTCATAAATTATACGTGTTCAGAACCTACGACCCTCATAACAATACTTGTTCTATTTGCCAGGAACGAAAATACCTTGAATGCCAAACGGTCCCCTCTGTTTGTATTTTGTTGGTAAATGTGTTATTTAGAATATATATGTCAACACTACTCACGATTCTGTTTACCCTTTTCAAAACTTTTAGGTATAAACCACCAAACTATTAGAACCCTAATCTACCGAAGGAACTCCTTCACTGTAAACTCAATGAAATAATAATAACATTACACTAACTTCTTAAGTCAAATTTATTCACGAATTCCTTTATGACTTTATTCCCGAAACCCCGTAAAAACCACCAAGTCATCAATTCTGAGACGAAGGTCACGTCTTCCGTGCCGAAAGGTAGGAACCAGTCCCTTGATTCGAGATCGTACAACGTACTACACCGGTTTTTTTTTTTTGTTTTTTTTTAATTCTAAATTATTATTTGTACCATTGCATTAAAAAAAAAAAAATGTATTTAAATACAAGATAAGACCAGAACCATATGGTAAACGTCTTAAGTGAACTTTAACAACTGAAAGAAGTAACCGAAGGTGTCAAGAACCTACATGAACATACTCAGATTCTGAAGTATTGGGTGAGGTCAGAAATGTAAACTGTTATTTATTTTTGAAGGTTCAATATTACCTAAACTTTAAAAAACAATTTTGCGTGATTTGAATGGAACATACGGTAAGGTCATTATGAAGGAATTAATTTGGTTGGTTCCGTAAAGATAACATGTAGAAAGAATCTGACTTGAAGAATGTCCTATCTCCGGGATAGAGGTCTTGGAACGTCCTACACTCTGTGTATTATTCACATTTTATTCGTTTAGATAATACCTATTAGACCCAATTTATTCCTACTTTGTCAAACCATCGACTGAAAGGACAAAGAAAATTGAATGAAAAATCGCATTATGTCCCCGAACCTGAATTGTTTCAGACCAAAACTTATGGCCAAGGAATTACACATTAGAATCCGTTTATTTGAAGACATTTGGTGTAGAAGAAGTAGAATTTTAGTACCCTGAAGGGATCACCAGGTCACCAATTCTAAGACGTGAAAGTGACGACCACCGACCCCTTGATTATAGGGTATACGGAACTCCGCTCCGATTTTTTTTTTACTCGACTTATTTTATTTTACTTTAACGAACATATTTCACGAATCGTGTCACAGATTGTATAGTATTGACAAGGTTTTTACCACCGATTATAATAATGTTCTATGTCTAGAAGGAGAATGTTACCCCATTGAAGATCTACTTGGGTAGTCTTCAACTTTTATAGGATTCAACTTCTACGCAAATTTTGTGGACTAGATGACTTATAGGATCGAATTCAAATGGATGTAAGTCATACGAATCTTATGAAAGTATTCGGACCCGTTTCAGTAGATTTTGTATCGTATAAAATATTATTCTACAACGTATAGAGTACATTAAATAACTTAGGACATGACTTTCACCTTTCGTCTTACCAACATACTCATATCTTTCCAAAATTCACATGTAGTGGACAATTGCAAACACAAACAACGGACCGAACCCGTCGAAGGACGGTTCCGGGTCATAGTCCTCCCTCATAACATGACGAGAATCGGACCCTTTTATGATTTTAAGTCTTAAGTTTTATTCCAAAGATGACTTATGTATAACAAAAGTGTGACAGGATTTCAGTCTTGTAGAATCCAACTTGGTAAGAACTCAACCCCTGGTAGACACATACGTGACTTGAAAAAATAGACAAAATAGATAGTACAAATTTTGTCTGTGTACATCACTGGGTCCTATGACCATATACAATCTCGTCGATTAACCGGGAAAGATATTAATTTGACTCCGTTTTTCATTCTTCAATTATTGATCAACCGACAAAACTTTACTTTGAACTACTTCAAAATAACTATTCACCTATTGACACCGGGTATGACATTACTTCGGTAATAGAAGGAAATATTCAGTCAAAATTTTTTTATTATTTGGTTATTTAAAAACACCGAAAAATTCTGTGGTTTATTAGGATGTCACGTGAACCTACATCCTTTAAACGGACTTAACTATATATACACACATACCTATATAAATATTTGTATAAACCTAACCCCTTACCTTTCTCATCTTCGACATCAGATATTTAAAAGTCGAAGACATTCGAATAAAATTTATGAAGAGACAATGACAGAAACGGATATATTACTTCAAGTCAAGACAAGTCAGTCAGTCAGTACAGGCTGAGAAACGCTGGGGTACTTGACGTCGTGTGGTCCGGAGGGACAGGTAGTGGTTGAGGGTCTCAGGTGGGTTTAGGTACAGGTAACTCAACTACTACGGTAGGTCAGTAGAGTAGGAGACAGCAGGGGAAGAGGATGGGAGTTAGAAAGGGTCGTAGTCCCAGAAAAGTTTACTCAGTCGAGGATAGTCCACCGGTTTCATAACCTCAAAATCGAAGTTGTAGTCAGGAAGGCTACTTGTGGATCCTGACTATATTACTTCATGACGACGACGACGACGACGATTCAGTGAAGTCAGCACAGACTGAGACACGCTGGGGTATCTGCCGTCGGATGGTCGGAGGGGACAGGGGCCCTAAGAGGTCCGTCCTTGTGACCTCATCCAATGGTAAAGGAAGAGGTCACGTATTTTCACTTTCACTTCAGTGAGTCAGCACGGGCTGGGAGTCGCTGGGGTACCTGACGTCGGAAGGTCCGAGGAGGTAGGTACTCCAAAAGGTCCGTTCTCATGACCTCACCCCACGGTAACGGAAGAGACTTACTTCATGATATTGAATATTAAAATCGTGATAATTATATTGAGAAATGTAAATGGTTATAACTGTAAAAGACTGAATAGAAATACTTTCATTTCCTATATTCCCTTAAATTAAAGTCTAAACCGAAATGTAATTAAAAATAAGTCACAATGTGAAATGTGAAAACTAAACTAAACTAATACAAATGTGAATACTAAACGACCGTTTTTATTTACGTCAACTTAAAAAAAATTGTTGAACCCCCAATCCCTACGGCTGGGAGTCATGTCATCTTCTAGGCCTCATGAAACGTAAACCGGGAACCACAGTCTCCAAGACGTAAACACCTAAGTTTACCTGTATGAATAACTTTTTTGGACACACATTCACTGAGGTGTCAAGTCAAGTCCCAGTCGACATGACGGACTTTGTTTCGTTTTCTATATAATTCCGGAAAATTAAAATGTAATTTTTTTTTACTTAAAGTTCAAAAAGGTATTCGTTTTTATATGTGTTTAATCACCAAATAACAAAAACAACAACAATTTGGGATCCATGATTAACATCAGTTTGCTAAGTATCTGATCATATACCTTATATCATGCATTCTACAAACCTAACTTTTACAATTACTTCTATATACTGGCAGACTTTTTGAAACAAAGACGTAAACCTTGTAAAACTGAAACTAAACGTACGAAAAGTCTTGTGAATTTTCCTGTCGTAAGATGTACAGATCCCCCAAGAAGCCTCTTCCGTTACCGTGGGGTGAGGTTATGAGAACGGAGTTTTTAGGGTACCTCCCTCCTCGGACCATCCGACACCAGGTACCCCAGCGATTCTCAGACTGTGTGTTGACTCGCTGAAGTGAAAGTGCGTAACCTCTTCGTTTACCGTTGGGTGAGGTCACAAGAACGGACCTCTTAGGGTCCCTGCCCCCTCGGACCATCCGACGGCAGATACCCCAACGTGTCTCAGCCTGTGCTGACTCCGCTGAATCGTCGTCGTCGTCGTCCCCAAAGGATCCCCAGGTAAATATCCTCAAATGGATGTTTTAATTTCGGTCGACCGTGGAAATACATTCCATTGGACTGTTAGAGAGAAAGATTTTCACTCACTATAAACACTATTATCACAATAAACGTCGAAAAGAGTTTACTGGAATAAATATAAAAGAGTGAACGAGGATCTTATAGTGACTCTAATTCTTCGTCCGTCAAAGTCAATTCGTAGACAGTACGGTTTCTAATGTTTCGTTCAGTAACTATTAAACCATAGACTTATAGTTAGAAGAATAAAAAAGGGGAGAAAGGTGTACAATCTAATAAAAGTGGTCCAATAAAATAACCAAGGAATTAGGTAAACTCTAAAATCTTTAGAATCGGACATTCCACTAAACGATTCATAATATGTCATGTATGACTTTCTCACCTGAACCTTCAATTTCTAACGTGTTATTTTAATAAGAGAGTTGAACGGTCATACGTAAAGATCTGTACCAAAAGGAAACAAATAAATAATGTCAAGATGTAAACCGGAAATCTAATCGTCTTAATCTGGTACTACTAATTTTAGACCTTTCTTGAGAAAGAACATTAAATCCAAAAATTGGATAATCGTCACCGGTACATAAAAGGTAAAGTTTTTGTCGAATCTAAAACATTCTTTCACCTATTTTCGGAATACAGATAAATTTTATAAGTCTAAAGATTTAAGGAAATTTTTCCATTGAAAAGCACCTCCAAATCTTTTTTAGAAATTCTTTTACTTTAAATCTTATCTAAAGATAACACGATCTTCTTAAACCCCTCGACTACATTAGTAATCACCGGGACCTTTATTTTGGGTGTTGACCCTAAAATTTTTAATAGAAATTATTTTCATACAGTCTTCTAAAGAGTCACTGTAGTCATACCTACGAACGAAATCTTAAGTTGCCACTCTAGTTTCCTCATTAATAAGGTTCAACCTCTACACACGACCCTACCTAATGTTGCAGGACAACACTAACCTGCCCTTCATTTGTATTAAATAAAAGGACTTGATACTAACCGATTTTGGGAAAAGAAAGGTGCAATAAAAAGATTGTTGACTTAAGCCTCGGAAAGGTTTGCCAAAAATAACAGTCTGGTTGCTCAAACCCCATACATGATCATAATTTTCATGAGTTTACGTACCTCTTTGACAAGAACTTAAAATTCTTACCACTGTTTTCGGGAGTTGGCCCACAGACCGAAAGAATTTTGTTTCGTTATCGCTCCACATTTAGAGACGTATCGAGTTTGGGCTTAACTCACAATCCCGAAGGGAACACCGAGTCGACCATTTCTTAGGCGGACGTTACACCCTTTGGACCCAAGCTAGGAACCCAACCCTTCTAGGGAACCTCTTCCCTTTCCGATGGGTGAGGTCCTAAGACCGGACCTCTTAAGGTAACATATCGGGTATCCCAGCGTTTCTCAGCCTGTGGTACCTCGCACATCACTCACAGCGGGGTCTGTCCTTTATGCTTTCCTACTGTCACAAAGGAAGCAAAATTAAATTTCTGCACATGACACAAAGACGTGACTGACTCAAGACACCCGAATCAAAAGTCAACTTTCACAACGAGACGCAACGACGACCCTGACGCCCTGACGATTAAGTCCGTCTTAAGCCCGATTGAGTCTGACGTCCCGCGGTAAACAAGCCGCCCCTTTTTTATAGTGAGACCTCTACGCCGACAATTAGACCTCAAACAAAACGCTGGGTCTCACCTTGGTCGTGTGAAGTGAAAGTGGAGTGAGTTGGGGGGTGGGGTTGGAGGGTGAAGAGTCCCTCGCTGCTCATCTCTCCACCTGGGGTTTGTGATGCAAAGACTTCCTGATGTAAGGGAAGAGGGCGGGGATGAAAAAAAAAGATTTAGGTCAGACCAGGGCGTCGGCGGCGCAGCCCGTGATAAAAGGCAGACGCCACCAAGGAGGCTGGGAGAGGGCGCCGAGGGAGGGGGTCGGGCGCGGCCGCCTTCCTCTGCGCGCCGCGCGAGCGTTGGTGCGACCACCTACCCCTCCGCCTCATCATGACAGGCGCCGCGCCACCGCCGTCGCCGGCCTCGACGTAGCCCCAGAGTCTGCCGCACACCTTTAAACATTTAAAGAAAGAAAGTAAACACCTTGACATCGATCTCCGACGTCCAGCCTCTCAGGTCCTGTCACAACTCCTGACTCACTGACTCCAGCGACACGGGAAGACCCGTCTCTCAGGCCACGCGGGGGCTCAGACGCGAGCGAGCGCCCCGGCGGCGGAAAGGGCCCAGGCGACAGAAGTCGTACCTGTCGGCCATCCTCGCCCCAAAGCAACTAAGGAACCGTCGGCTCCTCCGCCGCCGACGAAACCGTCACTGCCGATACCGCCACCTCTGCGCCGGCCTCGACCACCCCTTCGCCAAGGACACGGACCGCGAGCCGCTTCTCCGCGCCGACCTCGCGCCCCTCTCGCCTGCGACGACCGCCCCGACCGCTCGCCCCCAATAGGCTCGCCACAGTGTGTCCCTGTCGGCGTTAGGGCTGGACCGCCATTCTCGCGCTGGTGGGGAGTCAGAGGTCGGGCGCCGGCGTGGGGGTGAGCACCAGGGCGGCGGCGTGACACACCCCAATGAAGACCGTGGACCAAGTCGCCCGGTTGACCGCCAGTGCGGGGAGAGGACGCGAGAACCCGCCCAAACGGGTGTATGGGACGGCCCCAGCGGTGGAGGAGTGCTCATCGAAGACACCTCCGTCACTAGGCCGCCGGCGTCAGGCCCACCCCAGGCCGGCGCCGAAGGGGACGCCACGGGGCCGCCGGCGCCTCTGGAATGCCTTTCCGCCCCGACGCTCGGGCCGCGGCGCGCACGTCCACCCCCACCCCCGCCCGGCGAGCACCGCCACTCCCCGGTCGAAGTGGTCGCAGACAAACGTTTTGAGAATTATCACGTTTCCCAAACCTCTAAATTTTGAATGGGAATTCCAGCGACTTCCCCTCCCTCCTTTCTTTTTTCCAGAAACCAAAAGGTCGGACAGAACTCTAAGTATGCATAAAAGCTCCGTTTCCGGAACCGTCACCGTCCACAGGACTAATTTGGAATAAATATGTCATCTACGAACCAAAAGATTGGCCTTTGCTTCTTTCACCTTTTAAAGCCAAACCTCCCAGCACCTTTACTCATAGAGGGAGGGAGGGCGGGAAGAAAGGAACCCTAACAACAAAAAGGTATCAAAAACAACAACAACAATCTTCCCTTATCAAGAAACTTCAGTAGGCAAGGATCCAAAATATACTGAAATTCACTTTGCTCTATAACAGTTAATCTTGCAAATTATGGGGCGCTTTGGAATTTCACCGAAAAAAAAAAACGAACGAAAAGGAATGTACACTGTGACGGTTATCAAAGAAAGTCAGCACATCTTTACACGTTCTAAGACTCTCCCCTATGCGACAATCACAAGGCCATTGTAAAAGCGGTCCCCTGCCCAACCTCAATTCCTCGGTTGATGTCCGTCCTGTAACTATCCAAAACTTTCTGACTAAATACTTATGTATTAGGTACTTCAAATAACCATTATGGGACCCCATAAAAAGTGACTTATAAATTTTAAACCCTTGAAAATAGAAAAATACACGTGCAAATGTTAAGGCTTTAAAGAAATCATACATATACACATGTATGGATTATAAAAACAACCTCCCAAACTCAGACAAAAGGAATTCAGGTCAAACTACTTACATCAGTCACTATACCAAAGAACGACGGACATAATCACAGCCGAACTGTAACGTTTCGTACAAACGTCTTATCTCCATTAAAACCTCTAAGACCAACCAGTAAGAGTAACTTTTTTTTTTTTTGTCTCAGTCGAAAAATTTTTTTTGTTGGGTTTGTAAAGAATTGCCACGACGTCTGGTCGTCAAGTCACATAAACGTATTTTTCGCACACAACTAAAATAAAAAGAACGAAAATGAGACTATACATTAACAGAACTAAAATACACCTTCTATCTAATACCCAATCGGAAAAATTTACCAAAGTTTTGTTTGTACCTTACTATAAAACAAAAGGCGTTTAAAAATCATCTATGTACTCTTAACCCTCTATATCAAAATTTATACTCATAGTTACCCCTGTCGGTTAAATAGTTTCAATTTATATAATTTTTGAATATACTCTTAAATTTACTATATTTCTCTCCCCTCAAAAGTTTATGACACAAACTTTTCCGTTCCAATTATCTAAACCATAAATTTTTACTTTTCATATACACCTACCTCCTTTAACCGACCTTTCTGGTCCTTCCTCAAAAGAGTCTACTACTTTTACAAAACATAGAATTAATAACTAATGTACACACGTATGTATATAATTTTGAGTAACTTAACACGTGAATTATTGACACGTAAAGTAAACACGTTTAAAAGGGAGTCTTTACACAAAACTTGATATGACATTGACACACTTGGAACCTGTCAAAAGGAAATTGACAGAATTTTTTTAAATGTCATATTAGACTCAAAGATCGGACCTTGGATGTCTAAATCTCAATAAAAGTTTGAAATAATATAAGTATAGAGAAACGTAAGTACAATGGATTCAATTTACTTTGAACTCTGTCAAATCGTAGTGGTTTTACATTAAGCTTACCATGTAAAAACACTGACGTCTTACTTAGTTCCGGTTTCCTCGAACTAGTCAATATACTTTTTATGATAATTTAACCGACAAAACCAAAAAACAATAACGTACAGACATATTAAATTTTGAATTGTCCCAGCAATCATTAGAGTCGACACGTACACAAAATACTGTGTACTAAACCCTCCTATTAATCAAATCCCCTACTAATAGTAAATCAGTGACTCAACACGGCTTGAGAAGACTGAGGTACCTGACATCTGGTGGTCCGAGGAGACAGACACCCTAATTGGTCCGTTCTTATAACCTCACCCAACGGTAAAGGAAGTCCTCTAGAAGAGCTGGGTCCTTAGTTTTGGTCCAGAGGACGTAACGTCCGTCCAAGAAATAGTTGACTCGGCATTGTCTTAGGGTTATAAATAAGTAAACCGAAGTGACCCAGAATCAATACAGCGAGTGCTAGAAACTAAAAACGATCCCGGCTTTTTTTTTTCTTCTAGAAGTGCTGGTTCTATTAGTACTATCAGACTAGTGAGTGAATCTCGGTCTATAGATGCAGTTCCGACATATAACAGTGGAACGAATAAATTGAATATACGTCTCATGTAGTACTCTTTGTGACCCGACCTTCTTCGTGTTCGACCTTAGTTCTAACGGCCCTCTTTATAGTTATTGGAGTCTATACGTCTACTGTGGTGGGAAGACCGTCTTTCACTTCTCCTTGATTTTTCGGAGAACTACTTTCACTTTCTCCTCTCACTTTTTCAACTGAATTTCGAGTTGTAAGTCTTTTGCTTCTAGTACCGTAGGCCAGGGTAGTGAAGTTCCCTTTATCTACCCCTTTGTCACCTTTGTCACAGTCTGAAATAAAACACCCAGAAGTTTTAGTGACGTCTACCACTGACGTCGGTACTTTAATTTTCTGCGAATGAGGGAACCTTCCTTTCAATACTGGTTGAATCTATCGTATAAGTTTTCGTCTCTGTAATGAAACGGTTGTTTCCAGGCAGATCAGTTCCGATACCAAAAAGGTCATCAGTACATACCTACACTTTCAACCTGACTCTTCTTCAGACTCGTGGCTTCTTAACTACGAAAACTTGACACCACAACCTCTTCTGAGAACTATCAGGGAACCTGACGTTCCTCTAGGTTGGTCAGGTAAGATTTCCTCTAGTCAGGACCCACAAGAAACCTTTCTGACTACGATTTCGACTTTGAGGTCATGAAACCGGTGGAGTACACTTCTCAACTGAGTGACTTTTTCTGGGAAAACGACCCTCCCTGACCCTCATCCTCCTCTTCCCCTGCTGTCTCCTACTCTACCGACCTACCGTAGTGACTGAGCTACCTGTACTAAACCCACTTGAGGCCCTCAACCACTACCTGTCCCTCCGGACCGCACGACGCTAAGTACCCCAGTGTTTCTCAGCCTGTGGTGACTCGCTTACTTGACTTGACTTGACTTCCGTACATCCAAGAAATCAAAGTCGCACATCCTAGACCAAGGGACTGGTCCCCAGTTTTGGTCCGAAGGACGGAACCCTTGTGTCTCAAAATCGGTGACCTGGTGCCCCCTTCAAATCCCCTATGATACAGAGTTTTCAATTAGTCAAAGAGAATAAAAACCAGAATGTATACTTCTTAAAGGTACACGTAATCAAAGGACACCTCGAAGGAGACACCGAGTTTACCATTTCTTAGGTAGACGTCACGCTCTCTGGACCTAAGAAAGGGACCCAACCCTTCTAGGGGACGTCTTCCCTTACCGATGGGTGAGGTCATAAAACCGGACCTCTTAAGGTATCTGACATATCAGGCACCCCAGTGTTTCTCAGTCTGTGACGACTCGTTGAAAGTGAAATTAAAGCACATGATGACAATTGATCAATAGTGTCGGACAAACTAAATTTGGTGATCAGAAGTCGGAAAAAAACCGTGGTCTCTGACCAAAACATCTTTAAAAAGGTACCCTCACTCCACCCCCACCAAAACCCTACTAAGTTCGTGCAATGTAAATAACACGTGAAATAAAGATAAAACACCGTTAGAGTCCTATAAGAGACAACTGTAATCCCCATTCCAGGCTCGAGGATACTCTTAGATTACCACGACGACTAGACTGTCCTCCACCTTGAGTCTGCAATAAGGATCACTATCCCTCGTCGACATTTACGTCTACTTCGAAGTACGACCGGTCGGACGATACGGAGGAGCAAGGATTGTCCCAACCCTGGAGACGGGCTAAATTCGTTATATTTACTTAATATAAAATTATCAAGACCTCTACTGTTCAGATTGAACGCCCAAAGGTATCCGGTTTTAGTTCCACACTAATCTTGAACGAGAAAAGACCTCCGAGACTCCCTCTACTAAAGAAAAGGAAAAGATCAAACATCTTCGTCGGGTGTAAGGAACCGAGTACCAGGAGAAGGAGAAATTTTAGGTCGTTAAATAGAAAGACAAAAAGAGATCAATGCAGTGGGAGAACTGAGACGACAAAGGGAAATTTATGAAAATTCATGGGAACACCAGTATAACCCGGATGGGTCTATTAGGTTCTATTAGAGGTGTAGACGATTAATTGTTGGAATTAAGGTAAAGATAAGAGTAAACGGAACCTTCAAATTGTATCAATGTCCAAAGTACATAAGTCAAATCAAGTCAAGTCAGCGAGTAAGCACAGGCTGAGAAACGCTGGGGTACTTAGCGTCGTGCGGTCCGGAGGGACAGATAGTGGTTGAGGGCCTCAGGTGAGTCTGAGTGCAGGTAGCTCAGGCACTACGGTAGTCGGTAGAGTAGGAGACAGCAGGGGAAGAGGAGGACGGGGGTTAGGGAGGGTCGTAGTCTCAGAAAAGGTCACTCAGTTGAGAAGTGTACTCCACCGGTTTCATGACCTCAAAGTATCGTAGTAAACGAAGGTTTCTTTAGGGTCCCGACTAGAGGAAGTCTTACCTGACCAACCTAGAGGAACGTCAGGTTCCCTGAGAGTTCTCAGAAGTACATAATCTTGTACTTATAAAACCCCCACCGTAAGACGGGTTGTGTGGTACCATCGTATTTTTTGGAGAATGTAATACTTGTATACTAAACTATGTTTAGGTAACTCCGGTTTTACAAATACGACGTCCAAAATTACTAATAGACCAGAGAATTCATTTACTCATTTAAACATCTTCAAAATGTGTCGACAGGAACCTATTAAAGTGTATAAGACAACCAATACAAATTCTTTACAAAACTTTTTAGACCCTATAAAACCTTAATATAATTGGTTGTTTTCTGAAATAGACTTGAGAAATAAGTCCTCCCGGTTCGATGGTAACTTCATTTTATCCAAAACTCGGGAGTCGTACAAAAAAAAAAATCGAGGTAACAACATCTTTCAAAGAACGAAACAATACGTACAACTTGTAAATACTGACGGTTTACATAGTCCAAAAAAGGTCCTGTGTCTTCCTTGGTTTATAGTATCGTAACACAAAACGTCTGGTTTGTAAATTCAAACATGTGTCCCCTTAACAGAGTACTAGTGAATCACTCCTCATCCACTGGAAGTTTGTGACTAAAATTTGATAAGATTTGACACACGACCCGAAGGGTGTACCGGGTCTCCACTTCTTAGACGGACAGTCCCGTACTCTGTACCCAAGTCAAATACCCACGTCTTCTATGCGACCTCTTCCTTTACGTTGGGTAGGTCATAAGAACGGAGCCTTTAAGGTACCTCTCTCCTCGGACCACCCGACGTCAGGTACCCTAGCACTTTCTCACCCTGTGTTGTCACTGATTTTTGTTGTTTACCACACTTGACATACAAAGACACATTTTAATTTCTTTGAAAACAAAGGCAGGAAAAGTGGACACTATCTTGTAAGACCGTGTATAAAACTACGGTAATTAAATTTTGTCTTACAACAGTAAGTCAAGTCAACGAGTCAGTAAAGGCTGAGAGACGTTCGGTAACCCTACATCGTGTGGTCCGAAGGGACAGGAAGTGGTTGAGGACCTCGAACGATTTTGAGTACAGGTAGCTCAGTCAGAGCGGTAGAGTATGAGGTTGGTAGGGCATGAGACAGCAGGGGAAGAGGAGGACGGAAGCTAGAAAAGGTCGTAGTCCCAGAAAAGATTACTGAGTCAAGAAACGAAGTCCACCAGTTTTATAACCTCAAAGTCGAAATCGTAGTCAGGAAGGTCACGTATAAGTCCTGACTAGAGGAAATCTTACCTGACCAACCTAGAGGAACGTCAGGTTCCCTGAGAGTTCTCAGAAGAGACTGTGATATCAAGTTTTCGTAGTTAAGGAACCGTGAGTCGAAAGAAATATCAGGTTGAGAGTGTAGACATGGACTGATGACCTTTTTAGTATCGAAACAGATCCACCTGGAAACAACCGTTTCATTATAGAGTCGAAAGTTATACGACAGATGCAACCAGTATCGAAAAGAAGGTTCCTCATTCGCAGAAAATTAAAGTACCGACGTCAGAACTATACGTCACTAAAACCTCGGGTTCTTTTATTTCAGAACAGTGACAAAGGTAGATAAAGGTAGATAACGGTGACAAAGGGGTAAATAAACGGTACTTCACTACCCTGACCTACGGTACCAGTATCAACAACCTTACAACTTAAAATACGGTCGAAAAGTGAGAGGAAAAAGTGAAAGTAGTTTTCCGAGAAATCAAGAAGAAGTGAAAGACGGTCTTCCCAGCACAGTAGGCGTATAGACTCCAACATCTATAAAGAGGGCCGTCAGAACTAAGGTCGAACACGAAGTAGGTCGGGTTGCAAAGAGTACTACATGAGACGTATATTCAGTTTATTCGTCCCACTGTTCTATGTCGGGACTAAATGAGGAAACGGGCAAACCTTGGTCGGACAACAAGGCACAGCACAAGATTGACAACGAAGAACTAAACATATGTGTAAAGAGTCCTCCGTGCATTCCACCAGACCATAAGGGTAGAGAAATTCTTAAATGGTGTCAAACAACACTAGGTGAGACCGTTTCCGAAACTGTATCAGTTATTTCGTCTACAAAAAGACCTTAAGAGAACGAAAAAGATACTGGGTTCCTACAACCGTTAAACTAAAGAGCAAGGAGACGGAAAAGATTTAGGTCGAACTTGTAAACTTTCAAGAGCCAAGTCCATCACAACTTCAGAACAAACCTCTTAAAACTCGTAATGAAACGATCTCATACTCTACTCACGTTAACACACCATCAAACTCGTAAGAAACCGTAACGGAAAAAACCCCTAACCTTACTTTTGACTGGAAAAGGTCAGGAGACCAATGACGACTCAAAAGGTTTAAACGACCACATAACTCACGTCGTGAAATTGGAGTAGTAGAAAATCCTGAACATCGATTCAACCGTAAGATAGTGGAGGTGATCGAAACAAACATCACTACGAAAGATTCCGGGTGAACTGAAGTCTGAGGTCCTACAGACCGAGATTCACTCACTAGTGTGGCAACCACAATAGACCCAGTACTTCTAGAAAAAACAAATCAAGAAGACACATAAGAACGGTGGAGAAGAATCATAAAAGACGAAGACAATCCAGACATGGTAAAGACAGGAAATAACACGGGTAGAAACGTACTTTACAAGGGAACCATAGAGACTAAAAGAACTTCTCTAGAGGTCAGAAAGAGAATCGAAGTATATCCCTACTATTGACGTAAACTTTCATTTTTATAGATCTAAAAAGTTGGATTAACTTTCATATATCCGGTAAAAGGTTTCAAACATCCAATTTACATAATGAAAAACCGTTAACATTCAATACACGTTTCTTATAGAAGTAGAAACTTTGAGTATAAAAGAAAGATGAAATGTCATGTCATCTTCACAAATCATTTACAAGACGACGACGACGATTCACCGCAGTCAGCACAGGCTGAGACACGCTGGGGTATCTGCCGTCGAGTGGTCCGAGGGGGTAGGGACCCTAAGAGGTCCTTTCTTATGATCTAGTCCAACGGTAAAGGAAGAGGTCACGTACTTTCACTTTTCAGTTTCACTTCAGCGAGTCAACACAGAACTGAGAATCACTAGGGTACCTGACGTCGGGTGGTCCGAGGAGTCAGGTACCCTAAAAGGTCCGTTCTCTTGACCTCCCCCCACGGTAACGGAAGAGGTTCATTTACAAGATGGCTTACCGTTTATTTATGACTTACCGTTTATTTAATCAACTCATAGTATTTATAGAACAAGAATGGTTACTAGAGTTAACAGTTCATAAAGGAGAATCAAAACTTAGAGGAAAAAATAACACACTTTGACACATGGATTCACCAATGAAGGGGACAAGTAGTAGGACACCAAACTGATTCCTCATCTGCTACCATAAGGATTTGGTTAGTCCCTCAATTGAGGACCAATGTAACTACCTATATGCGGAATTTATTCGGGACAGTCTTACTTCGGTTCCTCATGACACATCCACAATCAGACCTTAACGGCGTCGACAAAAGGATAAAATTCCATTCGGTCAAACTCTTGTTTCAATTTTATATCTCCGATCGTCATAACTTTTCTGTGGTTTTTTTATATTGAACTAGTGTGACAAAAAGACTTTGGATTTATAGTAATAACTCAAAAAGTGAATCTTTTGAAAAGTAATGCTTCTTACTGAAATAAAGATAAAAACAACCACAAAGAAAAGAAACCATGGTTTTCGTGGTATTGACTATGCACACCATTATAAAGAAACGGAGAAAATAAAACAAAACTTTCGTAAACTTTATGTCGGAAAAAAATTATGAGTACACAATAAATTCCAACTCTGTAATCTAAAAACAAAATACTGAAACTTATTAAAGTCCACAATAAAAGTTCTTCCCGCTATACAAGATGAGACAACATAGGTCTACATAGAGTCTTGAAATTTTTTTAATTACATATATTTTCTATTTATGGATCAAAAGAATCATTAAATTTTAATTTACGGATTTTAAAATACAGTCCTTCACACGGTAATAATTTCTCTTTGGAGTCGTTCACCATTTTCATTATAAAATCTTTTATCTTTCTTTATCGTTGGAAATGAAAAATCCCATATATGGCATTTACAACATAAAAAGATGAGACAGTAACAATCCGTCCAAAAAATTACCACCGTTAAACCACCATGGTTTGTGACGACTAAAGTACAAAGTTCTAAACTGTCATTAATTAAAGACGGATTATGAGGCCTTTGTAAAAAAAGTTACACCTAAACCTTATTTACACAAAATAAACTACATTTTAATAATTAGACTCTTTAACCATACCTAACATATGAAATAGGAAATTCTGACTTTCACTTTAACTTCAGCGAGTCAGCACAGGATGAGAAACGTTGGGTACGCTGGGTACCTGACATCGGGTGGTTCGAGGAGGGAGACACCCTAAGAGGTCCGTCCTTATGACCTCACCCAACGGTAAACGAAGAGGTCCCATAGAAGGGCTGGGTCCCTAACTTGGGTCCAGAGGGTGTAACGTCCATCTACGAAATTGGAGACGTGGTGGTCCCTTCGGGTAGGAAATTCTAATTACGAATGATTTATAACTTTACGAATTCTACAACCTTGTAGAGACTTTAATAGATTAACCTATCTTAGAAAAGTACATCTTAAACATCAGTAAAATATAAAATCGATAAAATTCTTTAATGTCATCATTTGAGTTTTACAAAAAAAGAGAATAATATATCTTGGATAACTAGACTAATATCCTATGAACCAATTAATTCTCTTTCGTCAAATAATAAGTAAATGACAAACCAACCTGAACCACGGTTTTAAGATTACAACGTCGTACCAGATCTGGACAAGGGACCTACGTCGGTCAACTTCGACACTCAGTATGTCTTAAACTCCTCCCATCTATTCACGAATATAGAAACTTATTTTTGACACTCATGTCAATAAAGACGGAAAACCCCAAATAACCGATCATCCGAAGAAGCCTTAATTATTTCAAACCTTATGCCTAAAGTGCACATCTTAAAGTAGACATAAACAAGTTCAGTCGGTTTGTTTTATCTAGAATCATCTTGTATAAAACTTTAAGTAAACTTATTTATCCTTAATTTACATATTCATATGTATTATTACGTATTGACTACTGTTTCTTTCTAAAGAATTTTACAAATTCGTAAACTAAATATCAAACCCGGAGTCAAAAGAGTAAATAAGGTAAATCACTTACTTTAACCAGATCTCAAGACTCAAAAAGGATAAGATATCAAGATCTTCACACTACAACTATATCAAAGAAAAATTTTGGACATGATAGAACCTTATTTCACAGATAATTCGTCTTTATTTAAAATCCAGACAGGGTTATCGAAATAAATGTTCAATCACTTTGTAAAGTATTATTGTAGATAACACAATGGAATAATGTCTCTGCTGTTAACATACATTTATTACATTAAAGACACGTCGTAAAGAGAACCTATTATTTTTTACTTCAGTATCCTAAACCTAAAAATACTAGTTTATTTAACTTTATCTTATTTCTTTATAGATTTCCGATGTCATAACCTTGAATTTTATTAAATCATATAAAGAAGTACATGGACCTACAAAACTAGTAGATGTACATTAAGAACCACTTCTATAGGACATCAAGTTTAACTAATTTTATTCATTTTTTTAATGAAGAAAGTTACTTGTATCATGAAGTGTGAAAGTTTCGAATTTTTCCTTTTTCCCGGGAAGGTCGCGATACTATTTATCGGAGGGACTTGGAAACGAAAGAACTAAAAACGTCAGGACACGAAGTTTAGGAAAACCCTCCAAGAAAAAAAATCAGTGAATCACTGAAATCAATAAAATCAAGGAGGGTAGAAGAATTAAATCGTAATTTCCCAGTCAGGAAACGACGGACAAATAAAAACACAAAGTTTAGAATTAGGGAAATAATAAATATACGTTAATAAATATAACCATAGCGAATCAACCATTTCTTAGACGAACGTTACGCCCTCTGGGACCAAGCTAAGGACACAACCCTCGCAGGCGACTTCTTCCCAATCCGATGGGTGAGGTCATAAGAACTCCAAGGGAACACCGAGTCGACCATTTCTTAGACGGACGTTACACCCTCTGGACCCAAACTAGGGACCCAACCCTTCTAGGGGACCTCTTCCCTTGTCGATGGGTGAGGTCATAAAACCGGATCTCTTAAGGTACCTGACATATCAGGGAACTCAGCGTTTATTAGCCTGTACTGACTCACTGAATGTGTACCGTCCACAAACTTAAAATTTAAATTGTAGAAGTAAAGTCTACAGAAGATCATAAACGATATAACGATATAAAATTTTCACGTAACATTTAAATCTTCTAAAGGACAGAGCACGGTCTCTTCCATCTTTGTCATCTTGTACTTCATCTTTGATTCAGTCGTAAACATCTTATCTCAAATCTTAAAAAGTTCCGATCCTCTCCACACTTTTACTGATAGTGAACAACAAGTCAGGGAATCAGCACAGGTTGAGAAATGCTGGGGTACCTGACGTCGTGTGGTCCGAAGGGACAGGAAGTGATAGAGGGTCTCAAACGAGTTTGAGTACAGGTAACTCAGTCACTACGATAGGTTGGTAGAGTAGGAAACAGCAGGGGAAGAGGAGGACGGGAGTCAGAAAGGGTCTTAAATTCCTCGACTTTTTAGACTAAGTAGACAGTTTTATTCTATCAAATTCAAAGTCTTTTGTAGAAATCTGTGTCTCCTTATAACTTTTCCCTGACATACAAATACAATTAAATACCTATTTCAATATACGTAACGATAAATCACGTTTTACCGAAATACATATATGGAATGTAACTTAGAATCGTAGTTCAGTCGTGTCTTTCTATCCCATAACTTTGAGACTTTGTCAATTTTAACCGTTTGAAAAGGTCACAAAACTTACCGTGGTATAATAATAAAACCAGACAGAAATGGAAATTTTGATGTAACTAGTTTGACACACACACATCTATGTATGTCTAGTACGAAATCTCACAAAACGGATAAGGGAAATAACAACTACACAAGTCAGGGTTCAACACAGACTGAGAAACGCTGGGACACTTGACGTCGTGCGGTCCGAAGGGACAGGAAGTGGCAGAGGGAATCAAACGAGTTTGAGTACAGGTAATTCAGTCACATCGGTCGGTTGGTAGAGTAGGAGACAGCGGCGGAAGAAGAGAACGGGAGTCAGAAGGGTCGTAGTCCCAGAAAAGGTCACTCAGTCGAGAAGTGTAGTCCACCGGTTTCATAACCTCGAAGTCGTAGTCTGGAAGGTTACTTATAAGTTCTGACTAAAGGAAATCCTAACTGACCAACCTAGAGGAACGACAGATTCCCTGAGAGTTCTCAGAAGAGGTTGTGGTGTCAAGTTTTCGCAGGTAAAAAACCGTGAGTCAGAAATACCAGGTCGACAGTATAGGTATGTACTGGTGACCTTTTTGGTGTCGAAAGTGATATGCTTGGAAACAACCGTTTCACTACAGAGACGAAAAATTATGTGACAGATCCAAACAGTATCGAAAAGAAGGTTCCTCGTTCTCAGTATTAAAGTACCGATGTCAGTACTAGACGCTACTAAAACCTCGGGTTCTTTTACTTTAGACTGTAACAAAGGTGTATAAGGGGTAGACAAACGGTACTCACTACCCTGACCTACGGTATTAGAAGTAAAAAACTTACAGTTCAAAATTTGGTCGAAAAAGACAGAGGAGCGAAAGTAGTTCTCCGAGAAATCAAGAAGAAGTGAAAGACGGTAATTTCACAATGGTAGACTCCAACAGTCATAAAGAGTACCGTCAGAACTAAGGTCGAACACTAAGTAGGTCGGGTCGTAAAGCGTACTGTATAAGACGTATATTCAATTTATTCGTCCCACTGTCATATGACGAAACTGTATGAGGAAAGGGTTAAAACGTGGGTAGGTAACAAGACACAGGTCAAGATTGACAACGAAGAACTGGACTGATGGCCAAAGAGTCCTCTTTCCATTCCAGCAGACCATAAGGGTAGAGAACTTCTTTAAAGGTACCAAACAACACTAGGTGTGTCAGTTTCCGAAATCGAGTCAGTTACTACGTCTTCATCTAAAAAAAACCTTAGGGGAACGAAAAAGACACTACGTTCCTTACACCAGTTAAACTAGAGACCAAGGAGACGGAAAAGATTTAAGTCGAACATGTAGACCTTCCAGACTCACTGATTCGTGTCGTGTCTTCGATATCCTCTTTTCTTTCTTTAGGATCCCATGACTCAGAAGTTTGACAAGTAAATCTTGTCGCTAGAATGGTCGAAACAAACTATTACTAAAGAGTTTACTTGACTTAAGAAATGAAGTCCCTCTTTGAAGGACCGTTTTTTAAGATATTAACTACCAAACATGTAACTTTTAATTCATCACATGTTGACAACAATTTCTTTTACTAAGAATATTGTTTATTCTCGAAAGAATCATTAATTTCTAATTTCTACATTAATATTTCACTGAGGACTACTCCTATAAGGATATTTTCTAATTTCATTAAACCAGGTCTATACATTCAAAATAACTAGTACTTCGTCTTTTTAGACTCTATACAACGATTTCGGTCACTAAGAGTTGGAAAAAATATAACATAAGTAACGTCAGAATGTTACCTATGTCAATTCGAAATTACATACTTTTAGCACCTCCCTCGAAGTATAAAACTTACGAAAAAAAATATGTAGTATCCATTTATAAAACTAGACGTAAAATGATTTTAGAGGTAAAATAATTTTCATAAAAATAATCCACGGTCTTGTTGTATTTTTATATATAGATCTTATTAATATGAGGATGGGGACATAGGTAGTAGAGTCAATGAGAGGGTGAGAAAATATATTGGAAATAAATAATTAACTTCACAGAAAGGTCTTAATTGAATTTTCTATCCTCATTCACATGTAGTAAAGTAAGGAGGGTGCAGTATGTACTAGTCGAACTCGTAGTGATTTTCCTTTTGTGTGCAATTCAGATGACTATTCTATGTCATCCTTCATATGTCGGGTTAGCTACTTTGTAAATATGATTTTTAACGACTTAAACTTATATAAGTTTGCAGATGTAGGTTATCGATTAAATGTCCTGTATACTCTCATCTCCTCGTACAATATGTTGTGATGCTCCTACCTCAATCGATCTGGGTCCTACACCCTTTAAGGGTCTCATCTCGATACGACAACTTGTAACACCGGTGAATGAAACACACTGTCTAATTCAACTAATTTCAAATTATTTTATCTTTTAGTCAAGGAGTAAGTGACATCGGTTAAAGGACAAGAGTCAACAGTGAAGAATGACCACCGATACTAAAATCTGTCACGTTGATTCTTTTAAAGGTAGTAACGTCTTTCTAGATAACCTATGTCACAAGATCTGATCCGTAATTTTCTTATCTGTTGAATAATAAGTCGAATCATCTTCCCTTTTTCAAACTTACTATTTTTATTCTGTTATTCTCTCTGTTTGTATTTCCGTTCTGTTTCGTGTTTTATGTTCCAAATTACATTTGGGTCTATATAGTCATTAATGTACTTCATATTAACTGACTTACAAAGATAATTTTCCGTCCAATAGTTTGGACCTCCACTCTTGGGTGTCTTGTGTGAATAAACGACAAATAATTTTTTAGGTAGATTTCATATTCTTATGAATTCACTTTTAGAAAGTCAACACAGACTGAGAAACGCTGGGGTACCTGATATATGTCAGGTACCTTAAGACGTCCGATCTTATGATCTCACCCATCGGAAAGGGAAGAGGTCCTTTAGAAGGGTTGGGTCCCTAGCTTGAGTCCAGAGGGTGTAACGTCCACCTAAGAACTGATCGACTCGGTGTTCCCTTCGGGTTCTTATGACTTCACCCATCGTATAGTGAAGAGGTCTCCTAGAAGGGTTGGCTGGGTCCTTAGCTTGGTCCCAAAGGACGTAACGTACACCTAAGCAATGATTGACTCGATAGCCCCTTCGGCTTCTTATGGATTTCCACCAACATTTTTCTACTCCTTTTTTTTTGAAGGTACGTCTATGATTAATTTCTATCAACTACACCGAAAGGTCCACCTCGATCATCATTTCTTGAGAAGACGGTCACGTCCTCTACAATCTCTACGTCCAAGTAGGGACCATGACCTTCTAGGGGACCTCTTCCTTTACCGTTGGGTAAGGTCATGAGAACGGACCTCTTAGGGTACCTGTCTCCTCGGACCACCCGATATCAGGTATCCCAGCGTCTCTCAGTCTGCATTGACTTCACTGAATCGTACGTACGTACTAAATTACTGTCACAAATTCTTTTCTTCGTAATAAACCATACTTCTCCGAAAGAAATGGTACTGTCCTCAAAATAAGTCGTTCTTCTATGTTATAATCAAAAGATTCATGGACACTGTACTGAAGTTCATGTATTTCGACTTTATCTTGACAATCTCTTTTATCTGTTTAAATATTAGTATCACCCTTTAATTTATCGACTATCTTGATCGTCATTTTACAGTCATTATTTATCTTCTAAATCTTATTATTAATGAACGAAACTGGTAAAGTGTTCCAGCAACACACTTACTCTATCGTATGAGTTATTTATGTGACAGTAAGTTATACTCGTTTATAAATTATACTTATACATGACTTTATAAAAATAAGTTTTTTATAAACTCGTGGAAGATTACTGTCCATCACAAAAATTCTGTACACAAAACATTCCATATCTCGGAATTAGTGTACATTTATAACAGCCCGTACTAACGGTTAAAATTCACGAATTACTTAATATCCGTCAAAAATAGATCCACCCAGGTATCTTCACTATGTTTAAACTTGCTACGTAAATAACTCATTTGTTCTATAAAACCAGGGACTTCTCACTGACCGTATTATATCATCTTATCCATATTTTACTAAAACCATATTTCTTAAGGTACTCCTCCTTGAAAGGACCGTCAGATCACCAATTCTGGAACGAGAAGAGGATCTCCCCAGTACCCCACCTAGGGACCGTCCACACGGTTCTAGGCCGTACTGGGGCAACGGGGGGGTTTTACTTACTAGACTCCTTTTCGTTTCCTGAACCGAAGTCTCTCCCAAGTATAACTTTATTGTTATTATTTTTATTAAACTTTTAATCCCGGTTTAACATTATCGTCTGATTCTTTAAACACGACACGAATCTCTAACCAACCACCAACCGACTTTACTTATAAAATCATGAACCCGGTAAAGGGATCCATAGAACCCCCGAACCAAGATCCCGGGGGAGTCTATTGTTTTAGGTTCCCACGAATTCTGGAAAAGAATTTTACCGTATTAAGTAAACCGGGAAGTATAAACTTGTACATCCCGGTATTGATATAAAACTTCCATCTAACTTCACGGAAATTAAAACTATCGACTTTTTCGTATGACTAAAGGAATGTCTGGACAAATGTCGACGTCAAATACCCTTGTGACCAAAAGGGTGTGAGTAGCGATAACTGGTGACAGTCAGTATTAAAAACGGATTAAATGGGTTTCTTAACATGGAATGAAACTAAGGGTAAATACACAAAAACTCAAAGTACATAAATAAACGGAATAAATTTTTTACATATTTATCGAACCAGTATAAAACAGGGGAAAACACTAGACAAAAAGACTAAATATCCATCAGAAAAATATAAATTCCATATACAAGGAAAAAATGTACACTACATTAAAAAAAGGATTAACGAACAATAAAAATTTGTAAAAATTATACAAAGAGGACACTGAAAAGAATAGTAAATATCCTACTTATTCAAAAAAAATGACTGAAGTATTATGACACAGAATTTTTCATGAGATTGGGGTCTAATATAAAATTTTGTAATTGATGGGGGGTGAGGTGTGACTATACTTTACAGAGGAAAGAGAAACGACATAAAACTATAAATCCTTAGAAATACCTGGAAAAAGATATCCGGCACATAGACAAAAAAACATTACGTCCTAATCTCATAAAATTATTAACGACAAAATATCTTAGAATTGTTATCCCTTCCGTCTGAAGAAATTGAAAGTTTTTATATAACCCTTAAGAACGTACATTTAAAAAAAAAATAACACTATTTTATACGGGTCGTCTTTTGAATGGTAAAGTCGGTAAAAACTCATATGTCAAATTACCATATTTCAAGAAGTGTAAGAACACGTCAGTGGTGACAGGTGACAGTATTGATTATCCAGAAGGGGGTTTCTTTGAGACATAAGTAATCATTGAGTCAAGGGAGGATGTGTTTGAGGAGTAATGGAGATTGGATAACAAACAGAGACTTAAACGAGCTAAAGTATATTCATCTCAGTATGTTATACACTTAAAATAAGACAGAATAAATTCAATGACATCACAAAAAATTCTAAGTAGGTAGAACACCGTTTTTAGTCTTGAAGTAAAAAGACGGGTTTATTGTAAGAGAACGTACATCTATGGTACTTTTTAATATAACTTAGACATTTAGACAAACTCATCTTAACGATGGGATTGTCATAATTCAAAAGGTCAGACACTTGTGTCATAAAGAAAGTAAACACAGAAATCAAAAAAGGTCGTCGTAAAACATAAAAAATCGCATGTTCAAAAACGGAGGAACCAATGTAATTAACGAATGCATAACATAATAAAAACATAAATCATTTGTGTGTGTGTCTATATATATATATATATATATATATCACTTACCTTAAAAGAATTAAAGGGAAAGTCTAACGAATAACAATCATATACCTTCATATTGACTAAAAATGTACAGTTAAGACATAAGACGGTGACGATTGAAAAAAAAGGATTGCCAATAAAAGAGGACACAAAGACTTTAAAAATATCAAAAGAGGTATATTACAGTACAGTAGACGTTTGTCATAAAGAAGAAAGGTCAAACTTACAGAAAAATTAAAGAACAGACTAAAAGATAAATCTTGAAGGTTGTGGTATAAATTATCTGTACGATTCTCGTTCGTATAAACAGAATTTGAATCATCAACAAAATGACAACTCATACTAAAACTGACACCTTAAAAGTACATACCGGAAATAATACAACTCCATCAAAGTAAAATAAGGATCAAACAACACGTGAAAAATAGTACTTCCCCATAACATAAAACAGTTTACACAAAAGAGATAGTTGTCTCTACTAGTAAAAATGAGGAAAGTAAAAATATTAGACTATATAACGTAACTAAAAAAAAAAAAAAACCATATAGCTTGGTAGAAACGTAAGGTCCTCATTTAGGTTGAACCAACACACATATTATGAAACACATAAATTAATTTTTAATTAAAACATTGAGGAAAGTTAAAAGAGAGAGTGTTTATAAGATCATATTAAAACGAACTCTAACATATGTCTAAATATCTGTAAGTCCTCCTTTCTCATAGAAAGGTAATAACACAGACTTAAAGTTTATCGTACGTCATAGGTCGATAATTCAAAAAAAAAAAAAAATTCAAGACGTCATTAAAAGAAGATACGTCCAGAACACCCAAAAAAATCCAAGTAAAAATCTGTGAAACATAAAACTAAAATTTATGTACACCTATATGGACTTAGGAATTATGTATTCACTGAAATATTCAGTGACTAAACAGAGGGGGTTTGACTAAAGACATAATTTTTATTACAAGGGAAAGAAAAGGGGACACACATAAAAATCGAGTACATTACTGAAAAATCAAGCAATGTAATTACCCGAATTGTTTAATATCATTTCGAATAGACATTCTATTGAGAGTGTTTCTTCTTCACTTTACTACAATGAGTCGTACAATTTAGAAAACGAATACAAAGGAATTGGACAAAAAGTAAAACATTAACATTAGTCATCTTTAGATTTAAAATAAAATATCTCGAAATGAAAATCCAATATATACATCGTCAAATAAAAGTTCATTTTAACATTGTAAAGACACAAGTGTTTGTGTCCATTTTTTAAACCACCATTAATAAATGACAAGTTTCTCCGTGTATAGTCGCAAGAATTATAATTCCACATAAATTCAATAAAGGATTCAATAGTTAGGAAAAATTATGATAAGAAAAAGTTTTACAGTATAAATACTGTATTTTAATGTCAGATGATTACACATACATATACATATATGTATATATATATATATGGGTGTGTGTATGTGTAAGAGATATCCCCAAAATAACAATTATTTTATTCTCAGAAGACGTCATCTGAGGTAAGAGTTAACTAAAGAGTGGATACAATGTAAAATCTCTTGACAAGATAAAAATGAAGAGTTCTCATGATCATATCACTTCCAACTTTGAACCTCTTATCCTTTGACTGAAATATATGTGATATAAAAATTATACAAAAAAAAGGTTGAAAAACTACAAAACTTGGAACCATCCCAAATCCTTTATCATCTAGTTTTAAAGGTAAAATTTGTTTTTTACCGACATGAAAAGACGTAAGAACTGAATCTGTTAATGGACGTTTTAATCTTTTACATACTCTTTTTACAAGTCGTAATAATTAAAGTTTTTACGTTTCTTAAGTTAACTACCATCCATGTAAGTCAAGTAAAGTCAAGTCAGTGAGTCAGCACAGACTGAGAAACGCTGGGGTACTTAGTGTCGTGCGGTCCGGAGGGACAGGTAGTGGTTGAGGACCTCAAGTGAGTCTGAGTACAGGTAGCTCAGTCACTACGGTAGGTGGGTAGAGTAGGAGACAGTAGGGGATGAAGACGGGGGTTAGGGAGGGTCGTAGTCTCAGAAAACGGATCAGAAAAAAACAACGACAAAAAATGTGTTCTCTCTCTCTTTTATTAGGTCTAAAAACGTTTTGAAAAAGAATTTGAAACAAGACTCCGTCAAAAAGAAAAAAATTTCGTCAAAACTGACCGTTTTACTTGTTAATTACCTGTCAGTCAAATTTTTAAGACTTGAGCAACAAGAACAAGTCAATGATTCAACACAGACTGAGAAACGCTGGGGTACCTGACATCGTACGGTCTGAGGAGATGGGAGGTGATAGAGGACTTTAAACGAGTTTAAGTACAGGTAACTCAGCCACTACGATAGATTGGTAACGTAGAAGACGACGAGGGAAAACGGAAGTCAGTAAGGTCGTAGTCAGAAAAGGTCAAACACCCAGTAAATGTAGTCCATCGGTTTCATAACCTCTTCCGTTACCGTGGGGTGAGTTCATGAGAACGGACCTTTTAGGGTACCAGCCTCCTCGGACCATCCGACGTCAGGTGCCCCAGTGCTTCTCAGCCTGTGCTGACTCGCTGAAGTGAAACTGAAAAGTGAAAGTACGTAACCTCCTTCTTTACCGTTGGGTGAGGTCATAAGAACGGATCTAGTAGGGTCCCTACCCCCTCGGACCACCCGACGGCAGACACCCCAGCGTGTCTCAGCCTGTGCTGACTTCGCTGAATCGTCGTCGTCGTCGGTTTCATAACCTCGAAGTCGTAGTCAGAAAGGTCACTTATAAGTCCCAACTAAAGGAAAGTCTAACCAAACTAGAGGAACTAAAGGTTCTCTCAGAGTCAGAAAAGGTCGGGGTGTCATGGTTTCGTAGTAAAAACCGTGAGTCGGAAGAAATACCAGGTTGAGAGTGTAGACATGGACTGATGATCTTTTTGGTATCGAAACTGATATGTCTGGGAAAAAACCGTTTCGTTACAGAGACGAAAAATTATACGATAGATCCAAACAGTATCGAAAGGGAGGTTCCTCGGTTCACAGAATTAAAGTACCGACGTCAGTGACAGATGTCACTAAAACCTCGGACTCTAGAAAATAGAATCATAGAAGATTTACCTTTACTAGAAAAAGATAACATTATTTTGTAATTTGGGTTCAAAGAAAAATCTAATGATAAAAAGGAAAGATGGAAGAGGGTATGGAGTCTTAATACCTGTCACATGAATGTGACGACTAAGAAAAATCAATAATTACAGTGTCTCAATGTCTTTCTGAATTAGAGAAGTCTCGTATTCGATAATGGAAACAATGAAGACAGAAAAATTTATTACACCTTACAATACTAAGTACAATCTCACGGGAAAATGTAATCTTCCTTTTACATGTCCGAGTTACTTTAAACTGACGAGTGAATCACGTTTCCTTTACTTTCTCAACCTTTATACAACTAAAACTAATATCCTGTTTTCCCCGTTACATTAGATTTAGGTCATGATAAATGATGGGAAATTTTGCATAAAAAAGAAGGAGACAAGATGTCAGAAGATATACATGGGATCCGACAAAAGACAACCTTTTCCCCAAAGACTCTTCGAGACGTCTTCATTATTCCTTTGTACTCCTTCTTGACTCAACTCCAGTCCCTTCGATATTTGGAAACTCACGAAAACACTACACGATACGAGACACCCTCCGAGACTTTTTCCAGTTCGAACTCTTTGAACGAAGACTTCTTACACAGACAATTGTGAAGTACATGGGACTAAAACAACTCAGATAACTTCTAAAAATAAACTTTCAACTAACATAGAACACAAAGAGGAAAATATTTTACCAATGTAAAACATAGATTTTCACTTTCTTTGATGAACGAGTCACACAGACTGAGAAACGTTGGGGTACCTGACATCGGGTGGTCCGAGGAGACAGGTACCTTAAGAGGTCCGTTCTTATGATCTCACCCTGGAAAGACTGGTCCCTAACTTGTACGTCCCAGAGGACGTGACGTGTCTAAAGAAATGGTAGACTCGATGGTCTCTTCAATATGGTTAAGGTATGTGTATTGATTTTACAATTGTTGTTGTATCTTTGACACAGTGTTTACTTCTTTAAATAACCACTAATCTTCCTTTAACCTTAGGGACGAAACGTTTTATCAGACAAAACATAAAAAATGGGGTACTGAATATTCCGAAAACTATGATAGGAGACAAAGTCCTATTATAGGAGTCACCATGATAGAGAACTTAGGTGACATCGTCCAAAAATTGGAGTAATAAGGTCCCTTTGACGATACTAGTTTCAGTGGTCACTGAACGAGAAAAGATTTAGTTTACAGTAAAAAGTGCGAAGTAGAATGAACTGGATAAAGATCATAAATTGTACTGATTAGTAGGAGAAAAAGTAATATAAAACAAGTGAAACAAAAATCCTCTAATATAAGTAGATTCAAAAGAGAACGAAGTGAACGGAGAGGAAACTCCCGAGAACACGATTAAAAGGAACAAAGATGACGTCAGTCAAGAACCTGGAGAAAAGATGGATTTGAAAACAGGAACCCTCTATCTGGTAGACGTACGACTCCTAAGGGTGTAAGTATAGGATCAAACCTGGAATGGGGGTGTGGGGTCTGAGTTTAACCTTGTGAGTGAAGTAACAAAGGAAAGTCATAGATTACTCACAGAGTTTTCATTGTACAGGTGTAACGACGGTCAAACGTGGTAGGTCACTTACCGTTGAGGTGGAAATATTAAGTCAAGGAACCTTCAGTAGGAACTGTTGGAACAGAGTGTAGGGTATTGGTTTCATAGTCGTCTTATAAAAACCAGGACGGAAATCTTATGTAGGTTTTAAGGTTATGTAGAGTGGAGAAAGTAATAACAGTGAGATCCAGGTCCGGTAGTAGTAGAAAACGGATCTATAAGGTCATCAAACATTGATCAATGTCATCGGCCGATTGATCAATGATCGTTTTCATCGATTGATCGGAAGATATAAAAGAATGGGTACATTTATGGATGTCGTCTATTATTCTAATACAGTGATTAGTTTACGAAGGTCTCCGTAAGTGTGACCAAATCTCAATTCTTGACTTCCGGGATACACCGGACTTCCGAGATGTAAAATACAATAAGGGGTAGTCGGTTCAAACTCGAGTAGTAGATAATGAGAGACTAAATACACAAGAAAAGATCGGTGTAGTAACCGGAGAAACAATAAGGAACTTGCAAGATCCACAAAAGGAAGGGAACACCGGAAACGTGAACGAAGAGGCGGATCTTACGAGGAGACCTTCCACAGGTGTACTGAGCAAAGGGGTCCATCCAGACAACCTTAGTCATACGAACGACTAAGACCAGAGGAGACCGGTGGAATAGATTTTCACGGACGGACCGACGGAAGGAGTTATATAAGAGAAAGGAGAGCACGAGATGAATAGACATTAAGATAAACCTGATTTGGAAAAGAAATAAAAAGACGCAATCTTAATTCGAAGTACTTTACCAAAAAACGATAGAACCATTACCGACAAAAGATTCGTAGATCTTATAGCGAATCGTCGATTACTCACGAAATATATATATACATATATAAATCAATTTTATATTACTGTACAAGATGTTCAAAGACTTTACATCGAGATTAAGAACTTCTATTGTTATGAAATATTACTTTTTGGATTATTTCAGTCATTTTCACTTGAAAGGTTATACGTTTATCCTTTAGTCTTGTAAAAAACCAGTTAAAAACAATCCATGATGGAGAGTCATTTAAATAACTTAATTCTTTGTGGTTTATGGATATACACCAACCGTAACATCCGATTAAGTTTTAAATTCTTTATTCGGGTGAGAATTGTTAAGTATGAAGATTACCTCCCCCTACTGATTGTAAGTTGACAATTAAATATGATATCACATGTCAACACCATATTATTTATTTATGGACCAAATACACTAACGAAGGACCGTGTCTCAAAGATTTCAGAAACCTTATAGGACTCACTATTTCCACTACCCCTCTGAAGGGACCACCGAGTAACACCCTCCTCTCCCCCTTAGACGGACGGTTACGTCCTCTGTGACCAAACTGGGGACCCATTCCTTCTAGGGGACCTCTTTCTTTATCGTTTGGGTGAGGTCATAAGAACAGACCCTTAAGGATACCTGTCTCCTCGAACCACCCGATGTCAAGTACCCCAGTGTTTTCTCGACCTGTACTGAATCACTGATTTGTCGTAGTTTCCTACTACTCTCGCAGACGACAAGATTACTCCACTGAGGAGACTCAGGGATCCATCCAAATCCAACCTTCGACCAGTGACTTTCTCAGTCGGAACTAATCTTCTAACCTTGAAAGTTGGGGGTCGAAAACCCCTTCACTCTCCCCAACTTCAAACTCAATTAGTGGTCACCAGTGTTAATACGAGAATATAACTTTAGAAGTAATTTTTGAGGATTCGACTTCAAACCTCTCGAAGACTCAACCACTTATGTAGTTCTACTACCCTCTTCATACTTTTCGAACTAGAGGATAAGTAGAACGACATAAGAAGAGAACGTAGACCGAAAACCAGCCAATATAAGAAAAAATTATTTGGTCAACATTACGACTCAGTTCACGAAAGGACTCAAAACACTCATCAAGATCCTGTAATCACTTGGACTCTTTCCCCCAGTACCCTTAGGGGTTATAAATCAACCAGTCAATCTTCATGACGATGGAGTATATAAACTGACCACTGACTTCGTTACTGACAGAGCACCTTGACTCGGGAGGTTGGACACCTCAAACTACAATTGAGGGACATCAATCACAGTCTTAACTTAACTTAACATCCTAAACAACAACAAATCATTGGTACACGTTGATAAAACATTGGGACACCTGCGATTGGGCGATCCGAGGAGACAAGTACCCCAAAAGGTTCGTTCTTGTGACCTCACCTAACGGTAAACGAAGAGGTCCCCTAGAAGAGTTGGGTCCTTAACCTAGATGTAGGAACGTAACCGTCCACCTAATAAATGGTGACTCGGTGATCCTTTCGGGTTTACTATCCTATGGGTGAACCATAACCTAACAACCTCTTCAGTAAAATCTTTATATGGTACTTTAACTATAGTCCTCCCTTTTTCGGTAATCTGTTAATTCCTAATTAATACACCGCTACAATTCACAATGTCTTTAATTCTCTACCCCGTAATACTCTCACACGATAATAATGTGAAAAATACTATTCTTCCGAAGTACCTCTTCGACCTGATATTTCCGATCAGTAACTTACTTCTCTGATGTAAGGTCTCTCCCTTTATTATACTTATAATGGAACCTTTATTCTCATTCAAACCATACCTTTATGAAGTGAGTTAAAATAAGGTAAAAAAGAAATCTCAGAAGGAAAGCAAAAGATCAACCAAGATAAAATTCGATACCACTTAGACAAAATACGTGTGATTGTATGTGGATTGTAAGACTCAACGATTTTCAAAGTCCCTCATATTACTTGGTTCAGAGAGAAAAAATTCTTTAAAATTTAAATTACCAAGTTTTCTCGTTTATACACACCTCTTATGTGGGTGGGTGTGTGTGTCCGTGTTAACAGACATAAAACGTACACGCAATTACATTAATTGATACGACGACGACGACGACGATTCAGCGAAATCAGCACAGGCTGAGACACGCTGGGGTATCTGCCGTCGGGTGGTCCGAGGGGGCAGGGACCCTAAGAGGTCCGTCCTTGTGACCTCACCCAGCGGTAAAGGAAGTGGTCACGTACTTTCACTTTTCACTTTCACTTCAACGAGTCAGTACAGACTGAGACACACTGGGGTACCTGACATCGGGTGGTCCGAGGAGGTAGGTACCCTAAAAGGTCCGTTCTCATGACCGTACCCCACGGTAGTGGAAGAGGTCATTAATTGGTACAATATTCAATTAACCATAGGATCCAAACAATTCTCACCGTATAGGTTAACAATATACCGGTCATACTCCTATCTTAATCCTTCTTGAGACACCATCCAGGTTTGTAATAAATGAAAAAAGAGGGTCCTGAGACGAAGACTTGAGTACATAATCCTAAAGATTGTTTATTACCCTTTTGAATCGAAACGTGATCTAATCGGAGGGACTTAGAAACCCTCTATAAAAACCAACGAACAGGTGTAGCAAAATGACTCATACTGATAAAGAACAACTAGAGTAGTCAATAATAACACATACACATAGAAGAATCATTATATACCGGAGTCTTATCACGAATAATTGTTTATCATCCACGATGTATGTATAAGAATTTACATATTTTATAACCGTTATAAATAAAGGAATGGAGAGGTACGAAGTTCTTGTGGTCATTACATAGTTACTCTTCTCTTTACTCTGTTTGTTTTGTTGCCTTTTCAAATAACTTCCACTGATTTATGTATTTTATTGACTCCGGTTTCTTGAACTTCTCTAATTCATGACTCTTATTTCAACTCACATTATTATGTTTTCCCCGTTTTCAAACTAAAAAAAGAGGTGATAGTGGTATATAACCTCAATTGAAAAACTCAGTGGTCGACCGACGATACACTAAAATAACTTTTTAATCCACTACGAACCATTTCTTTTCGACTTTTCTCTCGAAAATTCACTTTATGTTCTGATCTCTCTCTTCTCTTACGTTTTGTTCTTCTAACTCTCCCGAATTTTGATAGATTCCGTTATCCTTCCCTTCTTACTAACCGAATATCACCTTTATCAAGATGAATGTGTCGCGAACGAGACATGGTCCGTAATAGAAACACGTACCGTACACCCTAGAATCAAGGACTGGTCCCTGACTTAGACGCGGGGGACGTCACTTACACGTCTCAGGATTGGTGACCTGGTACTCCCTTTTAAGGTCGTCCGTAATAATAGAATTACGACTTGTCAAATGTTCACAACTACATAAAGTAGGAGTATTTTTGAAAAGTTTAATCAGTGACGACAATAATGGTAACTTTTTTACACCGTTGAATCCTTATGAATCAGAATCCTTTAACGAACTTCAGAATGCATAACATTCACTACTGACACAAACTTCGGTCCAGGATACTGATGTCAAATGAAAAAAACACAATAAGACGAAGAATCAGTACTAAGGAGGTTCCTCTATGAAGAACTGGTGCCGGTGAAAAGGAGGAGAGTCTTACTCAATCCACTGAACCCCTTCTAGAATAATTATTAACGATGAACACACATACACAGACACTTTTTACTACTGAAAAAGAACCAAAAGACTCTATATATTCTTTATCAAGTGAATTCACAATGTCCTTAATTCAATATATTTCGTGAATAGAATCACGGAAATAAGGGAAATGATTTAGACTAATAAGTTCATTGACAAGTCCCCTGAAGTCACATTATTTCCTACTATTAAATTCTTTCTATGGACCTTAGTTTTCTAGGTCCTTATCTTACCATTTTTAGACCACCATGAAAAGAATCTCAATCAACGAGCGACCCAAAGATTTACCATCAGACATGTTTGACACACTTTCGACGTAGATGATAATGAACCACCCATGAATCTTTTACGTAAAATTAAAATTATTATTTCATCTTTGAAGATGTTTTTTCACATTCAGCTTAGTATACTCCATAATGTTTCCGTTTACACTTAAGAACCTATTAATAAACATTAACAGACGAATATGAAAGAATGACGAAATTTATTGTAACGGAATTAACCGACATCTACGGAAATTCCAGAGTAGTTATTTAAGACTAAGAAAGAACTATTAGACAGGTGTAAAGAGAAACACGACACAACTAATTACAACGAAAGTATAAAGTGACACTTTACTGACGTAAAATAAGGGAAGGAAACGAACACACATCTACCTTTATCATGGTAGTAGGAACACCAAACAATTTTTTTTTTTTGAACAAATAAAAATTAAACCGATGAAGAATTCATAGTTCATAAAAATTACGAAAAATTGTGAAGAAGGGGTAAATTAGAGACTTTCGGACTGTAAAGCCAACATATGACTCCAACGACGAAAAACAAAAAAAGTATAACTTCATAACAACTAAATGTCATAACAATCAAAATTCTAATATAAGGTAATATCCAATAATGTTAGACAAGCCATATTAAGAGACACGATAAGTCCTTAAGGAAGAACGAATAGATGAGAATACACATCGTCAAACAAATAGGGATTGTATTAGTTCTTTTATTTGCGTAGAAGAACACAAAATATATGTAAACACGTGTGTGTTTTTATAATAAGTCGGTATCTTTTTGTTTACTTTAAAACGGTAAATGTCGTTACACCTACCTGGATCTCTTATAATACGAATCACTTTATACAGTCTCTTTCTCAATATGATACATAGTAAAGATACACCTTAGATTTTTGATTTTCCCTATATATCGTGTTGTCTTTATCTGAGTGTCTATGTCTCTTGTCTGACCTAATTTTCATCCCTCTCTCTACCGTCTGTGTGCTATACGAATACCTTAAATTTCTATGTTTGAACACATAAATTTTAAATAGTTATTGTTCTTATACGACATACATATATCGTGTCCCTCAATATCGGTAATAGAACATTACTGAAAATTACCTCATATTAGACATTTTTATAACTTAGTGATATGACGTGTGGGTTTTGATAATATTATAACATACAATTGGGGTATGAAATCAATTCTTTTTTCTTTCATTTGTGGAGTATTAGGGGTTTTAACGAAACTTTAGAGAAACATTTAGAGATACGAGTGGGGGATTATGATCCTTGATAAGTGACGAAAAAGAGTGATATCTGTCCAAACGTAAAAGACCTTAAAACGAACTTATATTAGTACTTCGAGTCGTTTTAATAAAACACTATGTAGATATAACAATTGTACCTAGTTATCAAGTAAATTTCAATGACACCTTTATAATAAAGTAAAGAGAACCCCTTTTTTATGGATCGTAAACTCACAGACCCAGTATACCATAAATTACACAAATTCTGTTATGGTCTGAAGACTTGCATGGTTGTGTTAACCATGGTCGTCACGTTTTCTTAAGATCAACAAGACATCTGAGTGGTTGTAAACTGTCTCGGAAAATTTTAAAGTCTGTAGGAATAACCAACGAACCTCCATTCAGTAACACTACAACAAAATTTCTAGAAAAAGTCATCACTTTATGTGTATCGTATTTTAGACAGTTAGTGATAAAAATTCACATGTCAAATCACGGTAGTTTATAAAAATAATACACATGACGGTATTACTAGTAGGTAGACGTATTGAGAAGTAAAACATTTTGACTCCAAGACACTGATAATGTCTCATTGAGGAGTATGAAGGAAAGAGAGGTTGGGGACTTTTGGTAGTCGGTTTGTAATATACATATATAGTGTAAAACGATAAGTAAGAAGACAGTCACCTGTCAGCCCAACGAAGGTACAAAATCGATAACACTTATTACGACGATACTTATACCCACATATATAGAGAAAAACTCTGGTACTAAAGGTCAGAAAACCCACATATGGGGTTTTACGTCGAGTATCTTAAGACAAAAATGACGAAACTCCTTAACGGTTTTATAAATTGTGACATTTGTGTCGAGATCACAAAATGTAAGGACTCACACGTTCCAAAGATCAAAAAGGTGTAAGAGTGGTTACTAACTAACGACAAAAAATCTATAATCAGTAGGATTACACACACTTCATCATACAGGAACACTAAAACTAAACACAAAGGCGTTATTTATCACTATAACTCGTAGAAAAGTACACAAATAACCGGTAAACATGTAGAAAAAACCTATTTTACAGACAAATCAGGTAACACGTATAAAAAAAATTTTTTCGAATACATAAATAAAAACCGACACGACCAAGAAGTGACGATGCGCCCGAAAAGAGGTCAACGTCACTCGTCCCCGAGGAGAGAACGACGTCATGCGCCCGAAGAGTAGCACCACCGAAAAGAACCACGCCTCGTATCCGAGATCCCGTACTCTCGACGTCATCAACACCGTGCCCCCGAGTCATCAACGTCGAGGACCCGAGGTCTCGTGCCCGTGTCACTGACACTACTACCCGAATCAACGAGGTGCTGTATACCATCGAAGGACTCAATCCCTGGCTTGGACACAGAGCACGTAACCGTCCACCTAAGGAATGGCGACTCGGTGGTCTCTTCGGGGTACGAGTAAAAACTTAAGCCAGCAAACAAAAGACCCCGGTACCCAGAAGTGACGACACGTGTTCGAGAGAGATTAACTCCGTTAACCCCCGACGAGAACCAACGACACACGTCGTCGGAAGACTAACATTAACGAAGAGAACGACGTCTCGTGGTCGAGATCCACACACCCGAGTCATCTACACCATGCACCCGAATGAACGTGGTGTTGTATACCCTAGAAGGGTCTGGATCCTAGTTTGGATACAGGGGACGTAACAGTTCACCAAGGAATTGATGACTTGGTGGTCCCTTCGGGTACAACTAAAATATTACAACTCAAAATCCCAAATGACATATAAGATCTTTAATT
The DNA here is from genome assembly GCA_006410555.1 of Capra ibex. Taxonomy (NCBI): domain Eukaryota; kingdom Metazoa; phylum Chordata; class Mammalia; order Artiodactyla; family Bovidae; genus Capra; species Capra ibex. Next base: position 518,618 of record SJYO01007308.1, read on the forward strand.
GGGGAATAGTCTACACACTATATTTTTGTAAAAGAAAGTAAACCACCAAATGTAAAAATGAGAATAGTCATCAGAGAAAACTACGTGTTTTAAAACATTAAAAATGATTCAGGTTAAACATAAAATAAAAAGAATGAAAACGGAATCATTAGTGTAGGTTCTTTAGCAGGTTCGACTACGACACTTCGAAAACAGAATGCAAAAACAGTTTCTCAAATAACAAGAATCCAGAACACACACTCAGGAACTAGGTAAAACTTAATGACAAACATTTTATACATTCCCAGTCCAGATAATAAAACGTACACTGACAGGTCAAAGAGTTCGTAGTAAACAATTCTTTTTTTTTTTTTCTGGTAGGAAAGAGGGAACTTACAATAACTGTGGTAAATTTTGAAGAAAATGGTATATACGTTCCAAAATGAAGACCCTAGAGATAAGGTAATCAGAAATACAGAAAGAAATACGGTCATAGTGTGGTAAAACTAATGACATCGAAACATCACTCAAAACTTTAATCCCTCAAATTCAGAATGTCGAAAGAGAAAGTTCTAATCAAACCGAAGACTCCTAGGGAAATCCATGAGATACTTAAAAATCCTAACGAAAAAAAGATAAAGACGTTCTCTCTCATAAACTCTAAAAAACTTATCTCTAACGTAACTTAGACGTGAAAACTACCATATAGAAATACTATAATTCAAAAGATTGACTTGTAGCCTACATAAAGGAGAATAACGACAAAAAAAGTTGAAGAAAGTTGTAACAAAATATCAAAAATAGCACTTTCAGACAGAGGAAAACCAATGTAATTAAGGATTCATGAGAAAACAAAAAAAAAAAACGACAACGTCTACTTTATGGAGGAAACTTCACGGATAAAGACTAGAAACTCTTGTTCGAAAATCGGAAGTAGTGACTTATACGATAAATGGCTCAAAAAGTATATACCGAAAATAATACGACTCCATCAAACATAGATAAGGACAAAATAACTCATAAAAATAACACTTTCCTACAACTTCAAAAGTCTATGACGTTGGCAGTTAGTGGACGCAATTAGTTCCACTAGGACACCCTGGAAAAGGAAGGTAAGATAATTACACCATCAAATAATGTAGTTGGTTAAAAACACACAACTTGGTAGGAACCTAAGAAACTTATTTAGAGTGAAGCATATACTAGGAAATTACATAACAACTTAAGTCAAACGATCAACAAACAACTCCTAAAAAAGATAGGAGTAAGTACTCCCTATAACCAGATATCAAAAGAATATCACAGAACTAAACCGAAATTATAGACTCATTACGACCGGACGAATTTTATTCGAGTCTCTAACAGGAAAGAGAAGTCAAAAAACCCTTTCAAACTCTTCCCAAGCAAAATCAGGAATTTTATGAATCTTAAGTGGTCACTTCGGTAGTCCAGGTCTTGAAAAACAACTCTCTAAAAACTGACAAGTAAGTCAGGAGAAGTGAATCTCCAGACAAACGTCAAAGAAAGAAAGGGGAGAACTAAATCAAAACTATCCAAAACACAACAGGAAAAATAAATCCAATAGATTAAACACTTTACTGTCAACAAGACATCTTACGAGAGTATTAAGAAGACAGAGACTTCTCAACCGTCACCACAAGACAAAGGTAAAGAGTAAAATCATTACACTCAGAAGAGAAAAAGAATGATAAAGATCGACTTCCACACAGTCAAAACAACTAGAAAAACTTTTTGGTGGAAAACCAAAGTAACTAAAAAGTGACAGAAAGATGATAGTAAACAACAACAAGTCAACTTTTCAACACAGGTTGAGAAACACTGGGGTAATTGACGTCGTACGGTCCGAGAGACAGGAGTCGATAGAGAACGTCAAACGAGTTTACGTACAGGTAACTCAGGTACCACGATAGATTGATAGAGTAGACGAGGGACGGTGGAAGAGGAAAACGAAAGTTAGAAAGGACCGTAGTCCCAGAAAAGGTTACTTAGAATCTAACAGATCAGAGGACTAAAACTATTCGTAGACACCAGGGAAATTAGAACTGAATCTACCAAAGGATCGACGAGAAGAAAACTAATCATTGACAAGACGAGAAACCTTTAATCTTCAGCATTTTCCCCCTCAGAACGGATGTTCCTTACCCCCTGTTTTTCGGGAGGGGTGTCCTGTGACGAACCTTAGTGAAAATAGGAGAAAACTTTAAGTGGATTAAATACAGTACACGGAACGGAAGACTCTGTACAAAGTTAATAGAAGTAGTAACGATACTTCGATCTTTTACTATTAATAATAACACTAAAAATACTTACTATATTGACGTAAGTAATAATCATTTATGGTAGACAATATCAGTTCGGGGATCACCGAATCAACCATTTCTTAGGTAGACGTCACTCAGTGATTTAACACAGGTTGAGAAACACCGGGGTACCTGACATCGGGTGATCCGAGGAGTCAGGCACCATAAAAAGTCCTTTCTTATGACCTCACCCAACAGTAAAGAAGATATCCCCTAGAAGGGGTGGATCTCTACCTGGGACCCAGAGGACGTAACTTCCACCTAAGAAATGGTTGGCTCGGTGGTCCCTTCGGGGAACTGTAACATAGTGGCTCTTCCTACCCCTTAAATCCTTTCCGACAACGAAAGGAATTGTTTCTATCGCAAGAATGCCATTCTTTTGTCCCAATCTATCTATAACCTATATGTTAAATATTTCAAGTACGGAGTCTTTGGTGGTATAAAGCCCTTGGAGAATGTTGACATTTCACCTGGTAAAAATAAAAATACTTTTCACTTTCTCAGTCAGTGAGTCAGTACAGGCTGAGAAACGGCAGGGTACCTTACATCGGGTGGTCCGAAGAGACAGGTACCTTAAGAGGTCCGTTCTTATGCCCTCACCCAACGGTAAGGGAAGGGGTTCCCTAGAAGAACTGGGTCCCCAATACGGACCTAGCGGACGTAAAGTCCATCTAAGAAATGGAGACTAGGAGGTCCCTTCGGTCGTTACGATTAAGATTTCAGTATATATATGATATTGTACAGTAACTGTCACTAAATCACGTAACTAGGACGGAAATAAGAATTAGAGACCAAAAATAAGAATTGAAAGAGTTAATTATAAACTAGAAAATTTTACTCTATGTCACTATTAGGAAAACTTGACGAAACACCTTCCCAACTCTTCACTAACTGCAAAACAGTAAGTCGTATATTAAATAGATTGATTTTAGCAAAAAAGTAAGTACAAGACAGTACTTCGATTATCCATATAAACTAAAAATTTCGCATTAAGGACTTAAACGAGTAAACTAATGATATCCGAAATACCGTAAAGTTTTATTCTCATATGGATAAAATTTTTGTCATTACCGAAACAAAACTACATCACGTTTATTATAAAGAAGATTCCCTAAGAACGGGTGTCATCATCTATGTTACCAGTAAACTTTATTTAAGAGGGTAAGAACAGGTAAGAGCAAGTGATTAAGGATTCTATAACTACGAGTCAGAAAAGTAAGGACGAACTAGTGAAGGTTAAATGGAACTAAGCACCTGGATGATAAGGTCCAAGGATACGTTATAACAAGAAATATCATAGTCTGAAAAGAAAGTAGTAGTCTGTGTAGGTGTTGACTCGTAACAGAAACGAAACCGGGTCGGAAAAGTAAAAAATACGTCAATAAAGAGACAATAAGGGGTCAACGTATGATCTGTGGAAGACTGGATCCCCCGAGTAGAAGATCACAGTATAGAAAAACCGAAAAGTATGAGAAGTACCTCGAGAACTTCGTTCTTATGACCCAACCAAACGGTGAGGGTGGAGGTCAACTGTTTTCACTATCAATTGTTTTCTCAGGCTTTACGTTATTAGCCCACGTCAGACTTTTTACTGTCTTACCAGAATCGAATGAAGACTCCGTTTGGTAAATTGTAGTACTATTAGGTTCAGAAACGGGGTCGGTAATACGACTTCTTCGACTTCAACTTACCAAGATACTTCTGAATACTCTGGAAGATCTTGATTGTAGTTTTTGTCTACAGGAGAAGTAGTATCCCCTGACCTTACGTTTTCATCCTTCAGTTCTCCATGGACCTCATTGTCCGTCCAAACCGGAACCTCATGTTTTACTTCGTCCCTTTTCCGATTGTCAAAACGGTCCTCTTGCGTAACCAGTATCGTTTATGGAAGAAGGTTGCTGTGTTCTCGGCTGAGATGCGTACCTGCAGTGATCTACCAATTATGACTTTAGGGTCTAACTAATATAAGACATCTCGACATCTACCTCTTCGAGACATGTCAGTCGTGTTTATCCTGGACCTTGACTGATACCGAGTCTAGTACTCGAGGAATGACGTTTTTAGTCCGAATTTAACTTTTTATCCTTTTTGGTGATCCCGTAAGTCCATACTGGATTTAGTTTAGGGCATCCAAATATGTCACCGACAACGACGACGATTCAGTGAAGTCAGCACAGACTGAGACACGCTGGGGTATCTGCCGTCGGATGGTCCGAGAGGGTAGGGACCCTAAGTGGTCCGTTCTTGTGACCTCACCCAACGGTAAAGGAAGAGGTTACGTACTTTCACTTTTCACTTTCACTTCAATGAGTCAGCATAGGTTGAGCATCGTCGGGGTACCTGACGTCGGGTGGCCCGAGGAGGCAGGTACCCTGAAAAGTCCGTTCTCGTGACCTCACCGTACGGTAACGGAAGAGACAATATGTCACCTCCACTGCTTATCTAACTTCCCTAACCTAGACTATTTGTCTCACGGACTTCTTGATACCTGTCTTCAAGTATTGTAACATATCCTTCACTACCGACTTTGGTAGGACTTCTTTTTCTTTGCGTTCCGTTTACCAACAGACTGTTCCGAAATGTTTATTGACTCTTTTTTTCTCTTCGATTTTCGTTCCCTCTTTCTACTTCTATATGGGTTCACTAAGTCTCAAGTCTCTTATGATTCCTCTCTATTTTTTCGGAAGAATTCACTTGTCACGTTTCTTTATCTCCTTTTGTTATCTTACCTTTCTGATCTCTAGAGAAATTCTTTTAATCTCTGTGGTTCCCTTGTAAAGTACGTTTCTACCCGAACTATTTCCTGTCTTTACCATACCTGGATTGTCTTCGTCTTATATGATTCTTCTCCACCGTTCTTATGTGCCTTCTTGACATGTTTTTTCTCGAAGTGTTGGGTCTATTAGTACTACTACACTAGTGATTAGATCTCGGACTGTAGAACCTTACACTTCAGTTCACCCGACATCTTTAGTAGTGATGTTTGTTTCGATCACCTCCACTACCTTAAGGTCAACTCGACAAAGTTTAGGACCTTCTACTACGACACTTTCACGATGTGAGTCATACAGTTGTTTGAACCCCTTGACTCGTCACCGTTGTTCTGTCCTTTTCCAGTCAAAAGTAGGGTCAGGGTTTCTTCCCGTTACGGTCACTTAAAGTCTGATGGGATGTCAACGGGAGTAAGTGTACGATCGTGCCATTACGAGTTTTAGGAAGGTCGATCCGAAGTCGTCATGTACTTGTCTTGCAGGTCTATGTTTGACCTAAATCTTTTTCGTCTTCTTGGTCTCTGGTCTAACGGTTGTAGACAACCTAGTATCTCTTTCGTTCTCTCAAAGTCTTTTTGTAGGCGAAGTAACTGATGTGATTTCGGAAACTAACACACCTAGTACTGTTTGAGACCTTTTAGGAAATTCTCTACCCTTGTGGTCTGGGGGAATGGACAGACGACTCTTTGGACATACGACCAGTTCTTCGTTGTCTTAATCGTATCTTGATGAATCAAGGTTTAACCCTTTCCTCATGCTGTTCCGACATATAATCGTGGACGAACAAATTGGATATACGTTTCATGTAGTACACTATAAACCTAACCTACTTAGTATTCGACCTTAATCCTAACGGCCCTCTTTGTAGTCGTTGGAGTCGATACGTCTACTGTGGTGGGAATACCGTCTTTCGCTTCTCCTTGATTTCTTCGGAGAACTACTTCTACTTTCTCCTCTCATTTTCTCGACCAAATTTTCAGTAGTGAGTTTTTTCATTCTAGTATCGTTGACCAGGGTAGGGAAGTACCGTTTATTTTCCCCTTTTTCACCTGTGTCGCTGTCTAACATAAAAGAACTCGAGGTTTTACTGACCCCTACCACTGACGTCGACGCTTAAATTTTCCGTGAACGATTAACCTTTCTTTTGATACTTTTGGGATCTGTCGTGCAACTTTTCGTCTCTGTAGTGAAACGACTACTTCCAGGCACATCAGTTTCGATACTAAAAAGGTCATTAGTACATAGACACACTCTTAACCTGGCATTTCCTCCGACTAACGACTGTTTGACTACGAAAACTTAACAAGTCAAGTCAGCGAGTCAACACAGGTCGACGAACGCTGGGCGACCTGACATCGTGGGGTCCGAAGGGACAGGTAGTGGTTGAGGACCTCGAATGAAGTTGAGTGCAGGTAGCTCAGCCACTACGGTAGATTGGTAGAGTAGGAGTCAACAGGCGAAGAGAAGGTCGAAAGTTAGAAAAGCGTCGTAGTCCCAGAAAAGGTCACTTAGTCAAGAAACGTAGTCCACCGACTTCATAACGTCAAAGTCGAAGTTGTAGTCAGGACGGTCACCTATAAGTCCTGACTAAAGGAGATCCTACCTGACCAACCCAGAGGAACGTTAAGGTTCCCTGAGAGTTCTCGGAAGAGGTTGTGGTGTCAAGTTTTCGTAGTTAAGAAACCACGAGTCGAAAGAAATATCAGGTTGAGAGTGTAGGCATGTACTGATGACCTTTTTGGTATCGAAACTACTCTGGAACAACCGTTTCATTACAGAGACGCAAAATTATATGACAGATCCAAACGGATATTGAAAGAAAGGTTTCTCGTTCGCACAAAATTAAAGTACCGACGTCAGTGGTGGACGTCACTAAAACCTCGGGAGTTTTTATTTCAAACAGTGACAAAGGTAACAAAAGGGTAGATAAACGGTACTTCACTACCCTGACCTACGGTACTAGAAGCAAAAGACTTACAACTCAAAATTCGGTTGAAAAAGTGAGAGGAGAAAGTGAAAGTAGTCCTTCGGGAAATCAAGAAGCGAAAGACGGTATTCCTACCACAGTAGACGTATAGACTCCAATAACTATGAAAAGAACCGTTAGAACTAACATCGGACACGAAGTAGGTCAGGTCGTAAAGAGTACTACATGAGAGATATATTCAATTTATTCGTCCTACTATTATATATCGGAACTGTATGAGGAAAGGGCTAAACCTTGGTCAGACAACAAGGTAAAGGTCAAGATTGACAACGAAGAACTGGACGTATGTCTAAAGAGTCCTCCGTCCAGTCCACCAGACCATAAGGGGAGAGAAATTCTTAGAAGGTGTCAAACAACACTATGTGTCTCAGTTTCCAAAACCCTATCAGTTATTTCGTCTTCATTTACAAAAAGACCTTGAGAGAACGAAAAAGGTACTAGGTCACCTACAACCGTTAAACTAGAGACCAAGGAGACGGAAAAGATTTAGGTCGAATTTGTAGATCTTCAAATACCAGTACATGACGACTTCGGACCGGACCTTTTAAAACTCGTAATGAAAGGATCGCACACTCTACTCACGTCGACACACCACGAAACTCGTAAAAAACCGTAACGGAAAGAAACCCTAACCTTACTTTTGACTGGAAAAGGTCAGGACACCGGTGACGACTCAAAAGATTTAAACGACTGTATAACTCACGTCGTGAAAGTCTCGTAGTAGAAAGTCCTAAACTTTATCCAGTTGACCTTAAGGCAGTGGAGGGGTTCGAAACAAGCATCACTCCGATGGATTCCGGGTGAACTAAGACGTAAGACCCTACAGACCAAGATCCACTCACTACTGCGGTAGCCGTAATAGACCCAGTACTTCTAGAAAAAACAAATCAAGAAGGTACATAAAAACGGTGGACAAGAATCATAGAAGACGAAGACAATCCAGATATGGTAAAGATAGGAAATAACACGGTTAGAAACGTACTTTACAAGGTAACAATAGTATAGAGAATAAAAGAACTTCTCTAGAGACCAGAAAAGATAAGACAACAAAGGGAGTTAAAGAAACGTAACTAGTTACTCCTTCCAAAAGAATAGAGAGAAACGATAAGAAACCTTGAGACGGAAGTTTACCCACAGAGAAAGGAAGAGGAAACAGAAAGGTCAGAAAAGAAAAGAGTTGATAAACATTCCGGAGGAACCTGTTGGTAAAACGGAAAAACGTAAAGAAAAAGATCCCCTACCAGAACAAGTGACGGAGGACATGTTATAGTACTTGGAGACAGGTATCAAGAAGTCCGTGAGACAGATAGTCTAGATTAGGGAACTTAGATAAAAAGTAAAAGTGACATATCAGTATTCTCTAAAATAAAAACACTATGGACTTACCAGATTACCAAAAGGGATGAAAGAAGTTAAATTCAGACCTAAACCGATATTCCTCAAGTGCTACACTGGGTGTCAGTGAGTTCCGAAAACTTGACACCACGTCCTCTTTTGAACACTCAGGGAACCTAATGGACCTCTAGTTTGGTCTCTTAGGATCTCCTTTAGTTCGGACTTATAAGTAATCTTACTGACTACGACTCTGAGATCATGTCATACAGGGGGACTTCCCTTCTCGGCTGAGTGGCCTTTTCTGGTACTTGCACCCTTTCTAACTCCCGTCCTCTTCCCTTCCTGTCTCCTACTCTACTAACCTACCGTAGTGGCTGAGTTACCTGTACTCAAACTCGTTCGAGGTCCTCTATCACTTCCTGTCCCTCAGGAAAACACGACATCAGGCACCTCAACGTCTCAACGTGTGTTGAATCGATGATTTGTTTTTGTTGTTGTGTATGTTATTTTAAGTGAGGAAATTTCATGTTTTAAGTAACCATAAAATCACAGTTCAAACCCGTTGTTACTTGGGTTCGATAAAAATAGTGGGTGTTTCCTTTGAGATCTGGGTAAATCGTTGGCAAAGAGGAATGGAGGACAGAGGGGAACTTGGGGGTTGGACAACATTGGTCAGTACATGAATGACAGACATACCTATAGACAAGATCTGCAAAGTATATTCGTTTTCGTTTACTATGAACCGAAAAAGTATACAATAGAAAGTAAATCGTCTTATAAAAGTTCTCAAACTGTAGAAAATCGTAAAATTATGTTTAAGGAATAGTTTCTAACTAATATTTACGTAAGAGGACCCCGAAAAGTCAAACAACTATTACAAGAGACTTCGTCTTTCAAAACAATCAGAACCATTCAGAATGGATAAAAATAACAACAATGACACGAAAACCACAAAATAGAGCTTTGGTAACGGATTAGGTCCCAGTGTTTCTAAAAAGAGAATTCTTAAAATATCAAAATACAGAATATAAATTTAGAGATTTGATAAAAGTCATTTGAACACATACATCACATTCCACTCAAGTCAAGTCAACAAGTCAACACAGGCTGAGAAACGCTGGGGTACTTAACGTCGTATAGTCCGGAGGGACAGGTAGTGGTTGAGGGCTTCAAGTGAGTCTGAGTTCAGGCAACTCAGTCACTACGGTAGGTTGTAGAGTAGGAGACAGCAGGGGAAGAGAAGGACGGGGGTTAGGGAGGGTCGTAGTCCCAGAAAAGATCACTCAGTCGAGAAGAGTGGTCCACCGGTTTCATAACCTCAAAGTCGAAGTCGTAGTCAGGAAGGTTACTTGTGGGTCCTGACTAGAGGAAATCCTACCTGACCAACCTAGAGGAACGTCAGGTTCCCTGAGAGTTCTCAGAAGACGTTGTGGTGTCAAGCTTTCGTAGTTAAGACATTCTTAGGTTGAACTAAGAAAAAGACAAACCTTTAGGTAAAAGGGGGAGAGACAAACAAATTGGTTGATAAGTGAGGGGTCAATTTAACAAGACCATGGGATTGAAAAAAGTCTTGATGAGACATTCATCAATAAGTACTTCTTTGTAAAAATAAGAATCACAACCGAGACCTATAAATCTTCACCCTAACTCAAAAATTAAGACTCTACTCCATTACAAATAGACAAAAGTTTCTGATTATTCATTGAGGATTATCTTTAGAACTCATACAAACACTTACACATATACTGGAGTGCCTCTTCTTTAACTCTTACCCACTTAAATATATGACAACTCCTTCAGCGTCGAGCCCCATAATCTCAGTATCTATAATCAGAATTAAAATCTTTAAATTACGACATTATTAATTCTCCAGGTCACTACTCTGTGTGTGACAAAAACACACACACAAAAATAAACACTAACAGAAGTCAGTAGTATAATTAAACTTTATGGTCCCAGGATGTTTTTTACTACATACTTTCTTTTGTTCATATAAGAAAAGATTAAGACACTACGAATAAAAAATAACTTTATATCAATTAAATAATACCATCAAAATCCACATGTTGTAAACAAAAGAATAACGTCTAATATAACGTAATATCCAATAATTCTATAACCCATAATACAAGACACGATATATCATTTAGGAACAACAAATAAAGAAAATACACATCACCAAATATAGACAATTAGGGAATGACGATTAAACAAGGAGGGGTAATAGAGAGGGAAAACCATTAAAAGAGAAAACACTAAGACAAAACATATACCTAAAGAAACGTAATAAAAAATCTAACATGTACATTCACCATAGTGTATCATAATAATAAACAACAAGAAAATACTAAATTTTTCCGTATTATTACCTGTCCCTCCGGACCACACGACGCTAAGTACCCCAGCGTTTCTCAGCCTGTGTTGACTCGTTGACTTACCTTGACTTATCAGAGGTACAAGTACGAACAACGACATATACCGATATAAAGGAAATGAAAATAACGACTTATTATCAATTAACACGTCTACACATATACACACATATGCGTGTGTATGCGAATATATAGGGTGTACAAAGATTCGATTCGTGTAGAACTAACGGGGAACTGTCCAAAGGCACAAAACCGACAACATTTAACACGACGAATACTTGCAACCCCACGCACACAGAAAAAATTAATCGGACGAGTATAAAAAGACCCATATATGGGTCCTCACCTTAACAACCTAGAGCATCCTCGAGACAAAAATCAAGTACTCTGTGGAGGTATCACAAAAGATGTCACTGACGTGGTCAAAGGCTGTGGTAGTCGTCACGTGAACCAAGGGAAAAGAGATGTGGGAAAGCGCATATTACGATGTCATAAATCCAAACTGTAAGAAATTTCGACAGAAAAAACAAAAAGTAGTAGGAAACCTAGTACTGACCATCGTAAAACTCTAGAACAAAAAAGGTATCCAAAACCAGAGACTCATTCTTTCTACTTGTTGTCGGAAGACAGTTGTTATTACCTGTTTCTCGTACTTTTTCTTTATTTAAAATAAAATTCGACCTCTCCAAAAGACCTAGAAACAATGTCAAGATAGTGGATCGGATAAGACCGTTTCTGAAAAAAAAAGGAAAAATCTGAAACTCCAAAGGTAATTGTCAAGTCAAGTCAAGTCAACGAGCCAGCACAGGTTGAGAAAGGCTGGGGTACTTAACGTCGTACAGTCCGGAGGGACAGATAGTGGTAGAGGGCCTCAAGTGAGTTTGAGTGCAGACAGCTCAGTCACTACGGTAGGTCGGTAGAGTAGGAGACAGCAAGGGAAGAGGAGGACGGGGGTTAGGGAGGGTCGTAGTCTCAGAAAAGGTCACTCAGTTGAGAAGTGTACTCCACCGGTTTCATGACCTCAAAGTCGAGATCGTAGTAAGGAAGGTTTCTTGTAGGTCCCGACTAGAGGAAATCTTACCTGACCAACCTAGAGGAACGTCAGGTTCCCTGAGAGTTCTCAGAAGAGGTCATGGTGGCAAGTTTTCGTAGTTAAGAAGCCGTGAGTCGAAAGAAGTGTCAGGTTGAGAGTATAGGTATGTACTGGTGACCTTTTTGGTATAGGAACTGATCTGCCTGGAATCGACCGTTTCATTACAGAGACGAAAACTTATACGATAGATCCAACCAGTATTGAAAGGAAGGTTCCTCATTCGTAGAAAATTAAAGGACCGACGTTAGTGGTAGACGTCACTAAAACCTCGGGTTCTTTTATTTCAGAATTAAAGTTCATGATTTCATGACATCATGAAATTCATGATTTTATTTTTGATTCCTATTCTTTTTCAATTTTACATAAAATCAGTGCCCAACAAAACAAAAACTCAAAAACAAAGAATTGGAATAACAGAGGGAAAGAGAAAAACGTAACAAGAGTTAAAGGAAAGTACAAAACAAAGGCCTCATAGACTACTCCACACATACAAATTTTTGTGTTGTCACTGTTGATGTTGTTGATACTAGTCAACATTGGAATCTCTTATCAAAATAAGGTTGTGTATAGAAACGAATGTCAGTTCCGTCTTAAAGAACAGATAAAGGTTTGGAACGGAAACATATCCTTTTTAAACCAAGGAGTAATACCTCATTTAAGATTTGTGATCTCGAAATTTTTATGAGTCAAAAAAAAAAAAAATTACTGTGTGACAAGGATGAAAAGTCACACACCACCTATGAAGCATTACTTTATTAGAAGAAGTTAGACAAACTTTAGTAAATATTCTAAATAGATAAAGTAAAAAATTTAATCAAAACTACGTGTAATTGAATCCCTTATTTTGAAGGAAATGAGATGATCTCAAGACATTAGTAACTTTAGTGTCAAAGATGATGAAAGGGAAAGAGACGACCATTGGTAATCAAAGAAGAGATATAGATACTCAGACAGAAAAAAAAAATTATATAAGTGGTCAAACAAAGTAAAAAATTGAAAGTGTATCTTCACTATTGTAGATCATAAACATAAAGACAGAATAAAGTGAATCGCATTATGGGAGGTTCGGACATGTTCAATGTTTGTCGTTTTAACAGTAAAAAAATAACTGACTCATCAAAAGGTCACACACACACATCTATAGATATTTGATACGTAAATAGACAACTACCCAGGAAACTAATGAAGAATAGAACCGTTAACATTCATTAAGACGACACTTGTAACCATCAAAAAGTTTATAATATATATAGGTTCTCCCCTTAACGACCCAGTAAACCATCAAGGTAAATCAAAAAAACTCTTTGGAGGTAAGACTAAAGGTGTCACCGATGTGGTTAAACGTAAGGGTGGTCGTGACATCTCCCAAGGAAAAAGAGGCGAAGGAATCGCCTAAACAATGAACGCCAGAAAACTAATACCGGTTAGACCTCCCACACTCCATTATAGAGTAACACCAAATTTAAACGTAAAGATACTACTAACTGTCTTAACTTGTGGAAATATACACGGACAACAAGTACACAAACATAAGAAACATTTTTATAAATAAGTCCAGAAGACGGGTTAAAAATTAGTCCAACAAATAAAAAAATAAAACTCAACTACTCGAAAATTATATATAAAAGTCATATTTGGAAATGGTCAGCATGTTGATTGTTTATAAAAGAGGGTAGGTCATCTAATAGAAAATCAAAACAGGTATCAAAGGAAACGACACACTTTCAACAATTCAGACTAATCTAGAGTAAACAAATAAAAACGAAAATCATAGTCAAGTACAGTCTCACAAAATAAATAAAAGAAGATCCTCAAATTACCAAAGACCAGAACATAAATCTAGAAAATTAAGTAAGACTCAATGAAAAACACATACTACACTCTTTTATAAGATTTCCATCGACAGGTCAAAAGGGTCGTAGTGAATAATTTCTCTGACTTAAGAGGTACCGTATACGAACGGAGGAAACAACTGACATTAACTGACATTCACACACTCAAATAAAGACCCGAGAGACAAAAGAATGTAACTATGCGCACAGACGAAAACACGACCATAACGTGACAAAACTAATGACTCAGAAACATTATAGCAGACTTCAGACCGTCGTGCTAAGGGGGTGAGTACCAGAAGAAAGAGTTCTAACAAAACCGATAAGTCTCAGAAACATAAAGGTATGTCTAAAATTATAAACTAGACCGACACACCTTTTTTACCATAACAATTGAAACTATCCCTGACACAACTTAACATCCAAAGGAACGGATTACACCAGTAAAATTGTCAAGATAAGGTTCTTGTGTCATTAGTGTAGAAAAACATAGTAGAAATTAAAGAAAATAGTCACACAATGTCAAAAAGATCATATCCAGAAAACGTAGGAAACTATCCAAATAAGGATGTATAGGAAAAACTACGTAACCATTTACCCTAATAAAAATACTAAATAGAAACAAATAACAATAATATTAATAAGTAATAAAAAGCATCTTTACGTTGTATAAAGACGTATAACTGGAACATAGGACGTTGAATTGTTTAAGAAACTACATGGATTATCAAAAGACCGTTACAGAAATCCTAAAAGACACACATCATAGACTTATGATGTCAAGAATTATCAAACGTGAGAAAAATAAAGAAATACTAACGACAACGATACTGAAATTATGATATAATTTATTTTCAAAACTCTCATCCATAGGAATAGAGTAAGACCTTGAATCTCCTCTACGAAAGTCGAAAAGGGACAACTCATACAATCAAGACTCGAGTAGTATACACTGTAAATAATACAACTCCAAACAAGGGAGACACGGAAGAAAGACCTCTCAAAAAGAGTATTTACCCACAACTTAAAACTGGTTTCAAAAAAGACGTAGATAGTTCTAGTATACTATTAAAAAGAAATAATTACACTATATAACGTAACTAAACACCTATAATTTTTTAGGAACGTAGGGACCCTATTTAGGGTGAACTACTACCACGTACTAGGAAAGTCACATAACAACCTAAACGAAAGAAAATGGTCCAATTCCTGCAAAATCCGAAAATCAAAAAGTTTGTACGAAGTTGGGGAAAGGGAGCAAAGGGAGACCCTGGGATATTGTTCTTACAATCACTTGCTCTATGACGGGATCTCCGGAGAACTTGACAGGAGAAACGAAAAGTAAGAAACAAGAAAGAACAAGTCTTAGTCACTAAGGGTGTTGAGATGGAAAATCGAACGACTACCCAAGGAGAGATAATAAACGTCTCCAGGGGTGGTAGATCCTAGAGTACTAGAGACTACTAGACTCCACCCCGACTACATTATTATCATCTTTATTTCATGTGTCATTTACATTACGTGAACTCAATAGGGTTTTGGTAAGGGGGGGGGATGGGTTTAGGAACCTTTTTAACAGAAGGTGTTTGGTCAGGGACCACAGTTCCAACTACTGGGGACCTCAGATCACATAAAGAGTAAAGTCAATGACGTAAGAAGTAGAAACCAACAGGACATGTAAAAGATAGGGAAACAATTTTAAAAGATCGAAGAACGAGACACGTCACTCAGAAGTGAACTTAAGAAACAAGTACCAGTGATAGAACTTGAATTAAGAAGACCCTGAAAAGAAATAGGAAACGGACCTTGTACAAGTAGACAACATAGTAAAACGGACTATGTTTTAAGAAAATTTTAAAATTTACATAGGCCATCTAATAAAAAACCCCGGAACCTCTTCATCGGAGTAGATATATACATGTGACTCTTACGAAGACCACTATGACTGATGATAAGAAACCATTGGACACGAAACAATGAACAAATTTAGCTAGTTCAGTATCTCATTTCTTAACACAAGTTCTACTGAACCCAGTTTTTAAAAAAGTTTCATCAACTGTAGTCAGAGATACTAGTATATTTTTAGTCTTACAAAGACACTGTTTAAACCAAAATTACTATATAGAAGAACATTTGAGTCAGTAGGGGATTACACTTAATCAACGTTTTACTTAGTGAGTTAATTCAACGATGATAATTTTAAAAGTGTGAGTAATTTTTTAGTAACGATATTTATAAAAACAATTACAATTTTCATAAGGATTTTAAAGTAAACCTATAAGTCGGGAAGACACCTCACACTTTAATTTTTCAGTCAATGTTTAAAAATTGATTTAACATCTCAAAATACATGTTTTAAATACTAAAATTTATATACTTAAGACACTACTCTTTTCCTATCGGTAACGACGTTCAATAATTAATGTTTCGATTCCAAGACAAAGAGAAGAATACATTTTATCACAAGAAACAAATCGAAGATTATCACGATCCTCTTGACACATCAAGATAACTAACCAAGGTACGTAATCTTTAGACTGGAAATTGTCTACAAACTCTTTAACGGTCGTGTCTGTCGTAGTCGGTTGATCTGTCAAAGGGGAACAATGAACTGTCAGGAAATCACCAAATCATTGTATGGTTTCTTTAAATTTGAAAAAAAATTATTATGGTTTTAGTAAAATTTTATAATTTTCGTGAAACCTTCTATAACTATTTTACTCTATACAGTAAAAAGGGATTAGTTCCTAATGTCAATTTCATCAAAAATTTACACTAACAAATAAAATCTTTTGTTGTTGTTTTGTTCTTTTAGGACATACAACTTACTTACCATAAAATGAAATAACTTTTTAAAGGAATACTTTAACGGTAAGTCCTAATTTCGCACAAAAAATAACGGAATCAGAAAAAAAAAAAAACACGTCACATTTTTGATAAAATCACAAGAATAAACTAACATTTATGACAAGTCTTCACATCTTAAAAATGCATCTCTAATTCACATAGTGACTTACGAATGGTATAGACCTTGAGTATTGATCCTCGTCCTACGACGTATTTACATACAATTTCGAACAAAAGACTTCCTGTCAGAGAAAAATCTCCTACATTCTCTAAGTCGACACATCAACTCCCCACAAGTCGTACTTGTGAGATTCGAGACAAAGGAAGTTAGTGTAGGAAACTTACACATCCTTCCTCCTTTTCCTCATAGTATTACAAACTCTTAGTTCACAATTAAAACATCATGGTGGTCAACGGTCTGATCTAGAAAAGGAACGTCCACAACGATAAGGTATCTTATAATATAAACGAAAAGTAACACAGTCTACACCCATTTTCTAAAATAAAATTCCTTTTAAATTCTTTATATTACAATATAAATCAAGACGAAAACCGAAACATTGTTGATACATACGGCATTCTAATATATAACTCGATCAAGAAATTTCCTAACGTCAACTATTACTCAACCATATCGAATATAAAGTGGAATTTTTTCCAAAATCTCGATAGTCTACCAGATTCTTATTGGTGTAATTTTGAAAATCTTTAGAATTGTAGATACGACATCAAAACAACTTAGGTATACTTGGTTTGAATTACCGGATATAGTTAATATGAAGTCCTTTTCGGTTAAAATATGTAAACATGTATTTTAGAAATTTCTTTTGATACCCATTACTAAAGAAGTCATTACAATAGTTTAATGTCATTGAAAAATTAATGAGACAGAGGACTATGTCATTAATCATTTAATCATTCAGTCACAGAGGATTATTTTCAGTGTCTTTACAGAATCCAACTTTTTCAATAATTATTCGACCCTGAAAATTTTTTATACATATACCTATCCTGTGATTTTTAAGATCCATTTTAAGCTTCAAGAGTCGAAAAGTCCGGTACTCGGTGGGTAGGGGAACGTTATTTGGAGAGACACGACGACGACGTTTCCATCTTGTTAATATCCACCTTAAGACTACCTCGAATAGAAATGACACGGACACTATAATGTATATGACTTCAAAATCACTCCATTGATATACATCTTTTTAATAGAAGAAGTCATTTATTACTATAAAAATAATAAGTCGGGTGTGACGATGTAAATGAGTAAAAGAAAAAAATTCAAATTAAAGAAATAAATAAAAACTGACGACCCAGAAACAACGACACACTCGAAAGAGATCGACCCCACTCGTCCCCGATGAGATCGACACCACGTGCTCGAAGAGTAACACCACCAAAAAGAACAACGTCTCGCACCCGAGTTCTCGTGCCCAAGTCATCAACGTCGTGTGCCCGAATCAACGAGACGTCGTACACCCAAGAAGGACCTAGTCCCTAACTTGGACACAGAGGACCTAACCGTCCACCTAAGAGGTGGTGACTCGGTGGTCCCTTCGAGATGAGTAAAAGTTTTGGTCATTTTACCTCAACCTAGAATTTTTCTCCCCTAATCTAACATCACACCCGTCGTCATCCTCTTTCCGTAGATTAGTCTAAGTGAGGTCTCGGAAAACCCCTTTTGATTCGACAATAAAAAGTCAAATAGGTTGTATCGAACGAACGAAAGAAAGTCACAGTCTTATTAAGAAAAAAATAAGCTATTTCACAAGACGTAAAGACAGAAAGAAAATGGAGTCTTACGATCGCAGTGTTAGAAGAAAACCACTCCTACGAATACTCTCGGTACTTCTTTGACACTCTTACCAAACTCGTGGAAGGGAAAACACTAGACCAATTTAAACTAGAAATTTAACCTTAAACATTTAGTCTTTTATGTCGTGTATCTCAGTACATGAGGAATTTTGTTTTGAGTCATTCTTTCAATTCATCTATTCCAAAAGAGTTATTAAAATCTTCTTGCATCTTATAAGTCGATTGTAACATTCTTCAGATTTATGGAAACATCTTCACACTTGGAAAGTCATAAATAACAAGTGACGAATGAGTCCAAGGGAGAGGTAACTAAACCAATCTTAGTTAGAAATAAAAAAAGGATAACTAGACCCTAAATAGTCACAACCAGAAAAAAAAAAAAAGGAAAAGGAAGAGTTGGTCCCTAGCTTGGGGTGTAATGTACAACCTAAGAAAAGGTCGACTCGGTGGTCCCTTCGGGTTTTACAGTAAAAATTTAAACGATTAAAAGTAGTGTTTTATAAACACTGAAAGAACGTAAGTCGGAAATTAGACTGATCTTCCTCTTTTCAAATCAATGAACCGTTTTCAATTTTCTTAAATAAATCTACAGAATCGTAAATAGCGAGAGAGCGTACCCACGTGTGTGTATGTCGTGTATACGTCTCTGAGACGGTAACAGAATGGAGGACTAAAGAAATAGAGGATAGTTTTCTCTCTTTAAAAAAAAGTTGTTTTCCGTCGATACTTCCCGTAAAAAGGGTGGTCTTTCCTCAAATTGGTTGACAAAATGATTTAATTAGAATTCTAAAGGAGGAAAGGTCATCAACGGTGATGAAGTATTTTAAAAGGATGTTCCACTTTAACACAGATAAAACAATGAGAGTCCTATGGCAAGGATATTTAGATATGTATAATTATATCTTACAGTATAAAAATTCTACAATAACAATCATATTCGTCTTCATTCAAATAAAGTAGTGAGTATATATATTTTCCGTTTTGTTCATTTATTAGATAAAACCATAACTCGAGGTCTGAACAATTTCAGGTTTGTTAACATACACTTTCACTTTCAGTGAGTCAGCACAGGCTGAGAGACGCTGGGGCACCAGATATGTCAGGTACCTTAAGAGGTCCGGTCTTATGACCTCACCCATCGGAAAGGGTAGAGGTCCCCTAGAAGGGTTGAGTCCCTAGCTTGGGTCCAGAGGGTGTAACGTCTACCTAAGAAATGCCCGACTCGGTGTTCCCTTCGGGTTCTTATGATCTTACCCATCGGATAGGGAAGAGGTCCCCTAGAGGGACTGAGTCTTTAGCTTGACCCCAGAGCACGTAACGTCCGTCTAAGAAATGGTGGACTCGATAGATACTTAGTCGATAACTTCTCACGAGCAGAAACTAGATAAAAGAGTAATAGAAAACTTCTATTTCGGTATATAACTTTTTACTATAATTCATAAACTTTTACCATAAAGAAAATTAGACAGACTAATTTACTGAATCCAAAATTCCATCGAGACTTGATCAGTAAAAAGTTATAAAATAAATCGTTGATAAAATACTAACAAAACTACATATACGACATAACACCAGAATAGCAATAAAGAAAATAAATTTGGTACAGTATCAGTTTCTTATATAAGACAAGAAGAAGGACTTGGGTCAAAAGTGGTGACGAGTCGCACGGTCACATGACTGTGGCCCGACACCATTTCCTTTGAAATCACAAATAAAGTCCCGTGGTTCGTTCCTCTTTGTTCGTCGAATACACGTTTTGTGGACTTGAACGGTTACCAAAAGAAAAGTTCATTCCCAAAAAAAAAAAATAATAATAATAAAACCGACATAACCCAGAATCAACGGTGTACACCCTAGGAACAACGCAGTGCGTCCTAGTAAACGTCGCGCACCTGAGAGCCACACCGCACGTCTGAGTCATTAACACGTGCATCCGTGGTCTCGTGTGACCGAAGTCACCGACGTCGTGCGTCCGGGAGCTCGACACCGGGTACCTCAGACCTCACGCGTCCGAGTCATCAACACCGTGTACCCGAGAGATTAACACAGTGTGTCCGGGGTCACACACCCCCGAAAGTCTTCAACGTCACGGACCCGAGAAATCGAGACAGCGCACAAGAGACCTTAGACGCCCGAGTCATCAACACCGACTACCCCTTAATCGTATCGTTTAAATCATCAATCGTGTCATCAATTGTGTCGAGATTTGAATGGAAGTCTACTTTAGTGTCTAATTCATAAACATGAAGGAACAGAATCGGACAATGTCTTTCACTAAGACTTCACATATATATATGTGTGGTGAACATCCTGAAGTTTAATTTACCGACATAAATAACATAGTCACGTTAACAGTTGTACAAAAATAGAATGTATCACTCTATGACCGAATAAATTGAGTAATAGAAAACGAAACCGAGGATCTTTCGCGATCAGAGAGACTGTTGACACTTACGGTAATCCATTGGTTGTATACACACGAGTCAATATGGAGACCGATTAAACCTTTTGAGTCGTCACCGGTGTCCTGACCTTTTCCAGTCAAAAGTAAGGTTAGGGTTTCTTTCCGTTACGGTTTGTTACGAGTTTGATGACGTGTTAACCTGTGTAGAGTATCGATCGTTTCATTACGAGTTTTAAGAGGTTCACTTAGAAGTTGTCATGTACTCGGTACTTGAAGGTCTACAAGTTCGACTTAAATCTTTTCCGTCTCCTTAGTCTCTAGATTAACGGTTGTAGGGAAACCAGTATCTTTTTTTGTTCTCTTAAGGTCTTTTTGTAGATGAACAGGAAGTAACTGACACGATTTTGGAAACTGACATATCTAGTGTTGTTTGACACCTTTTAAGAATTTTCTCTCCTCTTATGGTCTGGTGGAATGAACGGAGGACTCTTTAGACATACGTTCAGTTCTGTGTTGTCAATCTTGGCCTGTATCTTGTTGCCTGACCAACGTATAACCCTTTCCTCATACAGTTCCGACATATAACAGTAGGACGAATAAATTGAATGTATGTCTCATGTAGCACTCTTTACAGTCTGACCTACTTCGTGTTCGACCTTAGTTCTAACGGTCTTCTTTATAGTCAGTGGAGTCTATACGTCTACCATGGTGGGAATGCCGTCTTTCACTTCTCCTTAATTTCTTGGAGAACTACTTTCACTCTCTCCTCTCACTTTTCAACCGAATCTTGAGTTGTAAGCTTTTTGATTCTAGTACCGTAGAACAGGGTAGTGAAGTACCGTTTATCTAGCCTTTTGTTACCTTTAACTGTCTAAAATAAAAAAACCAGAGGTGTTAGTGACGTCTACTATTGAGTCGGTACTTTAATTTTCTGCGGACGAGGAACCTTCTTTTCAATACTGGTTGGATCTGTCGTATAACTTTTCGTCTCTGTAATGAAACGGTTGTTTCCAGGCCTATCAGTTTAGATACCAAAAGGTCATCAGTACCACTCTCAACCTGGTATTCCTTTCGACTCGCGGTTTCTTACCTACGAAAACTTAACACCACAACCTCTTCTGAGAACTCTCGGGGTACCTGACGCTCCTCTAGTTTAGTCAGGTAGGATTTCCTTTAGTCAGGACTTATAAGTAACCTTCCTGGTTACGACTTCGAGATTATGATGTCGGTGGACTACCACTTCTTACCTGAGAAATCTTTTATGGGACTACGACCCTTTCTAACTACCGTACTCCTCTTCCCCCGTTGTCTCCTACTCTACCAACCTACCGTCGTGGTTGAACTACCTGTCCTCAAACTCGTTTGAGGTCCTCGACCACTACCTATCCCTTGGGACCGTACGACGTCAGTCACCCCAGTGTTTCTTAACCTGTCCTGACTCGTTTACTTGACTTGACTTAACTTAACACTCCCTCGTCTCCGTCCTCTCTTTCCTTTATTTCAAAACCTATCTCTTCAATTAGTGTTTGAGTCGTCCCATTGAGTTAAAAAACTTCTGAGTCAGAATAAGAAACTAGAAATTTCTTTTTATGCAAAAAATAGATAAGTACATTGATGATAGTTCTAGTTTTATGTTACATGGGGAACGACTACGGTTACGACTTAACTTAGAGTCTCTTTCCGAAAATTCAGTTTATCTTTTCTTCTCGAAATAACGAAACAGTCCGATTCCCTTACAGTATCACCCGATTACGGGAGTTTTGACACACAAGGGTGGACCCCAACCCCCAACCACTCCTCAAAACATGGTCACCGAGTTCCCGACTATTCCTATCTCCATACACTTCCCGGAAGTAAGGAAATCGGAGTCCACCAGAGGACCCTACCTAAAGATACGGAGAGTTCCAATAGTGTAACAGTGGAAGAGCGACCTTACTTTTTACGAAGTAAGAGGAGACCAAGACCGTTCAAGATAAAGATGTCCGGTTACGAAACCGGTGGACTACGCTTATCGGCTCAGTAACCTTTTCTGGAACTACGACCCTTTCTAACTTCCGTCCTCTTTTCCCACTGTCTCCTACTCTACCAACCTACCGTAACTACGTCACCTGTACTTGAACCCGTTTGAGGTCCTCCACCACTCCCTGTCCCTTCACACCGTACCTCACCACTTCTTAACCTGTGGTGAACCACCGACCTGTTGTTGAACATGATCATTGTGATCATTTCTTGGGCAGAGGTTTCGTCTAATCTCAATTCTCTGAGTTCAAGAAAGGGACTTAATCCTTCCAGGGGACCTCCTCGCGTACCGTTGGGTGACATGACAGGAACGGACCTCTTAGGGTACCTGTCAACGTCTCTCAGCCTGTACTAACCTCACTGAATCGTGTGTACATGTCAGATGTCTTCTCGAGTTTCTAGGATAATACACATATGGAACTCCACCTTGGTCCTGGGACGGGCGTCTGACGTGACAACAAAGAACTGACAGGGAACAGAGACGTAGAAAACGTCGATAAACTTCGACGAGAAACCTTGAGTCCTTCCCAGTACCTCCAACTTTGGATCAGAGATGTTTGCACTGTACCCTCTTTGTCTTGAAGATACGAGTCCTCGGGGTGTCCCGGGACACACCAAAGTGAGTGTCAAAATAACGAAAGAGATAAAGTAATTACACCAAACAATATTATCTATCACAAAACTAAATAATTACATCGGGATCCCTTGATTATTTAAGTAATTACAATAACCTAGATGGTCTTTAAATAAGAAAAATAACCGTTTTTTATAAAGTAACATGTTTATATAGTGTCAACTCGAGAAGAGGTTTAACGTCCATCGACCCAACAAAGGTCTAAAAAACCGAAAACTTATTTCAACATAAGTGAACCTTTAAAACGGATAAAAGTCTATACACATTATCTTAAAAAGAAATTAAAATTAAATGTAAAGTAACTTATTAAACAACTCATGAAAAAGTATACGAATAACCGACAAACCCATATATATAGAAAAAACCACAGGGACTGGTTCACAATACATTAACCCATATATATAGAAAAAACCACAGGGACTGGTTCACAATACATTAACCTTAAGAACGAATAAGAAAAACTAACCATCCTCCAAGGAAATACATAAGACATATATACACCAATTGTTGTCCTAAACCCTGATCTCACTCCGTTCCCGCTATGAGTAAGGTTTAAGTTTCTTGTGGAGAAAACCCCAACTCAAGGGGAGACGACGATCTAACGAAAAGGGGTTTCGTAAGGACACGAAGTGAAAGATTAAGTTCTAAGACAAATTTAAGTTCTAAGATAATTAAACTTTCTAGTATAGATTTTATGGTGGGGTCAGAAGACAGTAACATAATGGGATTTATAGACAAAAAGAAGTATTGTGAATAATGGTTGACTGTATATGAATGCACATATCCAATGAAAACCAAATAACGAGAGACTTTGTTTAATACGAGACATTCTCAACCCCGAAAGAAAAACAGGGGCGTATGGTTGATGATCTTGTCACAAACCGTACATTGTTTCAACGTTATCCATAAATAATTTATAAGTATTTTATTACTTCAACTCTTCTCGGTCAGAGACTTTTCACTCAAGGTAAAATCTGTACGATTTATACATATACGCTAACTATGTCTATTCTCTAACTTGATCAGTCCCTAACCGTTTATGAAGGAAATTTCCTGGTTTATGATTTGTAAAATACGAAACACCCGGAATACCTGATACAAGGTTGGTTGAGACTGTGGTCTTACTCTTTCCTAGACAGTTGTCACGTATGTAGTCACTCCCATCGACACAAAGTCATTTTTAAATGCATGTTTTCATCCATTGACCAAACATCCTGGACAAACGACTGGGAACCTTCTACATTACCTCTCGATATTTATGCTTTACATCTTCGAACTAGAACTAAGTCTTACATAAGTACATATAAAACGTAATAATTTCACTCTACTACTTTCCTTGACAAGATTCTTTCTATTAGACCACCATAATCCAATCGACCTCTCCTTAACACTGTCCTCCATAATGACTGGAGTCCAAGTCGACGATTGACGAGTCTTCGGTTATAACCTCTCTGTCCGGAACCAACGTTTACTTTCTGAAATAGACCCTCCGGTCGTTGGATCCCTCTACCGTCTGAGATCAGGTTTTTAGACGAGACTTCTAAAACGAGTTGTTACGTTCAAAAATTTCGTCCTCAATGACCCTACCCTCCCACCCTCCACCTTAGTCCAGAGTCAATGGAAGGTGACGAACTAACCATCACACCACTGTCCCACCACAAGGACCGCAGAACACGAGTTAAACTTCTATGACAGGAGGTGGACCCAACCCTGGAACAAAGACGTCTTCTTGGGATTCCGTAATACTACATATAAGGAACTCCTTAGTCCTGGGACGAAATGACGACACGAACGAAAAACTAACGAGGAGGAAACAAAGACCCGAAAAGAGTATCGAGTCAACCATTTCTTAGGTGGACGTTACGTCCTCTGGGGTCAAACTAAGGACTCAACCCTTCTAGACGACCTCTTCCCTATCCGATGGATGAGGGCATAAGAACCTGAACGGAACACCGAGTCGACCATTTTTTTTAGGCGGACGTTACGCCCTCTGGACCCAAGTCAGGGACCCAACCCTTCTAGGGAACCTCTTCCCTTTCCGATGGGTGGGGTCATAAGACCGGACCTCTTAAGGTACCTGACATATCCCCCAGGCACCCCAGTGTTTCTCAACGTGTACTGACTCGTCGAAAAGTCTTAGGGAAGGGACTACTCGTCAACAAACTTAGACGGTAAACCTTTAGTCCCTTTCAGTTCCTTAGACTTACTTCTATAAAAGATGTTTGACCTTTGTTTCTGTGCCTTCCCTAACATAGATCTTCCCGGGGTGTCCGAGAACGAGTCATTTTTGTCAATGCTTTGTCTGAAATATATTTCGAATGAAATATACTCCGTGGCGTGAAGGAAACGGGGAGAGAGAGAGAGTCTAGTACAGGGACTTAAGACACAGAACCGAATAAGACACAGAACCGAATAAGACACAGAGGAGGTCATTAAAGAGACTTTTCCCGACGGACAAACCAGCACAAAATTACCGATCAAGTAGACTTTCATAGACATAGATGGGAGTTTGAACCGAGTACAGACTGACCTATATTTTAAGACTTAATTTCTTCCCTGTAAGAAGGAATCTCAAAACTTTCGTGACTATATAGAAGGTCTAAGACTACAACGAAAACTTTTCAGTATATTAAGACGAAAAAAAAAGAAAATATTCTATCTTCGTACACCCTAGAAGAGAAAACAAACACGAATCTTTAAAGTGGTGTTATAAAGAGATACATGGAGAGAAAAGTAGACACACGAACCGAGAGGTCCTCAACGAAAAGTCATACTCTAGAACCTCAAAGTTAAGGTCCTTTAAAAGAACTTAACAACGAAATTAAGACAGAAAAGACTTAAGAAAAGAAAAAGAGAAAAGACCTTTAAAACATGACCCTATACCCTGGTATGACCAGGAGAAGTATGGTACAGAAAAGAAATGATAAGAGAAAAACAAGGTCAATCATCCTTTTCAAAAGTCGATGTATAAGACTGAAAGACAACGAAAAGTAAAGACGAGAAATAAAGGAATTTGTAAGACAAGGGACTTACCAATAAAATTTTAAGAAAATATTAGGAGAAAGACACAAAAAATACAACAAAGATAATATAATAACTCTGATAATTATAATCCAAAACACACAAAAAACGAATAAAAGAAGAGGGAAGTTTCAGAATAAAAAAACGAAAAAAGAGACACATTAGGTCACAGACCCAAAACATAAAGTACAAAGGAGGTGTATTTTATAAACTACAAAGACAAACTGATAAGTATGAATTATTCTATCTAGAATTTTTCGTGAAACCCTCGAAAATCGTACACCCGTCCTAAACAACTGACATCAGAATGGACGAAACTCTAGTCTGGTACAGGAACCCCTTGTGGACTACTGACACATAAACTTACAGAAAATAGAATTTGACCAGTCCAAAGGGTCTCTTTGTTTAATCACAAAAGGGACCGAGAGTTTTCAACTTGGGAAATTCCATTTTTCTGACTCACACCCTCCCTTCCCTAATCAAGAGTTGTAGAGTAATACATATCAAAGTGAAACAGTAGGATAAAGTCATTGCTAAAGTCGAGACTAACTCTCTGGGAGACTATTAGACAAAGATCCCCCCTTTTGAGAAAAAAAGACGGTTTCACCCTCTCCTCCGTCAACGATCCGATCACGGTCCCTCTCTAGTCACCCAGACCGACAACGAATTTATCTACTTAAGAAAGCTAATCCGGACGAAATGGGAGTGGGTTAAAAACTGAAACCCCCGAAGAGACGACATTCAACCTCACAAATAGTGGAAAGGGTTTAAGAATGAAATCGAATTAGAAAGTAAAGTACTTTGGACGATGGTAACGATAACGACAATAAAATCATAATCAACTAAGATAAAACGTTAGCTCAAAAAAAACTTTGAATAGTAGGTTGTACAATAAAAAGAATTTAAACTTAGGACACCTCAGTAGATAGAACTAATTTCATACTTCTGTCTCGGGGCACCTAATGAAAACTTCTGTAAGTCAAAATGAAATCAAGAACCAATTATAATATTTAATACATGAATAATAATTACTAGGATATGAAATTTTAAAATAAGGATTTCTAAAAGTCTTAGAAAGGGATATTATAAAATTAATTTTTGTAGATCACAATGGGATCAGATGGACTTTTCTTTTTTATATGACTATTTATTCAAATCCTATTGAACACCACCTTTTCTTCATACGAGGTACCTATCGGAAAATCAAAAAAATCACGAATATTCATTTTCACTTTCACTTCAGTGAGTCAGCACAGGTTGAGAAATGCTGGGCACCTGACATCGGGTGGTTCGAGGAGGCAGGTACCCTAAGAAGTCCGTTCTTATGACCACGAATATTCGGTAGAAGTTTGTTTTCAAAAATATAAAGCCTACGTCTAGTAATTACCTAACAGTTTTTAGAAAATTTGAGTTTCCCATATACAAAAACAAAAATTGTATTAAAAGAATTTTAAAAAAAAGAAAAGTTTCAATCACAAAATCTTTAACAAAAGAATGTAACAAAATGTCCAATATGTGCAATCTCCACGTCGGATTAAGTCCAAGACATCTCTTTTGTATTAAAATTTTCACCTATCCATAAGAGAGTGACAGAAGAAATGAGTAAAGTTGAAGTAAATGAAAAATTGATACAAAGAAGATGGAAAAGGTCAAAAGATGAGTTAAGAGGAACCACCTCTTCTACCTACGTTTTCTCTTCCACACTCATCAAGAAATAAGAGAGACGTAGACAATTGTAATGTAGTAGAAAAGGTACGTTATAAGAACAAAGAAGGATCAAGTAGAGAATACGTCGGTCCCCTGGGCAAACCAAAAGGAAACATAGTAAATATTTTAAATCGAATAAGACTACATGATAAGAATCCTTCAAACACAATTAAAATATTTGTAAAAATCAATGTAAAGGGAGGAAGGTAATAAATATATACAGGAAAATTTTAGACCATAGACTTTTAATATACATCAGTATGATAAAGTGAGTGAGTAATGGAAGTAATTAAGTTAGGTGATTTTAATAAATTCAAGGATTTCACATAGTCCGGGACCCTTTATTTTATAACCATTTTATCATGAAAAGAATCATCTCAAGTATAAAAGTATCCCTTATAGCAGAGGGTAAAGAGTAATCTTAATAGGTGTAGACATATTAATTTTTCATTCAAAACGAGAAACCAGAGAGTAAGTGTAACACTTATCATAAAGCAAAACTTTGACACACATGATAATATTACCATCACGAGTACAAACTCAAGATCGAGATGGTTTACAACTGACACATTACAACCTATTGACTATATTGGAAAGACAGAATTTCAAAAGTAAATATTTTACATGAATTATAGATGAAATATCTCAACTTAACTTTTAAATCTACAATTTTTTCTTAACTCTTTACATGCATGTACATAATACACTTGAATTTAAACTTTACGAAATATTACCACAAAAATTATGTCTAACGATAGATTTATAAATAACGTCAGGAAAACTTTATACTAACATTTAGAGGAACTCTCGTTCTTAATACAACATATCTGAAAATGGATAACGTCTACCATTTATCGTTACTGAATGTCAAAGTTTAACTTAACGGATTTAAACAACTAATAAAGAAGAGTGATTAAGTAACAACTATTATTAGTTAGGGGTATACAAAATTGTAATTCTTTTGTAATAAAATTTTTTTAAGAGGTATACCGGTTAAAGGTAATATACGAACATTTATAATAACGGAGGCTAACAAGAGGAAGGGTTTAAAGGTATTACAGTGGGAAGTCAAGTCAAGTCAGTGAGTTAGCACAGACTGAAACACTGGGGTACCTGACGTCGTGTAGTACGAAGGGATAGGTAGTGGTTGAGACTCTCGAACGACTTTAAGTACAGGTAGCTCAACCACTACGGTAAGTCGGTAGAGTAGGAGACAACAAGGGAAGAGGAGGAAGGAAGTCAGGGAGGGTGGAGGTTATGAAACTGGTGGACCATTCTTCTTGACTGAGTAACCTTTTCTGGGACTACGACCCTTTCCTTTCTACAGTGGGAATCCAAACACCTAAAGACCTACAGAACGTAGAGACGATGAGTCATTAGGAGGAAGAAACGGACAAAAACTTTCTATTTCTGTACAACGACAAAAGACTATTGTTTGAAGGAAAATATATACTTCTCTTAAAATGAAAAATACAATTTTATGATTTATGTCCAATTTATGATTACACTAAATTGGTAACATATTAATTTTTTTGTAATTTTTATAATCACACAGACACAGAAGAGGGGAGGGGAAAGGGTGAGAATGAAAATTCACTTTGACCGGACAAAGAGACTACCAACAAGAATTATAATTTAAGTAGAATTAAAAGGACTTATTGATAAAATACCTAGTACAGATTGTAAAGTCACGTTACTTCAGAACTAGTACCACTATTTAGAGATCGGTTTGTAAAAGAACAATCAGAAATACTTCATGTAGTACGAAATTCCCGTTTTTCTCTTCGGTTTTACACAGTCAATGAAACTTAGGAAAAGAACGTTATAGTACATATTAGAAATGACATTGGGAGATATCATAGGTAATAATGAAGATAGAACGATTAAACTTTTCACTCCGAGTTACTTAAAAACGGTTTCAGAGTCACAAGAACTAAGGTTTCTTATAAGACACATGTGACATTATACACTGGACCTTTCATCACTACGTCTTGTAACTTGTAGTGAGGTACAGAAGGTACTTTAGTGAAGACATTGAAGTAGTAGACTTAAATTCTGGAGGGAAAAAGGTAACAACTAGAACGATTTAATATGAATGGATCTTACATAAAACCTACGTATAAAGATTCCAAAATTTTCCAAGTACGTTGAACCTATCCTTTATCCCTAAACCCTCATCATCCATTTTGAACAAAATGGGACCCGGTCAGACAACCCAAAGGATCACTGTGAAAATAAAGGTGGAGAAACTGTAACTGGAAAAAAAGAAATTTAGAAGGGATTATCGAGTTCACCATCTCTTAGGCGGACATTACGTCCTCTGGGGTCAAGTTAAGGACCCATCCTTTCTAGGCAACCTCTTCTCTATCCGATGGGTTAGGTCATAAGACCAGAAGGTCCCACCGAGTCGACCATTTTTTAGGCGGACGTTACACCTCTGGAACCAAGCTAGAGACTCAACCCTTCTAGGGGACCTCTTCCCTTTCCAATGGGTGAGGTCATAAGACCGTATCTCTTAAGGTACCTGACATATCAAGTACCCCAACGTTTCTCGACCTCTCCTGACTAGTTGAAAGTGAAAACGAAAGTGAATGTGTTCGTCTATTTATCATAGAAGACACAGCACCACCGATCATAGTCAAGTCAAGTCGGCGAGTCCAGTACAGACTGAGAAACGCTGGGGGACCTGGTGTCGTACGGTCCGGAAGGACAGGTAGTGGTTGATGGTCTCAGGTGGGTTTGGGTACAGGTAACTCAGTCACTACGGTAGATTTGGTAGAGTAGGAGACGGCAGGGGAAGAGGAGGCCGGAAGTTAGAAAGGGTCGTAGTCCCAGAAAAGTTTACTTAGTCGATTAGGCGTAGTCCATCGGTTTGATAACCTCAAAGTCGAAGTTGTAGTCAGGAAGGTCACTTGTGGGTCCTGACTAGAGGAAATCCTACCTGACCAACCTTAAGGAACGGCAGGTTCCCTGAGAGTTCTCAGAAGAGGTTGTGGTGTCAAATTTTAGTAGTTAAGAAGTCCCGAGTCGAAAGAAATATCAGGTCGAGAGTGTAGGTATGTACTGGTGACCTTTTTGGTACTGACCTGTCTGGAAACAACTGTCTCATTACAGAGACGAAAAATTATACGACAGATGTAACCAGTATTGAAACGAAGGTTCCTCATTCGTAGAAAATTAAAGTACCGACGTCAGCGGTAGACGTCACTAAAACCTCGGGGGGTTTTATTTCAGACAGTGACAAAGGTAGATAAACGGTACTTCACTACCCTGGTCTACGGTACTAGAATCAAAAGTCTTACAACTCAAAATTCGGTTTAAAAAGTGAGAGGAGAAAGTGAAAGTAGTTCTCCGAGAAATAAAGAAGCGAAGACAGTAATCACACCATAGTAGACGCATAGACTCCAATAACTACAAAGAGGGCCGTCAGAACTAAGGTCGAACACGAAGAAGGTCGGGTCGCAAAGAGTACTACATGAGACGCATCTTCAATTTATTAGTCCCACTGTTATACGTCGGAACTGAAGAAAGGGCTAAACCTTGGTCAGACAAGGTACAAGCCAAGATTGACAAAGAAGGACTGGACTTATGTCCAAAGAGTTCTCAGTCCAGTACACCAGACCATAAGGGGGGAGAACTCCTTAAAAGGTGTCAAACAACACTAGGTGTGTCAGTTTACGAAACCATATCAGTTACTTAGTTCCGTTTAACCTTCACCAGGTTGTCCTCTACCGTTCTCACTTGTAGCTGTAAAATCCTTAGTCACTTGATTTTACCTGACCTTACCCACTTAAATTGAGTCTACTGGTAATATAAATGGTGAACCCGTTCTTAGGGAATCTTCTTTATCTTATCGGTAGTATCAGTTGTTTTCTCAGACTTTACGTCATGAACCTACTTAGAGTTTTTACTGTCTTACTAAAGACGATCAAAGGTTCCGTTTGGTAAGTTATAGTGTCATTGAGTTCGGACACGGGACTGGTCATTACGACTTCTTCGACTTCATCTTGCCAAGATACTTCTGGATGTTCTGGAAGATCTTAATTGTGGGTTTTTTCTACAGGAAAAGTAATATCCCGGTCATATGTATAATACTTTATTGTTATTCTATATCTTTGTAAATATTTCACAACAATAAACAGATGGGACATAAGTATCAAATACACGTAAAGACGAAAATCAAAAAATTGTATCCTTAATTGGTATTTGACAGGTTAGTATCCCTTGTTCCTGTCTTCCTTATAGACATCCCAAGACACTTGTACAAACAAAAAATCTATACTGAAACGTTGATACATTTACAAAATGTAATAAAATTTTGTTCAAACTTAGTAATTCCTTTCTAGGATTTTTACTTTCGTTTTACTTTGTCTACAAAAGTAATGCATCACAACCATAATAGGGATCTAACAATATATACATAGGACGTCGGTTCGTTTACTTAAATATAACTACAGAAACATATTGTCTTAGAAGTTATACCCTCTTTACTCAATCCTTGTTCTCAGTACGGTAAATGTTTTGGTACATCTGAGAATATATCCTCATAGTTATATTTCTATAGGATAGAGACTGATCATATGAACTGGTCAAGTCCTCATTACTCTTGAGGATCTTGGGTCTGAAAACAGAGACTTACGGTAAAGGACGACTTCAAAATCCCAAGGAACCCATATACTAACTAAAGTCCAGACTCTATCCTCAACCTGTTTAATTACGGGACCACATCTTCGTTCCTTCAATAGGTTCTGATGACACCAGTCTTTGATTAACTTCTCCGACAGTGACGGGTTCCTACTCTTTAAACTTTCGTTATCTTCATTATCGACGTCACTAACCTTCGCAATGATGTAAATAAATTTAGGTTCTCAAATTTTACTACTAAGGAGGGGACTTTGTGAGAGTAAATTGTAATACGCCCTAATACGATGACTGAGTGACGTCAGACAAAAGGTGCTGGAAGGGACAGACTCGTAAGATATAGGAACCTAAGTAGGTTGCTTCTTAACTTTTATGAACCCCACCCCTTACTCCTCTTAAAATCTTTCGAGGTTTTTACCTAGAACTTAACGGATAGTGACTATTGAAATGTATCGTGAATGTAACATAAACGTTGATAAAAGTATTGTAAATATTACATAATCTAAAATATATATTAAATCTCTACTAAATTTCTATTACCCTCCACGTATCGAACATACGTTCATGGCACGGTAAAGTATAAAAAAGTAATTAATAAAACGACGCGGTCCAGAATTGAACGCCGTGGACCCTAGAAAATCAACACTGTACTCTTGAGAAGGGATCACCGATTCACCACTTCTTAGGCGGACGACACGTCCTCTGACCCTAAACTAGGAACCCAGTCCTTCTAAGGGACCTCTTCCTTAACGGTTAGGTGAGGTCATCAGAACGGACCCTTTAGGGTATCTATCTTCTCGGACCGTCCGATGTCAGGTACCCAAGTGTTTCTCAACCTGTGCTGAATGGCTGATTTACTGTCTTTGTGGTCGCGCTTGGGAACCAACGTCGAACACCCTAGATCATGAGACTGGTCTCCTGTGTTCAAGATAGGGACCAGGATCTTATAGGATGCACGGTGTCCCGTCGATTCGGACACAGTGTTAATGATTTCGGGATCACGGGATCTCAGACGCGAGACGTCGTTCTTCGGTGGTGTTCCTCTTCAAGTTCGTGACGTTGATCTCGTCGGAGGAGAATTGATCTCTTTCGGGCACACGTCGTTATTTCTCGGCCGCGTCGGTTGTTATTTAGTAGTTCATTCTCTCCTTTTGTTAAAAAAAATTATCCTAAACTATCCTTCTTTTTAAGTAAGGTACTCAAACAACTTTTAACGTCTGTAACTTTAGGTCAAAACATTTAAAAAGTCGACTTTTATACCTTTACGTCATTCATATGGTGAACAACCCAAGGAGAAAAACCGACTTGTATCCCTTTATGAATGCATATAGAGTTCCGTATGGCTTATCAGACACGAGGCCACGGGGGAACACGGATACTATTTTTCGATAGTGAACAAAAGGTTTTTTAAACCCCATTGGGAAAGATTCTCGAGGACCTTTGTTTTGTAAACGTTCAAATATTTATACAAACGGAAAGAATTTGAATGACCCTGGACTTTAAATACAGGAAGAATTAAAATCCCGTACGAGAACAGAAAGACACGTTCAACAATGTAATGGTCAAAATACCGTAAAAATAATGGTCAATGTACACAAATTAAAGTCAAACAATCACAAAGGTATCGAGAAAGTAAAGGGAGAGGGAGGGGTGGGGGTAAAGGTGTAAACGGAAAAGTTTCGTTTTTTTACCCTTACCACCTCCATCCATACAGTCTCCTGAATGTAAGAAAGAGAAAGAGTTCCTTTTTCGTAGGACCCCAATTGAACATGGTACTATTACATATTAACGTCTGTAAAGACCGGGTAATCCTATAAACTAACGGTAGAGTAAGAAGAGAAGAAATGGGGTTTTCCGTAAACTTCGAAACATGATATTATGGTCAGTCTTATAAAGATATTGTAGTA
This sequence comes from Capra ibex, assembly GCA_006410555.1. Classification (NCBI taxonomy): domain Eukaryota; kingdom Metazoa; phylum Chordata; class Mammalia; order Artiodactyla; family Bovidae; genus Capra; species Capra ibex. The sequence goes on from SJYO01007308.1 coordinate 553,306, forward strand.
AGGAAACCCTCTTCCTGAGTTTACCATTCCTTAGACGGACGTTACGTCCTCTGGGTCCAAACCAAGGACCCAACCCTAAAAGGGGACTTCTTCCTTTACCGTTGGGTGAAGTCATAAGAACCGACCTCTTGAGGTACCTGTCTCCCCGGACCACCCGACGTCACGTACTCTAGGTTTTCTTACCCTGTGTTGACTCCCTGATTGTGAAATGAAAGTGAAGCCCTCTTTTCTCACTGTATCAGCAGGTGGAACGAGAAAGGAAGAAATGGAAAAATCGATTTAAAAGAAGGGAAAAAAAAAATTCCAAATGCAAAAAACCACTTTGTCAACAAACTTAATCCTGTTCCACAATCATCCCATTGACAACTTGTCACATTAATGACAGGGTGTCTTAAAGGAAAACAATGGTGAGGAAACATCAATTTAGAAGTTTAGAAGGTGGAAGAAATTGGAACCTGTTGATTATTAGTTAAGAGTCAGGAACAAAACACAGTGGGGGGCGACGGGGCTATAAGACACTTATCTTGGTATGTTATACATCGGAAAACTCAGTCCAAAGAAAGTCAATAGGATTAGGTAAACTCTAAATAGGTATAAAAACGTCCAAACAAAAAAGTAAGGGATAAACACAACAGATAACTTTTATTGTGACGGGATTTGTAAAGATATGTCCAAAGACACCTTCATGTTCAAAGTAAGGTGTTCTGACTTTAAGATCAAGATGACAATCCATACATTATCATAGAGTAACGTAAAAAATAGACCAAAGAGGCCACTAACTACTAAAACTCATAGAAAAGTAAATCATAAACAGTAAACATATAACAGAAAACACTTCATAGCCAAGTTCAGAAACGGTGTTTCTGAAACAAAAAACAAAAAGGTCCTTCAAAATCCAAATATAAACATCGGACAAAACCGAATTCAAAATATACATGACACCCTATACCTAACTTCCCAAAGACTCCTCCCCAACCAAAATAAAACAAACGTACACTCACTAGTCAATGGGGTCGTATTAAACAATTTTTCTGATAGAGGGAACTAACACAAACATGTACATAAGTTTTTAGTCAACAGTCAAGACATACCTAGACAAAGACCTGAGAGAAAAGAAAAAAAAAAAAATTTATATTTAAATAAATAAAATTAACCTCCGATTAATGAAATGTTATAACATAACCAAAACGGTATATAGTTGTACTTAAGCGGTGCCCACATGTACACAAGGGGTAGGACTTGGGGGGAGGATGGAGGCAGGGGTATGGTAGGGAGAAAGAATGTAACTGAACACATATACAGAAAACCGTTATGGTGTCACAGAACAAATGATATCGAAATATCGTTCAGAATTTTGGTTCGTCACACTCAGTAGGTCGAAAAAAGAAAAATCTTTAACAAAGTAGACTAGATGTAGAAAACGGAGAGTATATTTGTATTCTCAGACGTTTTTAGGACTAAATTTTTACGGGTCTATTAGTGCTACCACACTAGTGAGTGGATCTCGGTCTGTAGAACGTTACACTTCAGTTTACGCAGAATTCTTCGTAGTGATACTTCTCTCGATCACCTCCACTACCTTAAGGTCAACTCGATAAAGTTTAGGATTTTCTACTACGACACTTTGACGAAGTGAGTTATACGGTCGTCTACACCTTTTGAGTTGTCACCAGTGTCCTGACCTTTTCCAGTCAAAAGTAAAGTTAGGGTTTCTTTCCGTTACGGTTTCTTACGAATTTGACATCGTGTTAAAGTGAGTAGAGTGTGCGATCCTTTCATTACGAGTTTTAAGAGGTTCGGTCCGAAGTCGTTATGCACTTGGTACTTACAGGTCTACAAGTTCGACCTAATCTCCTTGGTTTCTAGGTTAACGGTTGTATACAACTTAATAGTTTTTTTGGTTCTCTCAAGGTCATTTTACAAATGAAGACGAAATGACTGATGTCGTTTGACACTTTTTAAGAATTCCTCTTCCCTTATGGTCTGGTGCACTGGACGGAGGACTCTTTGGACTTACGTCCAGTCCTTCGTTGTCAATCACTAAAGTCTAACCCTTTTCTCATGCAGTTCCGACATATAACAGTGGGACGAATAAATTGAAGATACGTCTCATGTAGTACTCTTTCCGACCTGACCTATTTCGTGTTCGACCTTAGTTCTAACGACCCTCTTCATAGTCATTGGAGTCTATACGTCTACTATAGTGTGAATACCGTCTTTTACTTCTCCTTGATTTTTCGGAGAACTACTTTCACTTTCTCCTCTCACTTTTTTAACCGAATTTCGAGTTGAAAGTCTTTTACTTCTAGTACCGTAGGCCAGGGTAGTGAAGTACCCTTTATCTACCCGTTTGTCACCTTTGTCATTGTCTAAATAAAACCCCCCGAGGCTTTAGTGACGTCTACCACTGACGTCGGTACTTTAATTTTCTACGAATGAGGAACCTTCTTTTCAATACTGGTTGGATCTATCGTATAAGTTTTCGTCTCTGTAATAAAACGGTTGTTTCCAGACAGATCAGTTCCGATACCAAACAGGTCATCAATGCATACCTACACTTTCAACCTGACAATTTCTTTCGACTCGCGGCTTCTTAACTACCAAAACTTGACACCACAACCTCTTCTGAGAACTCTCAGGGAACTTGACGTTCCTCCAGATTGGTCAGGTAGGATTTCCTTTAGTTAGGACTTATAAGTAACCTTCCTGACTACGAATTCGACCTTGATGTTATGAAGCCGATAGACTACGCTTCTTGACTAAGTAAACTTTTCTGACACTACGACCCTTTCTAACTTCCGCCCTCTTCTTCCCCTGCTATCTCCTACTCCACCAACTTACCATTGTGACTGAGCTACCTGTACTCAAACTCATTCGAGGTCCTCAACCACTACCTGTTCCTTCGGACCGTATGACGTCAGGTATCCCAGCGTTTCTCAACCTGTACTGACTCGTTGACTTGACTTGACTTTACCCTCGGCATCGAGAAACCCAATGATACTTCTAACTTAATTATATGTAGTCACTTATTATAACACTTATCCCGAAGGGATCACCGAGTCTGTCATTTCTTAGACGAGTGTTACGTCCTCTGGACCCAGACTAGGTACCCAGTTCTACTAGGGACCCAGTTCTACTAGGGCACCTCTTCCTTTACCGTCAGGTGAGGTCATGAGAACAGACCTCTTAGGTACCTGTCTCTTCGGACTACCCGATGTAAGTACCCCAGTGTCTCAACCTGTGCTGAGTCGTTGATGGTGAAAAGACAGTCCCTATATCCATAAAAATCAGTCTTACACGTATGTCAGAGTTTCCACTTCTAACGAACAAAACACTCTTCTCCCTAAGGAGTACATATAAAAAGAGTATTTAAAATATTAAGTATGAAAGTAGACGGTCTACCTTGATAGGAAATATTGACTTAATTCCATTTCAGAATTAACATCAACACAAAAAATCTACACTGAGTCATTTAAGTACAAATTTGTATAACTATCGGTGTTATAGGAACTCCCTTTTTCCTTTCATATTAATATTTAAATAACGTTTTTTAATTAACACCCCTCAAGGGTTTTCATGTTGTCTAACCGAAATGTACAAATACACACACACACACGTGCGTGCACACGTGTGAGTCAACGAGTCAGTACAGGCTGAGAGACGTCTTCTGGGTGATCATCTAAAAGATCGGGACAATCCATCTACAGGATTATCTACAAGATCTAGGGACCTTTATTCGTTTCCACATCAGGTCTAAAACTAGAAACGAACCATCCAATAGAAGAAATCAAAATGTCTTCTATGGTGTCTATCGAGATAAGAACTTTTGTGTAAACCGCCGGGTCCTTTAAATTTACCAAAGTCTTAGTTAAATTATAGTTTCCTTGACTCCGGATTCCTTCAGGTTTACTAGAGGTATTGGATTCACAGTTCTTAGACACTACTATTAACATAACCATACGCCGTAGACATCCACTCTGTTGGATTATTACTAAAACGACACTGGGAAACATTACTGTGGGCGGCACGAAATTATGTCCATAGTCGGTCACTGTCCTTACTTTGTATTGATCCAGTAAGAGGATACGATCTCATTAAGAAAATAGATTTTACAAAATGTTCCTATCATCCGGGATCGAAAGTCAATTTTTTATTTTCTGAACTTTAGAATCAAAAGAAAGACGTCATCTTTTTTATATATAGATGGAGTTTTACTCACGTGTTAAAATATACTCATATGAATAAGACTATCACTTATAAGACCATAGTAATAAATTTTTAAGACAATCAAAATTAATATTAAAAACTACTGAATTGACGAATGCCCGGTAACTACAGAGTTTTCGATCCACCGACTTTAAAGAAAGGGGTCACGAGAAGTCTCGGGAGATGTGACCGTGACAGAAAATCCAACTATCCTTTTCGGAACATATTAATAAGTATATTTTTAAGACTATGACTTATGACACAATCAACTGACCTTCATATCTTGATACTTTCTTCCTGACTTATTGCAAAACATTATGTGATCATCACTTAAAATTGTCACTAATTTTCGTCAAAAAGTAAGACCACCAGAAAGAAAAAAAATAATAACTTATATATATATATATATATATATATGTATTTAAAAAAAAAACCATACTTACGTGGTGTTGAATAAATAGACAAGCGGATAACTTTCTGTGAAACCAACTAATGAAGCTTTAAAACCGTCAATACTTATTTCGACCATATGTTTATAATATCTTAAATTCACAATTTACGTAATCGGTAAAGGTACTCTCAAAAGATTTTACATAAAAACGTACTAGAATCTGATAAGACTTATATTTAAATCTGTAAAGGTCACAGTGAGTAATTTATCTATAATGTTTGATCATCTCCCCTGTTCTTAATTTATATGTGTAAACTAAACACAGTGTACCATGTATTTCATACGTCATTTACCATTTCTAAAAATTTCACGAAACGTACATAAAAAGTTAATTTACAGATAAATTATAACTTAACATTATGTCATTATGACAAAAAACTGATTAATTACTCAGGTGCACACAAAAGATTTCAGAAATACTTTGAAAAATACCAAAAATCTTACGACACTTTCGTACAGAAGTTCCTGAGACGAACAAAACGGAAATATTAGACGAAACCTGAACCTTTGATCTATTATATCAAATAATAATAGACATATGATCACAGTCATTCGAAACTGGATGCTACTCTTTCAAATGGAAACCCATTTCACGTAAATGAAAATCCCTTACATACTCGGAAAATCGAGTAAAAAATCAAGAAAACATAAAGTCTACCTATCGTTATGATGACGGGATGTCCTTTTATTATATAAATCCTGTGACATGTAAAAGTGAGTTTATATAAACAAAGACGGAAAGTTCTGTGTGAAAAAAGATAATGAATCAAAAGAAGTAACTAGTTTATACACCGTACAAAGAAATAGTATTAATCAATTTATAAAATAATTGTTTACACTTGTCAAGCTAACTCTTTGTCTTCGTATAAAATTAAAATGTCTGACAATGATCCCGGGGTCCCGACTAAAGAAATATTTATCACATTTTTTCCTGTAAGTAGTGATGGAATGTAACAATGTTGTTCAGATATAAAGATATCATTGAAAGAATTTTTAGACAAAGTCTTTTACCTCCTTTGATTACTATGGTCTTTTCACTTTCGTCTCCACCGAGAGTCATGACACTTCTCTTCCTTATCTTCCTGAACCCAAAAAATTAAGTTTCACAGTTTCTCTACACGAAATGGAGACCGGTTGAGAAACTCTTCGATGAATGGACCTTTCTGTTTAGAAATTCTTTCTTACAATCACTACTGAAACTCAGTGGAGTCGTTAGACTACCTGATTAACGGACAATGTAACAGAAGACCCCGGGTCAATTACTTTCAGGTGTACGAATATCTGTCCTTGTATCATATCAGAGACAATGTCTGATCCTCCTTTCTGGGTCAAAAAATAATATAATGTTCTTCTTCCTTGTTTGGTAGAAAGTCTACCGTGTCTTTCGAGACTTTCCTCAGTGACCTAAACCTCAACCATCGTTATTAGTCAAGTCAAGTCAGCGAGTCAACACAGACTGACAAGCACTGGGGTACCTAGTGTCGTGCGGTCCGGAGGGACAGGTTGGGGACCTCAAATGGGTGTGAGTACAGGTAACTCAGTCACTACGGTAGGTTGGTAGAGTAGGAGACAACAGGGGAAGAGGAGGACGGAAGTGAGAAAGGGTCATAGTCAAGTCAAGTCAAGTCAGTGAGTCAACACAGACTGAGAAACGCTGGGGTACTTAGCGTCGTACGGTCCGGAGGGACAGGTAGTGGTTGAGGTCATAGTCCCAGAGAAGTTTACTCAGTCGAGAACCGTAGTCTACCGGTTTCATAACCTCAAAGTCGAAGTTGTAGTCAGGAAGGTTACTTGTGAGTCTTGACTAGAGGAAATCCTACCTGACCAACCTAGAGGAACGTCAGGTTCCCTAAGAGTTCTCAGTAGAGGTTGTGGTCTCAAGTTTTCGTAGTTAAGAAGCTGCGAGTCATCACTGTCTTTTTTAAACTCTTATCGAACGGTCAATCCAGTATCTATCATCTTTTGACGGTCGTATTTAAAAGTTTTCCATTTAGAGATCCTCAAAACACCTCGAGATCCTAACTCAAATTCTCGGATTATTACTTTATGGTTCCCTTTTTTTTAGTTTTCGATAGTATGAATCTTTACTAACTATAAATACAATTGAGTTCTAAAGGTTGAATGAAATTTTCCATGAGGATCAAGCTGCGTCCTATGTCCTACGAACCCCGACCACGTGCCACTACTGGGTCTCTCTACAATACCCCTCCCTCCACCCTCCCCCCAAGTTCAAACCCTTGCGTACACGTGGACACCACCTAAGTACAGTTACATACCGTTTTGGTTATGTCATAACATTTCATTTTATTTCATTTTTAATTTTAATTTTTATTTTCCATGAGGATCTTAACCTCACCATACCCTCGAAGACGTATATAAACGGAAGAAAAGACATTTTGTAATATAAATTAAAGATTAGTATAGAGTTTTCTGTTTTTGGTCTTAAACTCAGAAAAAGATTTGTTTAATACAACACTTAAATAATTATGTGGAATCACATCATGAGTCCTGAAACGTAAATTGAACCTAAAAAGAAGTAATATAAAAACCAACGATAGGAAGAGGAAATTTGAGAACCCAATGCATGAGTACCTAAGTCAAAACATTTGATGAGGGTCTTTAAGGAAAAGAGAATTGTGGAGATTCTCGACAGATGTAATTAAGTAATGACACGAAATTTTCGTTAGAGTCTTAAACACAAGGACCTTTCGAAAGGGGTGGAACAAATCATTTCGAGGAGCGAGAAATGAGTAGAAAACATAACAGATCCTTACTGACATCAGAGATCTTACGAAGGTATACGATTTTTTCTTGACGAGACTATCAAAAGGAAGAAAAATCGGTAAGTCATGAAACTTTCTCTCGAGATTCGAATCGGTAAAAGTTAACACATAATAAACTTATTAACAGGTTTTCGACATTCAACGAATGCAAGACAAAGGAAAAAACATTTTGGAATGGGTCACGTACCATTCGTGAGTCTAAAATCGACCACGACAGAAAGGATTACAATACCTAAGTCACAAAGACAGGAGGGGTTTGAGTATACAGGATTGAGAGTCACACTTCCATAAACCTCTACTACCAGAAACCCTCTATTAACCCCGATCCACTTCAGTACTCCGACCCTAGGAGTACTAACCTAATCAACGGAGGATTGTTCTCCGGGAGACACGAGGGCGTTTCTCCTCCAGTACACTCGTGTGTGACTCTTTCGTCGGACAGACGTCAGTTCCCCTCCCAGGAAGAGAATTCATTTCGAACGACAAAAGTCAGAAGATCGGAGACCTTGACACTTTTTTATTCAAAGAGAATAAAAACCATAAAACAATTCCGTCGTGTACGTCTAATTCTGTTAGTAGTAGTAGTTACTGTGACATAATTTATGATATGGATTAGAAAGGTTGGGTGGGGGGAAGGGACTATCAAGTCAACCATTTCTTAGACAGACGTTACGCCCTCTGGGACCAAACTAAGGACTCAACCTTTCTAGGGGACCTCTTCCCTATCCGATGGGTGAGGTCATAAGAACCGAAAGGAACCACCGAGTCGACCATTTCTTAGGTGGGTGTTACGTCCTCTGGACCCAAGCTAGGGACTCAACCCTTCTAGGGGACCTCTTCCCTTTCCGATGGGTGAGGTCATGAGAACGGACCTCTTAAGGTTCAGGAACCCTAGAGTTTCTCAGCCTGTACTGTCCCACTGAGTGAAGTGAAGTGAAGTCAGAAAGGTTTTCTACCATCATCAATACAGAGGACGTAACCGTCCGTCCAAGAAATGGTGATCGGTGGACTCTTCGGTTCATCATATGTATGGCTTAAAATACTATTCCTTGAATGCTGTACTATCCTTACATCAAGAAAAAATAACTTACATCTCTTTTCATTAATTTTGAATTCGTAGAAACTTATGAAACGTTAAGAACTACGTAAAACAAGTGGTCCATCATTCTAATAAATCCATTGAATTAAGTATCTCCTTACTCGTTATATTTATAACTTTGGTTCGAATCAGAGTGAAATAATTTATCATATCTATGACTTTCGTTCGAACCAGAGAATAAAATGACAAACGATAGAAAAAACTGGGAAAAGGAATAAAACGAGGCATCCCGAGGTTGAACATCTGAATTACACCTTTCAGAATTCCGGTAAACTTCACAAACCAAGAAGACGAAAATACGGTGTTTCCTCAGTCGATGCACCTGTCGAGAGAGATCAGTCACTAAAATAGTGCACGACACACCTAGTCGAACATCCCTGATACGAACACGACGACATACTGAATTTGGAGAATATTCTATAAAATGACAAAAGTAATTGAGGTAATTGATTGACGAACTGTAATCCGTTGATTAAAGAGACCTAGACAAGGGTGAAAACTTTTTCAACGAGTGTTATCACGGATGAATGTCCCATATATAGTACTAGTTTACCGGATTATAGACGTGCACGACGACGACAACAAATCAACCACTCAGAACAGACTGAGAAGCCCTGGGGTACCTGACATCGGACGGTCCGGGGAGAAAGGTACCCTAAAGGATCCGTCTTTATGATCTCACCCAACGGTAAAGGAAGAGGTCCCGTAGGAAGACTGGGTCCCTAACTTGGGGACAGAGGACGAACACCTAAGAAATGGTGACTCGGTGGACACCTCGGGGGATTATATACGTGTATCATCGGGGACAAGTTCACGATCGACAAAAACAACAACAATGACTATAACGACAATAAAGGTAATAGTTATTATGAACAATTGACACTGTCTCTAAACTTATGGGAAAACCTCTACTTACTAATAGACACTAGGGGTCTGATGACGTCTTAAAAGTCTTGGATCTAAGTATATAGCGTTTCGTATAAATTAAAATGAACAATACTAACAGTAAGATCATTCTATGATAAAACCACACTTAAACATAAGATGAGGAGATACCTTAACAGGCTAAAACTAAAATCAACTGGTATCGTTTAAATTACATTGATGTGTCCTATATACGATAGATCCAACCAGTATTGAAAAGAAGGTTCCTCATTCGTAGAAAATTAAAGTACCGACGTCAGTGGTAGACGTCACTAAAACCTCAGGGTTTTTTATTTCAGCCTGTGACAAAGGTGACAAAGGGGTAGATAAAGGGTACTTCACTATCCTGGTCTACGGTACTAGAAGTAAAAGACTTACAACTCGAAATTCGGTTGAAAAATTGAGAAGAGAAAGTGAAAGTAGTTCTCCGAAAAATCGCGGAGAAGTGAAAGACGGTATTCCCACCACAGTAGACGTATAGACTCCACTAACTATAAAGAGGGCCGTTAAAACTAAGGTCGAACACAAAGAAGGTCAGGTCGCAAAGAGTACTACATGAGACGTATCTTCAATTTATTCGTCTCACTGTCATATGTCGGAACTGCATGAGGAAAAGGATAAACCTTGGTCAGACAACAAGGTACAGGTCAAGATTGACAACGAAGGACTGGACGTATGTCTAAAGAGTTCTCCGTCCAGTCCACTAGACCATAAGGATAGAGAAAGTCTTAAAAGGTGTCAAATAACACTAGGTGTGTTTCCGATCTATCGTATAAGTTTTCGTCTCTGTTATGAAACGGTTGTTTCCAGGTAGATCAGTTCCGATACCAAAAAGGACACCAGTACATACCTACACTCTCAACCTGACATTTTTCCGACTCACGGCTTCTTAACTACGAAAACTTGACACCACAACCTCTTCTGAGAACTCTCAGGGAACCTGACGTTCCTCTAGGTTGGTCAGATAAGACTTCCTCTAGTCGGGACCATAAAGAAACTTTCCTTACTACGACTTCGACTTTGAGGTTATGAAACCGGTGGAGTACACTTCTCGACTGAGTAACCTTTTGTAAGACTACGACCCTCACTAACCCCCGTCCTCCTCTTCCCCTGCTGTCTCCTACTCTACCGACCTACCGTAGTGACTGAACTACCTGCACTCAAACTCACTTGAGGCCCTCAACCACTACCTGTCCCTCCGGACCGTACGACGCTACGTACCCAAACGTTTCTCAGCCTGTACTGACTCGTTGACTTGACTTGACTCACAATTATTGAAACCTTCCTCGGATTTTAATACCAATGTAACAAATGACAGAATACTTCACTTTAAATTTTCTCTAGATTAAAGGAAAAACATATATTAAATATACATTAATAAAAGAAATTATAGAAAAAACAAAATTGATTATTTACTTAAAGGGTTTACTAACATGAAACCAAAAGTGTTAAAGAAGGTTATTAGATCTTTTGAATAAAATTTATGTTGAGACATGGTCGTCATTATTTTTGTAAGAAATTCACAGTAAATATTTTAAGAAGATAAACTAATGAATGAATATATATTTTACATAGATACTTCGGATATACATTTTACATATGTTTTTTGGTAAATACTAAATAGTGTCCTATAAGTCACATCAAGGGACACCATATGCCATCCCGGAACAACAAATAGGCAAGAAACATATTAACAAACGTAGACGATTAGAGGGAGGAAAGAATGTGTAACTAAAGTATAATGGTTTTATAAATATATTTAAACATTTATCCATTTAGAACACCTTTTTTGATCTGACAAATGGGGCATGACAATCAAATATCTTTTTATAGACAATCCATAGAGTACTCTCTTCTAAAATACCTGTTTCTTTAACCCTTTTAAAGAGTCATATTTGAGAGGGTATTTGTTACATATCATTTATGATATGTAATTTTCGGAACTTCTGGACACCACTTTAATCTGTACGCAATGAAATGGAATAAACAATTACTTGAAACACATACTGAATGAACCGAAGAGATTACGAACGAATAATTATATGTTTCTTTACTAAGAACCACATCAGACACGAAAATAAAAATTACCATTTCAAAGAAACTCACATTCATCAAAATCGGACACAACGACCAATCAAAACCATTGTAGTTCAGACCCTTGAGAATCAAGAATGGACTGTAATACATTTAGGAGTGGGAAGCAAACCTCATTTATTTTTCTACTCCGATATAACGTGATTAAACACTTTACGACTCGAACTATATCCTCTTAGACCTTAGTCTTAACGGTCCTCTGTATAGTCAATGGAGTCTATACATATACTGTGGTGGGAGTACCGTCTTTCGTTTCTCCTCGATTTCTCGGAGAACTACTTTCACTACTCTCACTTATTCGACCGAATTTTGAGTTGTAACTCTTTTTGAAATTCTAGTACAGAAGGCCGGGGTAGTGAAGTAGTGTTTATCTAAACCTTTGTCACCTCTGTCACTGTCTGAAAATAAAAAGACCCGAGGTTTTAGTGACGTATAGTACTGAAGTCGGTACTTTATATTTTTACGAAAGAGGAACCTACTTTTGGATACCGGTTGGATCTATCGTATAATTTTTCGTCTCTGTAATGAAACGGTCGTTTCCAGGCCGATGAGTTTCGATACCAAAGAAGTCATCAGTACATAACTACACTCTCAACCTGGCTTTTTTTCCGACTCACGGTTGCTTAACTACCGAAAACTTGACACTACAACCTCTTCTGAGAACTCTCAGGGAACCTGATGTTCCTCTAGTTTAGTCAGTTAGGATTTGCCTTAACTGGGACTCATAAGTAACCTTCCTGACTTCGACTTTGAAGTTATGAAACCGGTGGACTACACTTCTTGACTGAGTAATCTTTTCTGGGATTACGAATCTTTCTAAACATCTATCCTCCTCTTATCCTACTGACTCCTGCTCTACCGACCTACCGTAGTGGCTAAACCACCTGTACTCAAACTCGTTCGCGGTCCTTAACCACTAACTGTCCCTTCGGACCACATGACGTAAGATGCCCAAGTGTTTCTCGGTCTGTACTGACTCGCTGATTTGAGTTGACTATCAACGTGATTTAAGTACACTATCGTTGAGTGACAATAACTTTGGTACCATTATAGAATATAGTAAACTAAAACGTCTTCTTCGTCAACACCAAAAGAAATATCTACAATAATTTATCTCATACAACAATTCCTTACCCCGAAAAGAGTCAAATACCAATAACAAAATAAAACACCAAAATCTTGTTAATCTAAGTACTTAGTTTAACGGTTGTAGACGACCTAGTACCTTTTTCGTTCTCTCAAGGTCTTTTTGTAGATAAAGACGAAATAACTGATACGGTTTCGGAAACTGACACACCTAGTGTTATTTAACACCTTTTAAGACTCTCTCTACCCTTATAGTCTGGTGGACTGGACGGAGAACTCTTTAGACATACGTCCAGTCCTTCGTTGTCAATCTTGACCTGTACCTTGTTGTCTGACCAAGGTCTATCCTTTTCCTCATGCAGTTCCGATATATAACAATGGGACGAATAAATTGAAGATACGTCTCATGTAGTACTCTTTGCGACCTGACCTTCTTTGTGTTCGACCTTAGTTCTAACGACCCTCTTTATAGTTAGTGGAGTCTATACGTCTACTGTGGTGGGAAGACCGTCTTTCACTTCTCCGCGATTTTTCGGAGAACTACTTTCACTTTCTCCTCTCGCTATTTCAACCGAATTTCGAGTTGTAAGTCTTTTACTTCTAGTACCGTAGACCAGGGTAGTGAAGTACCCTTTATCTACCCCTTTGTCACCTTTGTCACAGGCTGAAATAAAAAACCCTGAGGTTTTAGTGACGTCTACCACTAACGTCGGTACTTTAATTTTCTACGAATGAGGAACCTTCTTTTCAATACTGGTTGGATCTATCGTATAAGTTTTCGTCTCTGTAATGAAACGGCTGATTCCGAGCAAATCAGTTCCGATACCAAAAAGGACACCAGTACATACCTACACTCTCAACCTGACACTTCTTCCGACTCACGGCTTCTTAACTACGAAAACTTGACACCACAACCTCTTCTGAGAACTCTCAGGGAACCTGACGTTCCTCTAGGTTGGTCAGGTAAGACTTCCTCTAGTTGGGACCCTAAAGAAATCTTCCTTACTACGATTTCGACTTCGAGGTCATGAAACCGGGGGAGTACGCTTCTCGACTGAGTAACCTTTTCTGAGACTACGACCCTCCCTAACCCCCGTCCTCCTCTTCCCCTACTGTCTCCTACTCTACCGACCTACCGTAGTGCCTGAGTTACCTGCACTCAGACTCACTTGAGGTCCTCTACCACTATCTGTCCCTCCGGACCACACGACGCTAAGTACCCCAGAGTTTCTCAGCCTGTACTGACTCGTTGACTTGACTTGACTGCTGACTCGTTGACTTGACTTGACTTCGACTTATGTACAGAACTTTAGTTCACTCGTCCTAGGTGAACGATGAAATTTTGTTAGTTCGGTACATCATCTTTTCTCTGTAAGACATATATTTATCATTGACACAAACTTCTCAAGTTTCCAATCCAATTAAAATTACCTGTTTTATCGTCTTTGACTTAACGTACTAACGATAAATACAAAAACAAAAGAACGGTTACTAACGAAATTGTCAAACTGTCGAAAGGAAAATCCCTAAAGGATAATTTGTATATATTTTGACTCTTAGAAACGTATAACTATAGACAACATCTTTCGTGTCTAATTTTCTTTTCGTAATGTCAAAAAATCGATAGGTGACTCGTGAATCTTAAGTGACAATATCATAGAACTCGATTATTTTATAAACAACAAGTAAACAATCGTGCAGATTGACCGCAGTCACTAACCCCGTATCTGAACCTAATGATACTACTATTTGCCAAACGGAGTATTTACTTGACTCTAGAAAGACAGAAAAAACTCCAACGTAGGTTCATGACGTAAAACCCGAAAAAACAACTAATACTCCCGATGAGGTAAAGAAGACTTCTCTAAGAACGGTTATCAGCATCTATCTTAACAGAAGACTCAATTCAAACGGGCAGGGTAGGTATAACCAAGTGACTAAGGATTCCACAGGCACAAATGAGAACGGTAGAGGACGAACTGGTGTAGGTCAAATGGAACTAAGTACCTGGATTACAAAGTCCAAGGATACCTCATGACAAGACATACTGTGACTTGAAATGAAAGTGGTGGTCTGTGCATGTGTTGGCTCACAATAAAGGGGAAACCGGGTCGGCCAAGTAAGAAAGACCTCGACAATCATTAACCGGGGGTGAGAAGGGGTCCATCGTATAACCTGTAGAAGGTTGGACCAAGTCCACGCCCCCAGAGGAGAAGATCACAGTGTGGAAAAACGGACAAATATGAGAAGTGCCCCAAGAACACCCTTCTTATGACCTCACCTAAGGGCAAAGGTTGAGGTCACCTAGTGCAAAACAGTCTTGAGAAGTGATACTGGTAAGGTAGAACCCACTGGAACGTACTGTACCAAGTATCGAAGTAACTCAATGTGGTCGGCGAATAGCATGTACTCCCCGTCATTTCATAAAAGGTGTATAAATGGTAGTGTATCACTAATAAAAACTATCAATAAACAAATCGGAAAAAGAGAGTAGTGTGAGTGACGTACCATTTAACGACGTCACATGCGCACCGACAATTGAGAACCACAGATAGAGAGTAAAAACTTCAAGGTCACACGTAGAACTAACCGAGACTATACTTTAGACCACAAATGACACACTCTAGAAGTGGGAAAGGAAGATAGATGTCTTAACACTTTGGTCACTAAGTGGTCATTATCTAGTCGACATAAGTACAACGGAAATCATGAAAAAAAAAAATCACAACATCACAAAGAAGGGGTTTTAAACAGTAAAAAAACAAAAATATTGTACGAAACGTGTCATCACCTATAAGTCTTTTAAATTGTTCCTGGCATGAAACGATCCGTGATCTCTACGTCTTTTTCTACTTCCATATGATTAGGAACGGGAGTCTCTAGAACATAAAATTGATCATTCTGTCCCTTGATTCATCTTTCTTCCTAGATTATCCCTACTTACTCCTCCCTCAATTATGTTTCATCACACTATTAATTTTCATAAATGATTCGTGTCGTGTTACGTAATTAATTTATTTTCATAAATGTCACAAAATCTATCCAAATATCTAACTTTCTTTAATACGGAGAGATTCGGAGAAGGGTAAATGTATGGGTATGAAACATTCCGATTATTCAAACAATGACTAGTTCAATCGTTCCATGTTTTAGAATTGACACAACCATATCCATTAGATTGTAACCGTAGCACATAGGGAACGATCCATATGGTTCTTTCGTTTTAGGACTGACGGGAAATAGACCTGGTAAAGAGTCCCAACAGAAACGTCACTCACCGTTCCTCCCTACTCTGTCTGAAAGGGGTTTTTTCTCGTACGAACGAAGGTGAATTTCATGTTTCACCTTCAGATAAGGCACCAGTAACAAGAAGAAAGACACATATGTCCACAAGTAGGACCCGGGAAGTGAAGGAAGGGTACCCTCAACCCTCCGGACTCCTTGGTTGCATTCATCGTACGACTATGAGACAAAATTCATTATTCATCGAAAACGAGATTCATTACTTCAGAATCCCCAGAACACAGGAAACGGTCTTAGGTACTTTGTCATCATTCGATCGAACAATCGTACACACGCACCCGTGTGTGTGTGTGTGTGTGTGTGTTTTGACAGATGGACAAATGGATGTTAGACAGATGTCATTTGAGAGTTTAGGAAGTGACAACAACTATAATACCTCCATTTAACCGAAAGGTCGTTTCTTCCTCCTACAGACCAAAGTCAAAGGAAAACAGGGGTCCACGATCGTCTAAGGATTTTTCGTGGTATTGTGACAGATACGTTCTATTCATACTCAAATCTTTCAAGTGAAGATCTACTTTACAAATTAAAATGTAGTTCCTGAAAAGTAACCCTTATTAAATGTAACTCATATACAGGAAAGTGTAATTTTCATGTGGTAGCTAGAAATCCAAGAACTGACTTTATAAAACAAGTCAACGAGTCAGTGCAGGTTAAGAAACGTTGGGGTACTTAACGTCGTGTGGTCCGGAGAGACAGGTAGTGGTTGAGGGTCTCAAGTGAGTCTGAGCACAGACAGTTCAGCCATTACCGTAGGTCGGTAGATTAAGAGACCACAGGGGAAGAGGAGGGCGGGGGTTAGAGAGGGTCGTAGTCCCAGAAAGGTTACTCAGTTGAGTAGCGTTGTCCACCGGCTTCATAACTCAAAGTCGAATTCGTAGTCAGGAAGGTTACTTGTGGGTCCTGACTAGAGGAAATCCTACCTGTCCAAGCTGGAGGAACGTAGGTTCCTTGAGAGTTCGTAGAAGAGGTTGTGGTGTCAAGTTTTCGTAGTTAAGAAGTCGTGAGTCGAAAGAAGTGTCAGGTTGAGATTGTAGGTATATACTGGTGACCTCTTTGGTATCGGAACTGATCTATCTGGAAACAACCGTTTCATTATAGAGACAAAAACTTATACGATAGATCCAACCATTATTGAAAGGAAGGTTTCTCATTCGTAGAAAATTAAAGTAACCACGTTAGTGGTAGACGTCACTAAAACCTCAGACTGTGACAAAGGTGACAAAGGGGTAGATAAAGGGTACTGCACTACCCCGGTCTACGGAACTAGAAGCAAAAGACTTACAACTCGAAATTCTGTTGAAAAGGTTAGAAGAGAAAGTGAAATTAGTTCTCCGAAAAATTAAGGAGAAGTGAAAGACGGTCTTCCCACCACAGTAGACGTATAGACTCCACTAACTATAAAGAGGGTCCGTAGAACTAAGGTCGAACACGAAGAAGGTCGGGTCCCAAAGAGTACTACATGAGACACATATTCAATTTATGCGTCCCACTGTTATATGTCGGAACTATATGAGGAAAAGGATAAACCTTGGTCAGACAACAAGGTACAGGTAAAGATTGACAACGAAGGACTGGACCTATATCCAAAGAGTTCTCCGTCCATTCCACCAGACCATAAGGGTAGAGAAAGTCTTAAAACGTCAAACAGTACTAGGTGTGTCAGTTTCCTAAACCGTATCAGTTATTTCGTTTTCATCTACAAAAAGACCTTGAGAGAACGAAAAAGGTACTAGGTCGCCTACAACCGTTAAACTAGAGACCAAGGAGACGGAAAAGATTGAGGTCGAAATTGTAGACCCTCAAGTACCAAGTGCATAACGACTTCGGACCGAACCTCTTAAAACTCGTAATGAAATGATCACACACTCTACTCACGTTAACACGCCATCAAACTCGTAAGAAACCGTAACGGAAAGAAACCCTAACCTTACTTTTGACTGGAAAAGGTCAGAGACGACTCAAAAGGTTTAAACGACCGTATAACTCACGTCACGAAAGTGTCGTAGTAGAAAGACCTAAACTTTATCGAGTTGACCTTAAGGTAGTGGAGGTGATCGAAACAAGTATCACTACCAAGGATTCCGGGTGAACTGAAGTGTAAGGTCCTACAGACCGAGATCCACTCACCAGTATGGTAGCACTAATAGAACCAACACTTCTAGAAAAAACATGTCAAGAAGATACATAAGAACGGTGCAGAAGAATTATAGAAGACGAAGATAATCCAGGTATAGTAAAGACAGGAAATAACTCGGGTAGAAACGTACTTTACAAGGGAACTATAGAGAATAAAAGAACTTCTCTAGAGATCAGAAAGGGTAAGACCACAAAAGGAGATAAAGAAAAAAAAAAAAAAATTTGACTTTTATAAAATAATTATATAAACAAAAGGAGATAAAGAAACGTGACTAGCGACTCCTTCCGAAAGAATAGAGAAGAACGGTAAGAGAACTTTAGACGTAAGTCTACGAATATAGAAAGGAAAAGAGGAAACGGAAAACGAAGAGAAGAAAAGTGTCGATAAACATTCCGAAGGGGTCTGTCGGTAAAAAGAACAAACGTAAAGAAAAGGTACCCCTACCAGAACTAGGGACAGAGGACATGTCACAGTCCTTGGAGTAAGGTATCAAGTAGTCCGTGAGATAGATAGTCTAAATCCGGGAATTTAGATAAAGAGTGAAGGTGACATATTAGTATTCCCTAAACTAAATCCAGTATGGACTTACCAGATCACCAAAAGGGATGAAAGAAGTTAAATTCAGACTTAAAACGTATTCCTCAAGTACTAGACTCGGTGTCAGTCGAGGGCCAGAACAAAAACGACTGACATATCTCGAAGAGGTAGAAACCGACATTTCTTATATTAGTTAGACTAAAAGCACAACTGGTAGACCTCTACAGGTACACATCTCAGAAGAGAACACAACAACCTTCTCCCACAACCGATACTTATCACGTAAGAGAAACGTTTTGAGATAATCAGAAATGGCACGAAGTAAGGTATAAGGTTCCGGTTTAAACGGACAATGAGGTCCACAAAGAACTCAAGGATGAAAACGTAAGGTCAGGGGATATTACTTTTCCTGCAGAAAAAACCCACAATCAAGATTTGTCAGAGCATCCAGAAGTATCTTGGTAAGGTGAAGTCGAAGAAGTCGCAATGACCAACCCCGTATCCGAACCTAATGGCACTATAACTTACCGAACTGAACCTTTACTTGTCTCTATTAAGACAGTAAAAACTCTAACGTAGGTTCATGACGTAAAGCCTGAGAAAACAACTGGTACTACCGATGAGGTAAAGAAGACTCCCTAAGGACGGACGTCATCATCTATATTACCAATAGACTCAATTTAAGTGGGTAAGGTCACGTAAAATCAAACGGGTAAGGATCTTACAACTGCAAATGAGAACGGTAGAGTACAAACTGGTGAAGGTCAATCGGAACTAAGTACCTGGACTGTAAGGTCTAAGAATACGTTATAACGACAAATGTCGTAACCTGGAACGAAGACAGTGGTCAGTGTAGGTGTTGATCCATATGGTATAAAAATAGGTACACACATACATAACAAATATTCCCCTTTCATTTTTATCACGAGTCCAAAAGGACTTGGAAAAGAGTTGAAGTCAAAGGACCACAAAGGGTTTTGGGAAAATACGTCTTAACTCATTGACTCTTAGAACTTTCTAAATTTCATCACCTCTTTCATTATAGTAAACTTTCTAAACGTATTGTAGTCTACCGGAGTCGTATTGGAGATTCCTATGTAAAAATCTTCTGTTGTCTCGAAGAAGATACTCAAACACACCCATTGGTACTTGTCTCTAATATAGGAATTTGTTACATAAAGAGAGAAAGGGTTAAGAATGTGTATTTGTATCGATTGATCGAATCATTAGCCGTCCCCGTCTCCGTAGAGTTCACTTTGTATGCAAAATGGTCACATGGAGGTACAAATTTAAGGTACTAACGCTCTCATACTCCAAACATTATCAACGATTCGTGAAACATACATACGTCGTGACTACACCTGGGACTTTGTCAAGATGAGAGTCACTCAAACACGGGTAATAACCTAATATATGACTATTTTGACATACTTTTTATTGACGAACATCTACCAGTGTCAATTCGAACTTATCTCCATCCCAATATTTGTAGGAGGTTCTTTAACTTGCTTCGGTCTTCTTGTTTGTCTTAAATTCACCTTTGTTTGTGAAGTCCACATTCCCTCGTTTTCTACCGATCTTCTTTTTGTATTCTTATTCTGACGGAGGTCGTATTGATTATGAGAACATCCCTTCTGTCGAGATACATTGTCTACATACTTACTTTTTCTTACTCCCACCCTTTTCTTCTCAACTTACTAACGTACTGAATCTTATTTTATCGAAGCCAAAGGGTTTATATTGTAAGAACAGAACAAGGACAAAACCACCTTTTCGAAAGGTCAGAAAGTCGTAACTCATACTAGGTCGACACCCCAAAAATAAAAGTAATAATAAAAGTAATTCAACTCTATCAAAGGGAGATCAGGAGAAACTCATAAACACAGTACTGTCTCACTAGTCAAACAGTTCACGAAAAAGAAACAGTCAACTTCCCTAGTACAGCAAGAGAAGTAAGACAAATAGACCATACAATGTAATCAACTAAAAAGTATACAACTGGTAGGAATATGACGGAAGACAGAAACATGACTTTTCAAAACAACCTTTTTTCGGTTTGAGTAAACAAATGCAAGACAGATACCGATAAAACTATGATCTTTCAGTCTCTATACATCAATTCTGTCTGCAGTATACCAAACGTTTCGGATTTTATTAATGACAAACCAGGAATCTTTCGTAAAGGACTCAAGACGGAGATCTTAGTTGTCATAATTGTATCAAGTAATCATCTATGAACGGTTAGACATGACTTCTTATAATACATTTAACGAAAAGAATCGTTTGAATGACAAATAGAAGAACATATGTTATTCACAATATTAAACAAATTTCTCTCTATTTATTACTAAAAATTCTCTTGACAATTAAACTTATTACTTAAACAATTACCGAAAACATTAAATTTAAGTACCGAATTTAAAATTTTATAATGTGAGAGGTAACGAATACTCAAAACAAAAGAAAAGGATCCACATACACCTTAAACTACTAGAACTCACCCTATTTGCTCTCACCCAATTTCAAATACTTCTAAAAAGTTGGAAGAACCACCTTATGGTGAATTAGACCCGGTCTTCCTAGTTGGGATCGGTCTGAGTCCCTAGTTTCTCGTTTGTCTAAGTCACCGGACGGAACCATTCTAGATATATGGAATACAGTAATTATTAAAAGTCAACAAATAAAATTTTCTTAATTCTCGATTTATATTCAAATCTCAAAAGAATCACTAATATCTAATTATAAAGACTCATCACCGAAGAGGGGTGGTTACGTTCTTCGTACCTCTTTGGAGCTCACTCCTCTTTGGAGCTAGGAATCCAACTCTTCTACGGGACTTCTTCCTTTACGGTTGGGTGAGGTTATAAGAACGGACCTTTTAGGGTACCTGTCTTCTCGGACCGTCCGACGTCAGGTACCGTAGTGTTTTTCAACCTGTGTTGAATCGGTGATCTGTTTTCGTTGTTTCGAGACTTCATCGATCGTCTATAAAGTTTTATGATGAAGGTAAAAGAGTTAAAATACAGAAAAACAATCATGAGAAAGTCGTATAAAGTATGTGTTTATCAAGTAAGACAAGAAATCCTCTTTGTACTTAACTACGGACGACTCCCTATCAACTGACTAAACATACGCTACACTTTCTTAAAACGACTTACTGTGAAACACCCTATGAAAAATATTTAGTAATTCATCGTATAGCAAAAGAGTCAAACAATTTAAAACAGTTTTAAATCACTTAGTAACACCTATTATAGACTATAAATACCTTCTTAATGTAAACTGGGAACTTGTTGTACCTAAATTTGACACACTCAGTTGAACATACACCTAAAAAAAGATTATTTATACATGAGGATACGATATGATAAACGTCAACCAACTGAGATGTTTACCCCCTGGTGTCTGTACCTCTTACTTAACTTTTCAATATATGTGTATGAAATTTGACCAAACACCCAACTCAACATTGGGGGTACAACAAATTCCCAGTTAACACCTAAAATTCCATCATTCTTTTTTAATGAAGTATAGTCCTCTATAAGGTAAATTCTTTTGTTATCTAACGTCACTTAAGAGTAGTAATTAAGACACCCCCTTTTCAGAGAAATTGGTAATAATAGGGACAAAAGACCGTCTCATAAGTTGTAACTTATTAATAAGTCAAACTTAATTTATTAATATAATTATAGTTTCTTTATACAATTGTCGTAACTTTGTAATGAAATCCACAAACTATATATATATAATAGTTCCATCCATGAAAATCTTTAAAAAGTTGTATTTAATTGATGTATCTTCCTATCAATTTAAACGACCATTAACTTCATGAAATTTAAAAGACAAAATCAATTGGGAAATTTTCACATCCTCCATTCACCTATTTTTCGTTTCTAACCCTCCCTTCCTCTCTCTCTTATTTTACTTAATTTCCGTAAAATTTTTCTTATATTATACCTTTCTACTTTCCATTATAAATACTCGATATCAAAACTATCCTATCAAACTTATAAGATCCTTTTATTTCTTCTATTATAATAAGTTCTGTCTAAAAATTTTTTATAAACAACTTACTCACAAAATAACAAATCAGCGATTCAGCACTGACTGAGAAACGTTGGCGTACCTGACGTCACGCGGTTCGAAGGGACAGGAAGTGATAGTGAATCTCAAACTAGTCTGAGTACAGGTAACTTAACTACTACAGAAGGTTGACAGAGTATGAGACAGAAAACCTAACAATTATACTTCAAAAAATTTGGTAGTGATTATACGAAAGATTAAAATATTTGTTGAGTTTTTAACCTACTTTAGACATTAATGGTGTATATACACTTAAAACTTACTTTTCAAAGTTTTCGTCATTATGATTATTATGGTTTTTCATAGGGGACCCTTGTATCAATTTCTTATCTGTCTTGAAATCTTTTTAGAAACGAAAAAGAATCTCTGTCAATTTTAATTCCACTTAAGGATTACATATAAATATTTAATGAGTAAACCCTCTTTCAAAGATAACCCTTCATGATAAATTATTATTAAAATAGTATAAGATGTTTAAACAAAGACAATTTAGAAAATTGGTGTGTTTTGATAAATTTATTTGTGGTTTGAAAATTTATAAGTTGAATAAAAAATTTATTTTTAATGACCTCTTCCTTGACCGTTGGGTGAGATCACAAGAACGGACCTCTGAGGGTACCTGTCTCCTCGGACCACCCGATGTCAGGTACCAGTGTCGCTCAGTCTGCGTTGTCTCACTGACTGTGACAGGGTGTAACATTTTTTGAACCTTTCACGATTTCTCACAGTTGATCTTTTACTATTAGTAAGACAAAGACGGAGGTTCCTTATAAAGATTGAATTAAGAAACTGTATAAAAGAATTTTTCATATACAGAGACGAAAGAACAAAAAGTTCGTATCTTAATTTAACAAAAAACCTTAACACCACATTACACGAATTGTATCTTAAAAGGTAAAATGATTAAAAATTCATATTTCAAGTCACCATAATTGATGTAAGAGTGACATGAAGTCACATGTCTTTAATAAGGTAGAATGTTTTGACTTTGATATAGGTAATCTGTAATTTGGGGTAAGAGAGGAAAAGAGTCTGGGATCCTTGGTAGTAAAATGAAACCCAGAAGTACTGAAACTGATACGATATGGAATGTATTCACCTTAGAATGTCGTCAACAGAAAAACACTGACTAAAGTGAATCGTACAGACGTCACAATTAGACACAACATTGGACACAATCTTAAAGGAAGGAAACACAATATTCCGATTTACCATAAACTAACATACATATATGATATAGTACAAGTCACTGAACAGACAACCACATATGAACATAACGAAGGTGGCGAACCGATAACACTTCTTACGACGACACGAGAATCCCAATACATATAGAGAACCTCTGGTACGAAAGTGAAGAAACCCCATTTATAAGTCTTCACATTAACGACCTAATATACCATTAAGACAGAAAATAAAACGTCGATGACAGTCTCGTCGGTATAATGAAATGTAAGATCGGTTCAGAACGAGGGGAGTCCAAAAACTATTATCAGTAGGATTACTCAAACTCCACTATTAGAAGAACAACAAAACTAAACGCAAAGGGATTACTAATCACTACAACTTGTAGAAAAGTATACGAATAACCCGTAAACATATAGACGACTTTTTGCTAAGAAGTTTAAAAAACGGGTAAAAACTTAACCTGACAAACAAAGACACAATGACTTAAAATCCCCAAGAGACATCATAAGACCTAAAACTAAAGAATAATCTAAACTAGACGTTGTATAAAAGATGGTAAGACATCCAACAGAAAAGTGTACCCACTATCACAGAAAGATACTTGTTTTAAAATTTTAAAGTCATTCAATTTAAACAGGTGACAAACAAAAGAATAGAAACAGAAACCACAATATAGGTTCTTTAGTGACGGTTAAAGTAACAGTACTTCAAAAACAGTATACAAAAAATTCTTAAACTTACAAAATTCAGAATACACATCAGACAACTAGGTAGAACTCAATTAAAAACATTCACGTAATCTATTCCGAGTGATGGACAATCACTTATAAGGTGAAGGACGGTAGTAAACAATTTTTGTGACAGGAAAGAGGTAACTTATAAGAACTACGATAAGAGTTTTGAAAAAAACGGAATGTGTATTCTAAAATAAAGACCAGAAATAAGTCAAAGAAACAATACATATAGAGAGAAATACGGTCATGGTGTGACGAAACTAAAGACAATCAAATATCTTTCAAAACTTTAGTCCTTCACATTCAGGGAGTTGAAACAAATAAAACTTCTAACAAAATCGACAAACCACAGGGACCCCTAAGGTAAAGTCTAAGTCCTACCCAGACAAAGACGTTCTTTACACCCCTAAAAGTACCCTTAACGTAACTTACACATCTAGTGAAACCTGTCATAACTAGAGAATTATTAGGAATGTCAGGTACTTGTGTATAGAAAGGTAAATAAAAGACACAGAAAATTTAAGACAATCGTCACAAAATACCCGAAGAGACCATCAAGTCTACCATTTCTTAGACGGACGTCACTCCTCTGGATCCTCTACACCCAAGACAGGGACCCAGGTCTTATAGGGGACCTCTTCCTTTACCGGTGGGTGAGGTCATAAGAACGGACCTCTTAAGGTACCTGTTTCCTCGGACCACCCGATGTCAGGTACCCAGCGTTTCTCAACCTGTGATGACTCGCTGTTTGTGTGACGCCACGAAACATCAAAAGTCACATGGTCACAAAAGGAAGATACCAATTAAGGATGCATTAAGTCGAAAAAGTTACGATAACGTTTACCTTAACAAAACAATTAAAATAAAAGTATAAAAAGTAATGATCGCATATCTTTACATCAACTGAAAGTACACGACTAAAATATAGATAGAAGAATCGATTGTCTAATTAACACTTTTGGACCTTTTAAAAGGTCTCGTTCTGTTCCTACTATGAATCTGTTGTCCCTTTTTTGCTAGATTCAAACCTTTTATTCATCATTTTCAAAACAAACCGTTACCATACTGAAACACACCAGTATGGTACGTGTTTACACTTTCGATTATTTACTCCCTGAAGGACGTGACAGGTCACCAATTGAGAAACGGAAGGTCATGTTTCCCACACCTAATTTAAGGACCAGTCCCTCGATTCTAGGACGTACGGATTCCGGTTTTTATTCATTTATTTTGGTTTTGCGTTTCGTTATAACATTGCTTAAGTTATTTTTGAACTTTTTACCAGGTGTATTTTTGAATTTTTTTCTTTTTTGATTACTTAAGTCGTCTGGTCGTCCTATGTTTTAGTTCCGAAAGAAAATTAGTAATCAAAATCGACGATGACGATTCAGTGAAGTCAGCACACGCTGAGACACACTGGGGTATCTGCCGTCGACTCCGAAGTAATTTTATCATCTAAGACTTTTATTTTACATCCAGGTCCCAAAAGATAATCAATTACAAAGTAAGACAAATAAAGAGGAGTCAAAAATTACCGACGTATTATAACATAGGATACTACTAGGTAAATGGATCACAAACCATTAAAGTCAAATCAAGTCAGCGAGTCAGGACTGACTGATAAACTCTGGGGTACTTTGCGTCGTGCGGTCCGGAGGCACAGGTAGTGGTTGAGGGCCTCAAGTGGGTTTGAGCACAGGTATCTTAACCACTACGGTAGGTTGGTAGAGTAGGAGACAGCAGGGGTTAGGAGGGTGGAAGTCAGAAAGGGTCGTAGTCCCAGAAAAGTCTACTCAGTCAAGAAACGTAGTCCACCGGTCTCATAACCACAAAGTCGAAGTCGTAGTCAGGAAGATTACTCATAAGTCCTGACTAAAGGAAATCCTACCTGACCAACCTAGAGGAACGTCAGGTACCCTGAGAGTTCTCAGAAGAGGTTGTGGTCTCAAGTTTTCGTAGTTAAGAAGTTGTGAGTCGAAAGAGACATCAGGTCGAGAGTGTAGGTATGTACTGATGACCTTGTTGGTATCGGAACTAATCTGCCTGGAAACAGACGTGTCATTACACAGACGAAAAATTATACGACAGATCCAACCAGAATCGAAAAGAAGGTTCCTCGTTCACAGAAAATTGAAGTACCGGCGTTAGTGGTAGACATCACTAAAACCTCGGGGGGTTTTATTTCAGACAGTGACAAAGGTAACAAAGGGGTAGATAAACGGTACTTCACTGTCCTGGTCTACGGTACTACAAGCAAAAGACTTACAACTCGAAATTCGGTCGAAAAAAGTGAGACGAAAGTGAAGGTAGTTCCCCGACAAATCAAGAAGTGAAAGACGGTATTCCCACCACAGTAGACGTATAGACTCCAATAACTATAAAGAGGACCGTTAGA
The DNA here is from genome assembly GCA_006410555.1 of Capra ibex. Classification (NCBI taxonomy): domain Eukaryota; kingdom Metazoa; phylum Chordata; class Mammalia; order Artiodactyla; family Bovidae; genus Capra; species Capra ibex. The sequence continues at coordinate 580,329 of SJYO01007308.1, forward strand.
ACTAACTTCGAACACGAAGAAGGTCGGGTCGTAAAGTGTACTACATCAGACGGATATTCAATTTATTCGTCCTCCTGTTATATGTCGGAACTGCATGAGGAAAAGGATAAACCTTGGTCAGAACAAGGTACACGTCAAGATTGACAACGAAGGACTGGACGTAGGTCCAAAGAGTCCTTCGTCCAACGGACCATACGGGTAGAGAAAGTCTTAAAAGGTGTCAAATAACACTAGAGGTGTCAGTTTCCGAAACCGTATCAGTCATTTCGTATTTATCTATAAAAAGACCTTGAGAGAACGAAAAAACTACTAGGTCTCCAACAACCGTTAAACTAGAGACTAAGGAGACGAAAAAATTTTTAGTCGAACTTGTAGACCTTCAAGTACCAAGTGCATGACGACTTCGGACCGAACATCTTAAAACTCGTAATGAAAGGATCACACACTCTACTCACGTTAACACGCCATCAAACTCGTAAGAAACCGTAACGGAAAGAAACCTTAACCTTACTTTTGACTGGAAATGGTCAGGACAGCCGTGAGGACTCAAAAGGTTTAAACGACCGTATAACTCACGTCGTGAAAGTGTCGTAGTAGAAAGTCCTAAAACTTTATCGAGTTGAACTTAGGGTAGTGGAGGTGATCGAAACAAACATCACTACGAAAGATTCCGGGTGAACTGAAGTGTAAGGTCCTACCGACCGAGATCCACTCACTAGTGGGGTAGGACTAATAGACCCAGTACTTCTAGAAAAAACATGTCAAGAAGGTACATAAGAACGGTGGAGAAGAATTATAGAAGACGAAGACAATCCAGGTACGGTAAAGACAGGAAATAACTCGGGTAGAAACGTACTTTACAAGGGAACCGTAGAGACTAAAAGAACTTCTGTAGAGATCAGAAAGGGTAAGACAAGAAAAGGAGATAAAGAAGCGTGACTAGCGACTCCTTCCGAAAGAATAGAGAAGAACGATAAGAAACCTTGAGACGTAAGTCTACGAATATAGAAAGGAAAAGAGGAAACGAAAGATGAAGAGAGGAAAAGTGTCGATAAACCATTAATCAAACCACTAAATCAAAAAAGACTTAAAAACAATGATCTTTTTTCACATTAGTCACAGTAACAATATTTATATATTTAGAAATAGACTTAGACTAATAAAGTTTTAAATCCAAGTTTCATTATCTTAGATTTCCCATAGTTGGACTTTTGTTGTTTTAGATTTTATAGGACTATGAGATGTGTTTAATAAACTTTCAATATGCATTGAAGGTAACAGGGGTCATTTACTCACAAGAGTAGGGAGGGACTTAGAATTCGGAGGTCAAGGAAGGGATATTCGTAACTAATGAACAAAAGTCTTGTAGAACAAAATTTTGAGTTTCTTTGTAAAATTTCCCCCCCTAAAAATGTTAAGTCCTTGTTTAACACCACAAAAAAAACATAGAAGATTAATCCATAAAATTTTATGCTAAAATAACAAAATTAAACGTAAAGAAATTATCCTACTTATAAAAAAAGTATAAATAGTCGTTGAACGTAAGAAGACTTGACATAAAAGTCAATGTATAATCTCAAAACACAAAAAGATTATACAAAACACAAAAACAATTATACTGTAAATTTTATAATAATGTCTATATAAAAAACACCAAACGAGTCGAGTAAAATCCTCTCTTTCACAAAAAATTAACATACAAATAATATAAATTTCTTTCAGACAGATTACATTACAGCAAGAATTAAATCTATCCTTCACAGAAGGAAAGACAAAGGAAATAAACAAGGTCCCTCGACATTTTTAATTATCTTGTTTATTATTTTTAGTCTTACCTACCATATCGGATCTTTTATTACTAAAATTGAAATTCTGAAACATTTGTAAGTAAATACACATTATATCCACTGATTTTAAGACAATAAACAAGTGATTTTGAATAAAGCCCTCTAGATGTTGGTCATCCATGCTTAAAGACTTAAAATCTTAAGTATATCGTATTATTTTATGATACGTATGTGTAACCTCAATAAAATCCCTTTGTACACTCCCCCGGTATCCTACTTTGAATCACCTCGCAATCAGAGCAGAGACTAAGAGATATCCAAATTACAAACATTAACAACCGTGTTCTAGCAACGAAAGAACAAGACGTGGATTTGTATAAACACAATAGAAGAAAGGTCAACAAAAGTGTGGAGCACACCATGGACAATTTATAATGTATAACCAACATAATAGATCAAATGAGGAATAAGATTCTTTAGTCATCTTTGGTCGTTTATATGGCCGACCAAAAACCTTACTACTGAATTTTCTTTTTAGGACAATAGAGTAATTGGATAAGATTTCAAATGTAATTTTAAAAATATCATTTTGAAGTTTTCACCATATCATATTATTATGGGTCCAGTGAAGAGACCTTCACAGAGAACAGAGAAAGTAGAAAGAAGGGTCCTAGATTATCGTAGTGTACATAACTTCGTGGCGTATATATTGTATGACTTCACCACAGAAAGAAAGACGAATCAGGACATGCTAGCCCCATGGTGGACTCCGGTAAGACTACTACCTTCGGTCCCATTGAATGTAAAAATACATTCAATGCATTATACAACAATTTAAATAAAATAGAAAATTACTTTATTTTATGAGTGCTTTAGGGTAAATAGACGTGGTCCCTTTCTTTCACAACGTAAGTATTAACTTTAGTTGCTCAACGGATGGATTGACCCAATCCCGGGACCGAGGTAGAGGAAATCCTTTTGGAAGACACCCCTCACCCCGAAACTGGGATTGGATCGACCCGACATTGTGACGACGTAAAAGATTCCCCGACTCAAAAGACGATGAAAGACGACGGGGTCGGAAGGTCTGGAGGGGTAGGTCTTAATTAAAGTGATAGAACACGAGAAAGTCTTGTACCAAAAACATTGAGACAAAATTGTTGACCGTATAAGATGAAACATAATATGGATAAACAAATGTACAGACAGAAAGAGATTATCTAACATTCAAGAAACTCCTGTCCTAGTACAGTACCAGTAGAAACACAGTAGGATCCTGAGATCGTCTCACGGAATGGGTACAAGTCTGTCACTCATTTACGAATTTCACTACTTAAAGGAGATAGGGTTGATCACTTCTTCTTGGGGTGATCCTCAATTTCGTTTAAAGGACGGACAATGAAATACGATTCTAGTTTCATATTCTCTCGTAGTAGTCGGTCAATACCATTACAGTCGATGTTCACAACTTGTACCGTTCATCAATTTTTATTTCTCGTTTTTACAAATCTTATTTATGTGAACAAGATTAGTTTAGTTTACACTAAGGAATTCAAAAGTATCCCTCTTTACTTTATAGAAGTGACAGTTGATTTAAAAGGTTAGATTTTACTAATAGACTTAAAGACCTTACTCAAAATTCTTCGAGACTGAAGAGAAAAAAAGGTCACGTTGAGAAGGAAGTGATTTATCCAATAAGACCTAACCGAAGTGGTCCTTAACACTAGCCTAGTATTCGTACAGTTGGAAGTAGTCATATAAAGGAAAACCAATAAAACGGGTTACTTTTACGAAAAATGAACGAGAGATAAACTTTTTTTGGGAGAGTTCCATCTTATCTTAAGTGGATAGAAACCCTGTGTGAACCGTAAATATAAGTCGAGAATACAACGGTCTGAACCAATCTAATACTGAAATTGGCTTAAAATAACTTTACACTTCTATACGGTATAAGACACTTGACTCGAAACTGTATTTAAGCAAAACTCCCAAAAATGTATAACTAGCAACCGTAAAAGTCTTAATCTTAAGAATCAAAATGTTAAGAAACATGAATCATTTATTCCTTTATTATATGAAATCCTAATAATAAATAGGTCTTCTATTTCGTAAAATACTCTAATTTAATATATATCATTTCCTAATTTGAAAAATTTACTTTTCCAGATTATGATTTTTCCTAAGGTCACTTATTTGTACAGAAAGTAAAGAACACACAGTAGTTTACTGTAATAAACCCCCTTCCATAATTCAACGTTCTTGGTATTTCTTCAAAGATGAGAAACTAATTAATTAAGAAGAGTCCTTTAATAGGAATATTTTATTAATAATTTTTCATTTTTTTAAAATTATTCGTTAATAAAATCAAGTAGGTAACAAATAGTCTATGGATCCTACTCAGTCTGTCAGTACGTCTACCTTCTTAATTTCTGTATTACGATATACGTCTTTCAACAAGTAATTCAGGATAATCTTTTCTTTTTTCCTTTGTTTACAGACTTTTAAACACTCACCACAACTTAATTATAAGACTCTCTAATCAATCAAGTCAGTAAGTCAGCACAGGTTGAGAAACGCTTGGATACCGAACGTCTTGCGTTCCGAAGGGACAGGTAGTGGTTCAGGGTCTCGAACGAGTTTGAGTACAGGTAGTTCAGCCACTACGGTAGGTTGGTAGAGTAAGAAACAGTAGTGGAAGAAGAGGGTGTAAGTCAGAAAGGGTTGATGTGCCAGAAAAGGTTACTCAGTCAAGAAGCGTAGTCCACCGGCTTCATAACCACAAAGTCGAAGTCGTAGTCAGGAAGGTTACTTATAAATCCTGACTAAAGGAAATCCTACCTGACCAACCTAGAGGAACGTCAGGTTCCCTGAGAGTTGTCAGAAGAGGTTGTGATATTAAGTCTTCGTAGTTAAGAAGTCGTGAGTCGAAAGAAATATCAGGTCGGGAGTGTAGGTATGTACTGGTGACCTTTTTGGATCGAAACTGATCTGCCTGAAAACAGACGTTTCATTACACAGACGAAAAATTATATGACAATCCAACCAGTATCGAAAAAAAGGTTCCTTATTCGTAGAAAATTAATTGAATTACCGACGTTAGTGGCGGACGTCACTAAAAACCTCAGGGGGTTTTATTTCAGACAGTGACAAAGGTAACAAAGGGGTAGATAAATGGTACTTCACTACCCTGACCTACGGTACTAGAAGCAAAGACTTACAACTCGAAATTCGGAAGAAAAAGTGAGAGGAGAAACTGAAAGTAGTTCTCCGAGAAATCACGAAGAAGTCAAAGACGGCATTCCGACCACAATAGACGTATAAACTCCAATAACTATAAAGAGGGCCGTCAGAACTAACTTCGAACACGAAGTAGGTCGGGTCGTAAAACGTACTACATCAGACGTATATTCAATTTATTCGTCCCCCTGTTATATGTCGGAACTGCATGAGGAAAAGGATGAACCTTGGTCAGACAACAAGGTACACGTCAAGATTGACAACGAAGAACTGGACGTATGTCCAAAGAGTCCTCCGTCTAACGCACCAGAACGTAAGGGTAGAGAACTTCTTAAAAGGTGTCGAACAACACTAGATGTGTCATTTTCCGAAACCATATTAGGTATTTCGTCTTCATCTACAAAAAGACCTTAAGAACGAAAAAGTTACTAGGTTGCTTACAACCGTTAAACTAGAGACCAAGGAGAAGGAAAAGATTTAGGTCGAACTTGTAGACCTTCAAGTACCAATTGTATGACAACTTCGGACCGAATCTCTTAAAACTCTTAATTGAAACGATCACACAATCTAATCACGTTAACACACCATCAAACTTGTAAGAAACCGTAACGGGAAGAAACCCTAACCTTCTATTAGACTCTCTAATACGTCGAAATTCTAATATTAATACTTATGAAATCCGTTTGTACTTGTTTATTTTAAATTCATCTTAGTAGGACTAATATCACCACAATTTTGATAGTTATATATAATCTTTCATAATATTTCATTAATTTTAGTAGGAAGTTTTACCTTCAAATTACGGATTCCTATCAAAGAAAAAAAAAAAAAAAATCCTATTAAAGAAAAATTACTTTTGTTGACAACAAAGGGTTCTTTCATCTTTAAGATTACATTAGTCAAATAGACCGTCAAAATAAAACCTTTATCAAAAGAAGTTTACTCAATCAAATAATCAAATTCAAAGACAACTATATAAAACTATAGATGAAAAATATAATTACGACGTAAAAATCATAGATAAAAATTGTCAAGTTTCTTAATTCTGAAGGACTATTTTAATTGTTAAGTTTGTTACTGGTTCATTTTATATTATATTATTCATAGTATAAATTCTAAACAAAAATTAAGACAGACTTAATGACAAACGGGTCTTCCCATGTACCGTACTATACTGGAATCCCTAGAAGATTTTATCTGAAGCTCTCACGTCAACCGACTTTTTCTGTTATCTTCGGATCGTCGGTACATCCTTCCCTCACATAATTTCTTGTATTCGGAACTACAACCTGAAGGACAAAGTTTGGAGACAACACGTGAAATGAGAATTATAGACCTACTTGAATTTATTAAATAAGAGGAATACAGAGTGATGGAAGTATCATTATCATAAATGATACATCTCAACGTTTCCAATTCGTTGTTTTAAATATGTATTTTTGGAGTCTCGTTGTTCCAAGATGAAATATCGTGTACCTTAATACAAATGGAATGTGAAATGTCACAGCATTCCACATTATCTCTTAAAACATACGTGTGTGTGTATAAATATATACTTTCACAACCAACTAGTCATCACAAGCTGAGATTAGTCAGACATACCGTCTCCTTCAACGATACGACGATTGTCTTAACTGAGAACACGTTATATAGTCTATGATAATACTTGTCCGAATCAATGTTAACCGGGAATGGGTAAAATAACCTTAAGAATTCAGTCAAACTTTGTGAGACACAGTGAGTCAAGTGTTCGAACATGATTCTGATAAATAGTAACACACCCTAACCTATAATAGTTTTTATTCCGAGTGAAGAGAGAATGTCCGTCATGTGTTTCTCATTACTCTTATACAATTAATATAATTATAATCTTCATATAAAATTCTATACAGAATAACACTAGTCAGTGTCCCGTTCCCGTCAGTATCAAGTAACCATATTTAACGTTCACGACGCCTCCTTGAAGTCATCCAAATCTCCAGATATCCTTAGGGTACCCATACGACAACCTTGGAATCGTTAATTCTACCTCCCGGTAAAAGGGCTCCAATAAAACTGAAGTCAGACAGTCTGCCGAGAAAACACAGTCTCATGTTCAAGAAAGGGTCAGGACCACGGACGGACCGTAATAAACAACTCAGACGGACTGGGTAAAGTAATTTTCGAGTAAAAATATCCGACTAACGGTAGAGAACGAAAGGAGGACCTTATCTCTGGGAGATTAGACGAACAAGATCAATCATTTAAAAAAGAAGGACTCGAACTGGTCGAATTGCAAGTCCGAATTGCAAGAAAAAGAAAAATCGACAATGTCAATTATTATCAGTTCCTTAACCTATCAATCGAATAAAATTTTTAATATGTAAAGAGATACATAAGTCACACGGTCTAGAGATGCTCAATCTAAGTAGGAAGGATTTAAGGTGACTATTGGAAATTGAGATAATTGACTAGTAACAGACCGATGTCAACATATGGTACTTACCAGGAAGCAGTGGGTACTTAATTTTCCAAATAGTAGGGGATGGGAGAATAAGAAAAAGAAGGGTCTGATGTGTCAACTCCATCAATCGTAAACAGTACGTTTAGGGTGAAGACTGTAGTTGACGTGATTAGAGTCAATTGCCATGTCAAAACTTGTCAGAAATGTTCTGACGAGAATGAATGTGACGACGTTTAAGTTCCCACAAACTTTTGATAGGAGTCCAAGTCATTAAACGATCCCCCTGAGTCTTGACTGACTTTTGACAATACATGATCGGGTATCAAACAACGTCTCTTTTCCATATTTACTTTTAGACAGTTTCCATGTCTCAGGGTACCTCGAGGAATAGTAGAGAGACACCTTAGTACTTCTCGTAATAGAGGAGAACTGGTGTAACATATTTTTATACGTACCCATCAACATTTTGTCCCTTTCGATTCCGTTCGGAAACCAAAACTAACAAAAATGACCCTGAACTATTGTTTGACAAGTATACATCTCAGTAGAGAACACAACAACCTTCTCCCACAAAACCATACTGGTCACCTAAGAGAACGTTTTGAGACAATCTGAAACGGGACGAAGTAAAACATGAGCTTTCGGTTTGAAAGGATAATTAGGTCCATAGAGAACTGAAGGAGGAAAACGTAAGTTCAGGGGATACTACTTTTCCTGTAGACCCACCAAAAATAAAAAAAAACCACAAGACCTTCCACAACATTTATAAGTGTCTTGGTCAGTCGTAGTCAAAAAAGTCGTAGTCATTAGCCACGTATCTAATGACACTACAACTTACAAATTATTAAATAATTTTTGGAAATATAGGATTTTAATAAAACCTTAGTAAGAGAACTATTAAACTGGAAGGGTAATATTCATAAACGGGCATAGACAAACAGAAAACATTGTAACCTTAACGAACCCCAAAAATAAAATAACGATATATTAAATTTCGTCGGTTTTCGTTCATCGGTATATTTTATATCTATCCATAACAACTAATATAAAAGAAGAACAGGTCTTCATACTAACAGACAAATGGTACACAAGAGTAAACTCTTTAATAAAAGTCGAGAACTTACCTTTTTGAGATGAAACCACAACTCAAAATCTACAAACGGAGAAATATTTTCATCGAAGGGAAGTGACATATAAAAAAATCAAATATTTACCAGTGTTCATTGAATTTTACGTTGTCGTAATATATATATATATACAAAGTACTATTAAAGTAAGTAAGTTATACATAAAATTTCAAACGATGTACGATTCGTAATACATTCATGATATTTAGGTTGTTCATACCAGGAACGACAGACTGTGTATTAATAAATTTACGTGGACACTTCTCAATATACTTTTTACGTCTAAAGAGAACTAAGACAAAATTTCATATAAATAAAATGAATGACAAACTTTTGCATACTACATTCAAAATGAAAAAATGTACATTATCATATTCATTATTATTGTAGTAAACTAAAAATTCCAGAATCTTTGAAGGTCTTTAAAACAGTCACAAAAATGTAATAGGAAAACTCCATCTATACAAATAATAGGGATAAAATATCTATTCATTTGAACTCTGTACCATACTAATTGACAACTTTCTTCATTGACAGATAACTTTTCAAGTTTATTAATACATCTTCACTATTAGAAAAGAGTAAGTGAAAGTATATAAAGGATATCCATAGAGATCAATTGTCTAACAGGAAAATCTTAAAGGGTGAAAAGAAGGAGGGAAGAACCATTTACCCGAGGTTTTCAGAATAAAAGTTTAATTTATCTATTGAATGACACTTATATGACGAAATACTTAACACACTAAAACTATAGAATTCAACTTTATCAATTACACTCGATACTTTCTAACCGTTCGGTAACACTGTAGATTTGACCCATTCGGGTTTCTACCAACACGATTAGAACCCCGAGGGGACACCTAAAGTTTCTTATATATATTCTACTAAAGATTCCAGAAAAAATTAAAAGTCCTCTTATACTTCCATTCCGTATAGTTTTATTAAGTGAAAGTGTCAACTTCTTTTCCCCCTGACTGGAAAAACGCACGTCTTTATTAATATCTAAATCTTAAAAAAAAACAGTAAAACTTACATACAGAGGATGCAAACTAAATCATTATAGTCCTTCAGAGACCATATACGAGGAGGTGGACCATAATACCGTATACCACACACACGTCTGTTTAGAATAGAAAATATTAGAGACTCCATCTCAGTCATTATATATCAATCATCACCATATATACCCAAACTTATTTCAGAAAACGTCAGGAATACTACATCGTGACATTACATGTCTATGTATCATATCGGGACTATGAAAAATTTAAATTTTATTTACGATAAATACACAAAAAAAAAAAGAGTAACCTCATACACCTCAGGTAAATTTATATCGCATAGACTTCTTGTAATTAAAACCTTGTAGTCTATTTAAAACAAAATCTTTTCGTCGTCACGTATATGAGAAGATAAAGTCGATTTAATACCACAATGACCCGAAATTCAGTTGAACGAAATTTTAAAGTAGTGACACATCATGTTTATTTCGACTCAGACGAGATGAGGATTGAACCATACATTAAGTGAGTCACAGAAACACTGTGGTATCTGACATCGACCGGTCCCAGGAGACAGGTACCTTAAGAAGTACACTCTTATACTTTGCCCAAGGTAAAGGAAGAGGTTCCCTAGAAGGGTTGGGTCCCTAGTTTGGACACACAGGACGTAACATCCGTCTAAGAAATGGTAGACTCGGTGGTGTGGTCCCTTCGGGTGATTGAACCGTAGGGAGAGTAATAATGCATAATAGTTTTCAATTGCGTGTACTCGTATGTGATAGAAAAAACTTATTCATCGATCTCTTCTTTAGTGTTTTGTCTTGTTTCGAAGTTGTTTTAGAAAGGCAGAAACAGAATTTGGTTCTCGATGAGAGTATGTTGACAGGGAGTTTTTTTAAAAACGGACGACGACTTGGAAACTGGAAAGAAGTAGGTGTCTGACGGACTTAGAAAGAAAAGGTCTGTCTCGAAATATGGGAAAGCGACAAAGTTCCAAAAATATTCACCACACTTTCGTGATCCCTAGAAAAACCATTACCTTGTTAAGATATATTACCAACACCACCACCAATGTACTTAGACTTGTATTCTATTTTAACTTATCTTACGTACTTAGACCTGTATCCTATTTTGACTTATCTAACGTACGTACATGTGTATGTGTCCATACTCATGTACACTTGGACCTCTTTATCCTAAACATCAAACATGGTTATAGTCAAAGAACCAAAACTGCAATACAATATCAAGATAGTCTACAATGAACAATATTCTTTCATCTACTGAAAACCAAAATCCGTCAAAGGATACTTCGATATTAATAAAGTTTTATTTTTCTTTTTTCATCCAGTGTTGTGTACACTCTCTTTAAACTCTTTGTGAAAACACGAAAAATAAAAAATTTGTTTTAAAGGGAAGAGTCGTTTCAAGATATTCCGCAAACATAAAAATTAATTTCGTCTAATTTAAAAACTTTTAATTATATTTTCATGATTATGTTTAACGATTTTCTAATACTTTACTATTTTTAACATCTTATTTAATTCCTTTAACTTTTAAGTTTATCTTATACGAGACTTGTTATTTCCATCAGTTTTCGTTTACATTTTCAATTGATTTTATCATTTGAATAAAAATCTTTATCCCCTTTCACTTTATATACTCGAATATATTTTCAGGGACAGATAGTACAAGTAGAGTTAACATTATGTATTTTATTGTCGTATTGTAATAATTAAAGTCTCCAGATTTTTAGTTTCTATGGACCACTGTCGGCAAGAGAAAAGAGAGTGAATCATTTTCTGCCTACAAGTGACAAACCTGTCACTTAAGTATCACTGGAAGAGATGTATTAAATAACATGAACACTAATTGAACATGAATTACAAATGTCAATTCATGCACTAATGATATTTTTACAATAAAACTATTACCAAAATCTTTATTAAGGGTCACAAGAAACTAAGAGTTTTTTTCAGTCAGTCAATGTTTATATAAAAGGTTTACTTTTAGATTAAAAGTGGACGAAAGGAATCTTCAGAATTCACAGAAGATTAGAATTTATTTTCTCGTTTGTAGGTAAATCGTTTGTACGGTCTAAAACGTACTAGAACGGGAAGAGTGGTGTGTAGAGGTAGGGGACAACGGGACAACAAGAAGTATCGGGTAAGTACATTAAAAGAAACTTAAGGATTTTTTGTCGTATAAAAGAGGACGGAACCGTGAAACCGAATAGAGTCGAAATCTTGTGAAAGGGTTTATTAAAGTAAATATGGAGTGTATAATGGAGTAAAGAAGTACCTTCCCGAGATATGAGTACCAGATTTGATTCTTTTCATGAATCATTTAAAAACATTACAGAAAATAGTTAGTGTCAATATTAAAAATGTAAAATTAAAATATATAAAATACACTAATACACTACTTACAGTCAAACGACGATCTTATACATTGAGTACCCCCGTCCCGATACGAAAGGACAAGTTGAAACGGTAGGGAGAGGAAACAATCACTTTGTCACTTAATCTGAATTTCATGTTAACTAGTGTCAGAGGAAAAGTAAATAAAAAATGACAGAATAACTAAACAGAGACACGACGTAAAGGAGACTGCACAGAACATCAAACGAATGAGAAAAGGCACTATAAATTATTGGAAAATTGGTAGGTAACGAGAATAGTCTTTAAAAGTTGTTTCCCCTGAAGAACCACCAGGTCACCAATACTACGGAACGAAGGTTACGTCCCTACGTCTTCTTACACCCAAGCTTGGGACCAACCCCTTGACTCTGGGGTGTACACATATCACGTCGGTTTTTTATTTATTAATTTTTTAAAAAAAAGTTGATCAGAGAAAAGAACATGGATCTTCAAGATTGACTAACAAAAGATTAAGACGAACGGAAAAAACATTTATCATTTTATTGTAAGACAAAAGATGTGTAAAGTTCGAAAATAAAAAAATTTGTAAGTGTTGAAGATTAATAAGACACAATTTGATAGACAATTAAGAGTACAGAATTTCAAAAAGGACAAACGACAGGTACTATGGAAGACGAATCAATTAAAAATCGAGAGGTGTGGGGGAAAGGTCCGATTCTACCAACCCCCTAAAACACTCTTATAACACTCCGGATCTTACTTCCATCTCTCCTGAACGACAAGTCAGACGGAGTATGGACCTCATCGTGGTAGCACTACCAGAAGTTAGTGAAATTTCTGACTCCCAGCACAACCTCTGAAGACTGTTTTGCACCAGGTGACCTCTTCCCTTACCGTTTGGTGAAGTCATAAGAAAGGAACTCTTGGGACACTTGTTATTCTTTTCCGTTTTTCGATCTTGCGATTTTCTACTTGAGGAGTCCAACCATCCACGGGTTATACAATGACCTCTAGTCACCTCTTTATTGAGGTCTTTCTTTCTTCTCTGACTCGGTTTCGTTTTTGTCATGGGTCAATACTTACACTGATCACTACTTTCACTCTCTCCTCTCACTTTTTCAACCGAATTTCGAGTTGTAAGTCTTTTGCTTCTAGTACCGTAGACCAGGGTAGTGAAGTACCCCTTATCTACCCCTTTGTCACCTTTGTCACAGTCTGAAATAAAAAAACCCGAGGTTTTAGTAACGTCTACCACTGACGTCGGTACTTTAACTTTCTGCGAATGAGGAACCTTCTTTTCAATACTAGTTGGATCTGTCGTATAAGTTTTCGTCTCTGTAATGAAACGGCTGATTCCAGGCAGATCAGTTCCGATACCAAAAAGGACACCAGTACATACCTACACTCTCAACCTGACACTTCTTCCCACTTGTGGCTTCTTACTACGAAAACTTGACACCACAACCTCTTCTGACACAAAAAAAAAAAAAAANCTTCTGAGAACTCTCAGGGAACCTGACGTTCCTCTAGGTTGGTCAGATAAGACTTCCTCTAGTCGGGACCCTAAAGAAACCTTCCTTACTACGAATTCGACTTTGAGGTCATGAAACCTGTGGAGTACACTTCTCAACTGAGTAACCTTTTCTGAGACTACGACCCTTCCTAACCCCCGTCCTCCTCTTCCCCTGCTGGGTCCTACTCTACCGACCTACCGTAGCGGATGAGCTACCTGCACTCAGACTCACTTGGGGCCCTCAACCACTACCTGTCCCTCCGGACCGCACGACACTAAGTACCCCAGCGTTTCTCAGCCTGTGCTGACTCGTTGACTTGACTTGACTTGACTTACTACCTTCATTTCAGGTTACGATATTTCTCGTAATAACGTATCCTTGGACCTTACAATCCACGTACTTAGTTCCGTATAACCTTCACCAGGTTTTAGTGACGTCTACCACTAACGTCGACACTTTAATTTTCTGCGAATGAGGAACCTTCCTTTCAATACTGGTTGGATCTGTCGTATAATTTTTCGTCTCTGTAATGAAACGGTTGTTTCCAGGTAGATCAGTTCCGATACTAAAAAGGTCACCATTATATACCCACACTCTTAACCTGATATTTCTTTCGACTCGTGGCTTCTTAACTACGAAAACTCGACACCACAACCTCTTCTGAGAACTCTCAGGGAACCTGATGTTCCTCTAGGTTGGTCAGGTAGGACGACGACGACGATTCAGTGAACTCAACACAGGTTGAGACACGCTGGGGTAGCTGGTGTCGGGTGGTCCGGGGGGGGGGGGGNGGACCCTAAGAGGTCCGTTCTTGTGACCTCACCCAACGGTAAAGGAAGAGGTTACGTACTTTCACTTTTCACTTTCACTTCAACGAGTCAGCGAACAGACTGAGAATCACTGGGGTACCTGACGTGGGTTGGTCCGAAGAGGCAGACAAACCTAAGAGGTCCGTTCTCACGACTTCACTCCACGGTAACGGAAGAGGCTGGTCAGGTAGGACCTTCTCTAGTTAGGACCCACAAGTAACCTTCCTGACTACAACTTCGACTTCGAGATTATAAAACCGGTGGACTACACTCCTCGACTGAGTAGACTTTTCTGGCACTACGACCCTTTCTAACTCCCGTCCTCCTCTTCCCCTCTTGTCTCCTACTCTACCAACCTACCGTAGTGGCTGAGTTACCTGTACCCAAACCCACCTGAGGACCTCAACAACTATCTGTCCCTCCGGACCGTACGACGCCAAGTACCCCAGTGTTTCTCAACTTGTACTGACTCACTGACCTGATTTGACTTTGCCCTCTACCGCTCTCACTTGTAGCTGTAAAATCCTTAGTCGCTTGATTTTACCTGACCTACCGACTTAAATTGAGTCTATCGGTAATATAGATGATGAGACCCGTTCTTAGAGTATCTTCTTTACCTCATCGGTAGTACCAGTTGTTCTCTCAGGCTTTACGTCATGAACCTACGTTAGAGTTTTTACTGTCTTACTAGAGACAAACATAGGTTCCGTTTGGTAATTTATAGTGTCATTAGATTCGGATACGGGGTTGGTCATTGTCACTTCTTCGATTTCAACTTGCCAAGATACTTTTGGATTTTGTGGAAGGTCTTAATTGTGCGTTTATCAACAGGAAAAGTGATATCCCCTGACCTTACGTTTTCATCCCTCAGTCTATGGACCTCATTGTCCGTTTAACCGGAACCTCATTTCTTACTTCGTCCCGTTTCCGATTATCTCAAAACGGTTCTCTTGTGTGACCAGTGTCGTTTGTGGGAGAAGGTTGTTGTGTTCTCTTCTGACATGTGTACTTGTAGTGGTCTACCAGTCATGGCTTTAGTCTGACTAATATAAGAAATGTCGGTTTCTACCTCTTGGAGATATGTCAGTCGTTTTTGTTCTGGCCCTCGACTGACACAGAGTCTAGTACTTGAGGAATAACGGTTTAAGTCTGAATTTAACTTCTTTCACCCCCTTTGGTGATCTGGTAAGTCCATACTGGATTTAGTTTAGAGAATACTAATATGTCACCTTCACTGTTTATCTAAGTTCCCTAATCTAGACTATCTCACGGACTTCTTACTACCTACCTCCACGTACTGTAATATGTCCTCCGTCACTAATTCTGGTAGGGGTTCTTTTTCTTTACGTTTTTCCGTTTTACCAACAGACTTCTCCGGAATGCTTATCGAAACTTTTCTTACCTTTCCGTTTCCTCGTTTCCTTGCTATATGGGTAAACTTACGTCTCAAGGTCTCTTATCGTCCCTCTCTATTCTTTTCGAAGGAATTACTAGTCACGTTTCTTTATCTCCTTTTGTTATCTTACCTTTTCTGATCTCTAAATAAGTTCTTTCAATCGCTATACTTCCCTTGTAAAGTACATTTCTACCCGTGTTATTTCCTCTCTTTGCCATACCTACATTGTCTTCGTCTTCTATAATTCTACACCGTCCTTATGTGTCTCCTTGATATGTTTTTTCTAGAAGTACTAGGTCTATTAGTGATACCACACTAGTGAGTGGATCTCGGTCTGTAGGACTTAAACTTCAGTTTTATCCGGAATCCTTCGTAGGGATGTTTGTTTCGATCACCTCCACTACCTTAAGGCTGACTCGATAAAGTCTAGGACTTTCTACTACGACACTTTCACGAAGCCAGTCATACGGTCATATAAACCTTTTGAGTTGTCACCGGTGTTCTGACCTTTCCAGTCAAAAGTAAGGTTAAGGTTTATTTCCGTCACGGTTTCTTACGAATTTGTTGCTGTGTTAACGTGAGTAGATTGTGTGATCATTTCATTACGAGTTTTAAGAGGTTCGGTCTGTAGTCGTTATACATTTGACACTTGAAGGTCTACAAGTTCGACCAAAATCTTTTCCGTCTCCTTGGTCTCTAGTTTGACGGTTGTAGGAAACCTAGTAGCTTTTTCGTTCTCTAAAGGTCTTTTTGTACATGGAGACAAAATAACTGATAACTGTTTCGGAAACTGACGCACCCAGTGTTGTTTGACCTTTTAAGAAGTTCTCTACCCTTATGGACTGGACGGAGGGTTCTTTAGACATACGTCCAGTTCTTTGTTGTCAATCTTGAACTGTACCTTGTTGTCTGATTTAACCTTTCCTGATACAGTTCCGACATATAACAGTGGGACAAATAAATTGTATATACGTCTCATGTAGTACTCTTTCTGACCTACTTTGTGTTCGACCTTAGTTCTAATAACACGCTTTATAGTTATTGGAGTCTATACATCTACTATGGTGTCTTTCGTTTCTTGATTTCGGAGAACTACTTTCACTTTTTCCTTTCGCTTTTTCAACCGAATTTTGAGTTGTAAGTCTTTTGATTCTAGTACCGTAGACCAGGATAGTGAAGTATTGTTTATCTACCCCTTTCTCACCTTCGTCACGGTCTGAAAATAAAAAACCCAGAGGTTTTAGCGACGTCTACCACTGAAGTCGGTACTTTAATTTTCTACGAAATAGGAACTTTCTTTTCAATACTGGTTGGATTTGTCGTATAAATTTTCGCCTGTGTAACGAAACGGCTGTTTCCAAGTAGATCAGTTTCGAAACCAAAAAGGTCACCAGTACAAACCTAAAATCTCAACCTGACATTTCTTTCGACTCGGGGCTTCTTAACTACGAAAACTTGACACCACAACCTCTTTTGACAACTCTTAGGGAACCTGACGTTCCTCTAGGTTGGTCAGGTAGGATTTCCTTTACGTCAGGACTTATAACCTTCCTGACTACGACTTCGAGTCTGACGTTAGGAAACCGATGGACGACCCTTTATGACTGAGTAAACGTTTCTGGGACTATAACCCTTTCTAACTTCCGTCCTCCTCTGCCCTTGTTGTCTCCTACTCTACCAACTACCGTAGTGACTGAACTACCTGTACTTAAACTCATTCGCGGGTCTCAACCTCTATCTGTCCCTTTGGACCTCATAACGTCAGGTACCCCAACGTCTCAGTCTGTACTGACTCGTTGACTTGACTAGACTACCAGAATCTAGTGAAATTTAAATTCGAATTTTTAAAATAACATAATGATTCAATTACACTTACTCAGGTACACTCCCGACTAAGTACCAATGTTGAAGTTTCTTTAAGAAAAATTCAAGATAAAAGAGTGATGGTTGAGTCGAAAGAAACATCTGGGTGATTCCATCTTTCTCATCCCATCAAAAGAGAATACCGTCCCAAACCAAACGACCGGATGAAACACCAAGGTCCAAACACGGCGATTCAGAGAACGACCGGAAGATAGAAACTCGTCTGACACCGAAAACGCAACAATAATGAAGAGGTCTTAGAGACATTTGAAGTCGAGTTCAACGTGGGTAAGTCGATCACGGGAGTCTCATTCAGATATACGTACAGGAAAAAAATTATACTTCTAAACCTTCGTCCACTTTAATTGGAAAAAAATCCTTTACGATTGGATCTTAATCAAAAAATGACTAAATGACGTATGAAAGTTTAATAAGTATACGTCTAGCATTAACTAACACTCAAAATGTGAGGAAAGGAGTATATCTAAAGTTAAGTACAGTATACAACCACAACGATGATATGACTTGAATTATACTGTAACTTTTACTTTTTGTCAACAAAATTTATTAACAACTGTATAATTAGTGTTCATTGTACCATCTTACTAAAAGTTCAATTATCATTCCAAAATTTTATGTACTTTTTCTTTGTATTCTTTCGTGAATGATACATGAAAATTTTTATTGTCCTTTCTAACGTCACACGTAAACACTTTATTGAAAGTTTGTTCATCCCTCAAGAAAAGTCTATTTCTCAAATTTTATAAAAATAAGGAAAAGGTATTAAAATATCCATGTTTAAAAATACTGTAATGGTATACGAATACTATGAAATAATGACTTCATTATTTATACAAGGAAAAATCAATATTCGATCTAACGAATATTACAATTCCTAAAAATTTTGGGATTTCGAAATTTATCATACAAAAAATTCTTTGAGAAACGAATGGTAGTTAAGAATAACGAACTTTAGACAATAATAAGATCACTTAAATCCCACAATGATCTAAATGATGGAAAGGGAGGATGGAGGGTGTTATCATATAAGATAGATATGGCCAAATACGATCCGTAAAGGTTTTTTATGATATGTCAAGTTGTAGAGACAAGAAAACAAGTACGAAAAATGAGTGGACATTCGTGAAAAATAGATAAAGACCAGTAATTTAGGGATGTTTAGGTCTCACTAAGTATAAACAGGGAGTAAAGTTCTTAAGGTAACTAACATTAATCTCTTAGGAGAAACATTTATGTATCTTCAGAAAATAATCTTATAAGTTGTAAAGACATTCAGGAACGTCAGATTAATAAAGACATATACGAACGAAAGGTATAAAAAGATAGTCGTAAAACTCCTACTATCAATTTCTACAAAATAAACATAAAAATTAAAGAGAAAGGGGTTCTCTAAGGGAATCTCCATAGAGATAGGGGTTCTATGATCTCCTATTATATAACTTGTAGTTACTATATATCATACACTGTTGTGTCGTAATAACTACTGAAAAATGAAGCACACACACACAATCAATGAGTCATCACAAACGGAGAGAGACTGGGGTACCTGACATCGGACGGTCCGAGGAGACAGTTACCTCAAGAGGTCCGTCCTCATAACCTCACCCAACGGTCAGGGAAGAGGTCCCCTAGAAGGACTGGGTCCTTAGGTTGGGTCCAGAGGACGTGACGTCCGTCTAAGAAATGGTAGACTTGGTGGTTCCTTCAGGAAAATGAAGTATGGTCCATGAAAAATTTCATAGTAGATTAATTTAGTAATCTCGAAAAATAGTAGATGTAAAACGTCTACTCTATTGACTTCGATATCTACATTCGTTGAACAGACACCTGGACGTCGAACACTAACTGTCTGTACCCTGATTTTGTATCGGACAGATGATGTGAGTCCCAGGAATATAAAATGGATCATTTGATAAACATCTTTACCTAGTATGAATACCTAATATATCTCGTAGAATAATCAGTACAACAATTGAGACCTGATCAGAATCAAATTTATTGATTATGTAGAGGTATCAGAAGTACCACACCCTACTACTGTATTTAAGAGTAACGACTGGGTAACTGTGGACGAAATCAAACAGAGAACCACCTTTATGGTTGTGACAAAAACCACGAAACTACTGTGAACTTATAAAAGAATTGTAATAGTAACCAATCGTTAGAAAACCCAACGAAACGAAATTTTTACCTATTATGAATCACAAGTCAAGTCAAGTCAAGTCAGTGAGTCAGTACAGGCTGAGAAACACTGGAGTACTTAGCGTTGTGCGGTCCGGAGGGACAGGTAGTGGTAGAGGGCCTCAAGTGAGTCTGAGTGCAGGTAGGTCAGGCACTACGGTAGGTCGGTAGAGTAGGACCCAGCAGGGGAAGAGAAGGACGGGGGTTAGAGAGGGTCGTAGTCTCAGAAAAGGTTACTCAGTTGAGAAGTGTACTCCACAGGTTTCATGACCTCGAAGTCGAAATCGTAGTAAGGAAGGTTTCTTTAGGGTCCCGACTAGAGGAAGTCTTATCTGACCAACCTAGAGGAACGTCAGGTTCCCTGAGAGTTCTCAGAAGAGGTCGTGGAATCATGTTTTCGTAGTTAAGAAGCCGTGAGTCGGAAGAAGTGTCAGGTTGAGAATGTAGGGTATGTACTGGTGTCCTTTTTGGTATCGGAACTGATCTACCTGGAATCAGTCGTTTCATAATAGAGACGAAAACTTATATGACAGATCCAACCAGTATTGAAAAGAAGGTTCCTCATTCGCAGAAAATTAAAGTACCGACGTTAGTGGTAGGCGTCACTAAAACCTCGGGGGTTTTTTGTTTCAGACTGTGACAAAGATGACAAAGGGGTAGATAAAGGGTACTTCACTACCCTGGTCTACGGTACTAGAAGCAAAAGACTTACAACTGGAAATTTGGTTGGAAAAGCGAGAGGAGAAAGTGAAAGTAGTTCTCCGAAAAATCGAGGAGAAGTGAAAGACGGTATTCCCACCACAGTAGACGTATAGACTCCACTAACTATAAAGAGGGCCGTTAGAACTAAGGTCGAACACGAAGAAGTCAGGTCGCAAAGAGTACTACATGAGACGTATCTTCAATTTATTCGTCCCACTGTTATATGTCGGAACTGCATGAGGAAAAGGATAAACCTTGGGCAGAACAAGGTACAGGGCAAGATTGACAACGAAGGACTGGACGTATGTCTAAAGACTTCTCCGTCCAATCCACCAGACCATAGGGTAGAGAAAGTCTTAAAAGGTGTCAAATAACACTAGGTGTGTCAGGTTCCGAAACCGTATCAGTTATTTCGTCTTTATCTACAAAAAGACCTTGAGAGAACAAAAAAGGTACTAGTCGTCTACAACCGTTAAACTAGAGACCAAGGAGACGGAAAAGATTTTGGTCGAACTTGTAGTCCTTCAAGTGCCAAGTGCATAACGACTTCAGACCGAACCTCTTAAAACCCGTAATGAAATGATCGTACACTCTACTCATGTTAACACACCATCAAACTCGTAAGAAACCGTAACGGAAAGAAACCTTAACCTTACTTTTGACTGGAAAAGCTCAGGACACCGGTGACGACTCAAAAGGTTTAACCGACCGTATAACTCACGTCGTGAAAGTGTCGTAGTAGAAAGTCCTAAACTTTGTCGAGTTGACCTTAAGGTAGTGGAGGTGATCGAAACAAGCATCACTACGAATCATAATCCAGAATTAAAAGAAAAAATATCTGAAAATTTATAAACAAAAATGATACCACTAAAGTACTATTTACGAAACCCGAGCATAATTGTATATCAAAAGATTACTTTCAAAAAAAAAGACGTGTCTTTTTATGTGTAAAACTTCAATTGTTCTTAGGTGCGGTGTAAAATCGGATCTCTTATTTTACAAAAGACAAAGATAGGGGAGAATCTTAAGCCTTCGTCTTTTTTTAACGTACCGTGTCAAAGACCCAAAAGTCACAAGGACGTTGACAGTACGACCAAATATGGTCCTCCTTCACTCTTTAACAATATCATAACAGGTAAATACCTTATATAAAAGAAATAAGTCAAGACACCAAAATCAGTGAAGTGGATTCATCGATGACCCGACTTTTACCTCCAAGAACTGAAATTAATCCAATGAACAAATAAGTGTATAATCAACACCAGTCCAAATTCGAATTCGGAACCTCAACGGTATGAAAAATGTCTCCGGTAAACTCTAGAGTGACTCCAATTACAAAATGACTTCTATCCATTCGTTGGAGACGATTGAGGTACTTTAGAGTAAAGAGTAAATGTCAGCATATTTAGTAATTGTAAAAGAATTATACCAAAATGTAATCATGACGACTGTCGGAACTTTGGATTTAGACACTCACACATATTGTAAATTTACTCCGGAAAATAAATCGGAATATAAACAGAAATAGTAATCATCAAATTTACATTACTATTAATTTTTATTGAAGTATAATAGAGTAATTCACTTTCGTTCAACATGACAAGATGTATATCGAAATATAATAAAAAAAGTTTCATTCATATTCTATACCTTCTCTTCAGTTATGTACACAAACACAGATGAATATATGAGAATCTCCTTGAGGTGTTCCCACGTATTCTTTAGTCATTAAGACCAATGGTAGTACTATGCCATATAAAGTTTACCCAGACAAACAAACTTCTTACCTATATGTCTATATCCTTTCCTCCCCGTTTCCCTACCTTAAAGGAGACGTATAACAAAATACATAAAACTCTTGGTAACCTTATATACCAGATAATTTAAAAAAAAAGTTAGTAGAGTAACTGGAGATACGGAAAAACATTGACTTCAATTCCTTTGAGTAAAGGAAACAAAAACTAACTTACAAGAATATACCCCACCGTCACCCCTTTGGGAACTTAGTCTCCAACCTAAAATATATACATATATGTATGTGTGTAACATATTTTTACAAAAAGTAAAAAATGGAAAAAGGTATGACACCTCAGTATCTTCAAATAACTTTTACAGTGGGAAGTCCCCGGTTGAAATGAAAACTGTACCTTTATGTCAAACTTACGGTATAGTATATCTTCGTGGATTTAGGTCTGTAAAAATTTGAGAGAAAAGGGGTTTTGACTTCAAGAGTAATCGGTTACTTAAACTTGATTAAAAATTTTATTATAAAATTATCTCGATTTAATACCACACTTCCTCTTCCCCATCAAATGACACTGTGACTAAAAGATTCCATTAAATTTTATCATCGTTTTATCCTCCTTTATACCCAAAGGTACCACAAAGTCTACCATTTCGCAGGCGGACGTCACACCCTCTGGACCCAGGCTAGGGACCCAACCCTTCAAGGGGTCTCCTCCCGTACCGTCGAGTGAGGTCGGTACTCGTCTCTTCGGATTACCCGATGTCAGGTACCCCAGTGTTTCTCAGTCTGTATTGACTTCACTGAATCGTCGTCGTCGACATAGTCTGGTAAGGACAAGATCCAATGAATAGTCTGGTCACGTTTTTAACTAAAGTCTGTACCATCACTACAATTTATATTCCAGTATCTTTTTATAGACCCTCGAGTCTTTTATGACATAAGAACTTGATAAATCAACTAGTTTGTTTTTTACATTACAAAAAGAAAATTTCTAAATTCTATATTTTTTGTGATTAATGTAAACTATTAGACGGACATTCTATATACCCTTCGGGGTTTTACAGTGTATGTAAATATAATAAAAAATTGACACGACTTCTAATGGAAACAACTTCTATTGTCAAAAAGACTTTTGACGGAAAAAGGGAAGTCATAGTCTTTTGGACTTACCGAAAGAAAACATAACGTCGTAGGAAGAAAGAGGACCAGAAACTACTAGTCTAGTTCCTACCTGTGGATAGGACATATCACCATTTGAATCTCATTACACTCACCGGGAGAAACTTATCCTTGTGTATGTTGAAAATCAAAAAGAGATCATACTTCGAAGTTTGAAGCTTTTTCTTCGTTGTCACTCTCTACTTCTCTTGGCAATACCAAGAATTGTCGAAGGATCTATATGAGACACTCTGGGTGTAGAAAACAAGGAAAAACCTAAGACTCTATAGACACATTAGAATTTTAATAAAATAGGAGTTCAATAAAAAGACGACAAACACTACTCTTCATGAGAAACAACAAATGTAAAGTCTTAAACACTAAAACATTCGTAACGATGATGTTTCTGTGTAAGGGTAAAGCGTTCACTGATCGGACTTCTTTGTTTGACCAAGAATCCGGTAGACTTAGTTTATGTGTCTTTCAGTGTCATGAAGTTTTACTTCCACTGACTAATATCAGCGAATTCAAATATTCTAGTTGTCTCTTAACTTACTTAAGTTTTATCGGGTAAAAATTTCTGAGTTTCAATAGAGGATAGGTCCAATTCAGTCCAGAGGAATGAATCATGGAGTCACCGTGAGTCATAATTAGAGAAATTATAACGTCAATAGATTCCCATACCTTTAATAAAAAAGACATCGAAGAAGTTTTTTATTGGTATCGATCCAATATACACATTACGTGTCGTTCGAAAAGACACGGATCTGGGATGAACATTTTTAAAACAGAAAATTTTTGTCAGGGTTGGACTAGGGATCATGTCAGAAGTGTAGAAAGTCGGAGGTCAGGAGTATATCAGAGAAGAAAAGGAAATATAAATGAGACGGAAAAAGTGAATTTTAGTAGGACAGGAAATACATCCACCAGTTCCTTTCTAACTCTTCAACTACTCAGGGGTTTAACAATCCTTCCTCAACTCTTTCCATATCTTCAATCAATGACCTCTTGGTAGCACGCAATTGATGGGGGGGTTGGAGTAAAGTGACAACATACGTTTAATCTGTAGTAGTAGTAACAGGACACTCAGACCGTGTCACATACATAAAAAGCTAGTTGAGAAACGGGTAATTTTTTTTATAAAATTTTATAATTTTTGAGTACAAAATTATTAAATCTCACTTTTTTCGACGTACAATCATGTTTCATCTCAAAATGGAATATGAACAGTGGGTCAAAGGAGTAACAATTTTTAAACGTACTGGTGCTATATTAACAGTTTTGGTTCTTTACTGTGATGGCAATTTAACTCTGGAATAAATCTCAAGTAGTCACAAACGTAGTTACAGGAGAAACACAAAATCCTAGTCAGGTGTAATGTAAACCAACAGTTCAAAGAGATCAAAGGAAATCAAACACTGGTAAAGAGTCACGATACCTGACTTGCGATCGTAGAGGGGTTCAAGTATAAAACATTATGGACGTCTCACTACTATCCTCCACTTCGAAACCCCTCCACTACTCCGATTTGAGACGGGAGTACTTACCCTAATCACGGGAATATTTTCGTCGGGATCTTTCGAGGAAAAGGGAAAATGATGAATTCCTGTATCACTTTTCTGTGGTAGATACTCGGCCTTTCGTCGGGGAGTGGTCTGTAACTAGACGAGTTTGGAACTAGTACCTAAGGGGTTGGCAGATTTGATACTCTTTATTAAAAAAAAAAATTCGAGGGTTCAATACCATACAGACAACATAGTATGACTTATTTGATTCCGTGAAGACGGGTCTAGATCCAGTATCTCCAAAAGAAAATTTTCTAAATACGAAAATTAAAATATAAATCCAGATGTTATCTTGCACCAAAGACAAGTACCATGTTCCCTTTCCATCTTTAAGAAAACAAGAACCCTTTACTTATAGGTTAACATGGTTGTGGTAAACAACTTTTCTGAATAAAAAGGTAACTTAACGAAACCGTAGAGATAACTTTTAGCGAACTATATACACAACGAAATAAAAATTGAAGATAAAGATAAAGTAATTATCATTTACAGAACTAAACTTCGTTATCATACTTGAGAAGTAAGATAAGTTATTAGAATGTATGCGACCGAATGGTGTAAAGGGAAAAACAAGGTAATAGCGGAGTGTCCGGATTGAGTAAAGACAGATTAATGGAAAATGAGAGGTACAATTGATGTAGGACGGATCAGTCTTACCGGTAGTAGTTTTTCAGATGTTTGTCACGTACGACCTCTCCCACACCTCTCTTTCCTCGGGAGGACGAACGACATGAACTCACGAGTCAGTACAGACTGACAAACGTTGGGGTACCTAATATTGGACGGTCCGAGGAGACGGGTACCTCAAAAGGTCCGTTCTCATGAGCCAACCCAACGGTAAAGGATGAGGTCTGTTAGAAGGACTGGGTCGGATATGACGACCACCTTTATATTTAACTATGTCGATGATACCTCTTACACACCTCTAAGGTATTTTTTCATTTTTATCTCGATGGCATACTAGGTCGTCAGGACGAGGACTCGTAAAAGAGACTAAATAGGTCTCTTTTGGAATTAAACTTTTCTATTTACGTACAGTTGCAAGTAACGTTGTGATGAATTTTATCGGTTTTTACCTTCGTTGGTTTTATAGGTAACTGTCTCCTTACGTATTTCTTCTCCACCACACACACACACACACACACACATACACACACACACACACACACGTACATCACCTTATAATAAGTCGGTATTTTTTATTTTTATACGTCTATTTGTTATGAAGTTATATTTTGTTGTCAATTTAAAATTTCATTTCATTACGATATAAGTCGTTGTACCTACCTGGATCTCTAATAGTATGGTTCACGACATTCAGTCTGTCTCTTTCTGTTATAACACACTATAGTTAATATTAACTTTAGAATTTTTTTACTATGTTTACTTAAATGAATTTTTCCTCTTTGTCTGAGTGTCTGAATCTTTTGTTTGAATACTATTGGTAGGGTTTCTTTTTCTTTACGTCTTTCCGTTTTACCAACAGACTCTTCTGAAATGTTTATCGACTTTATTTCTTCTCTTCACTTTCCGTTCCCTCTTTCCCTTCCAATATGGGTTGACTTACGTCTTAAGGTCTCTTATCTTTACGCTCTATTTTTTCGGAAGAATTCACTTGTTTCGTTTCTTTATCTCCTTTTGTTATCTTACCCCTTCTGATCTCTAAAGATGATCTTTTAACCTCTATGGTTCCCTTGTAAAGTACGTTTCCAGACGAGTTATTTCCTGTCTTTACCGTTCCTCGATTGTCTTCGTCTTCTCTAAATCTTCTCCATCGTTCTTATGTGTCTTCTTAACATGTCTTTTTCAGAATTACTGGGTTTATTGGAACTTCCACACTAGGAAGTGGATCTCGGTCTGTAGGACCTCACACTTCAATTCACCCGGTATCCTTCGTAATGATGTTTGTTTCGATCACCTCCACAACTTTAAGGTCGACTCGATAAAGTTTAGGACTTTCTATTACGACAATCACACGACGCGAGTCATAAAGTCGTTTAAACCTTTTAAGTCGTCACCGGTATCCTGACCTTTTCCAGTCAAAAGTAAGGTTAGGGTTTCTGACCGTTACGGTTTCTTACAAGTTTGACGGTGTGTTAACGTGAGTAAAGTGTACGATCGTTCCATCACGAGTTTTCGGAAGTTGGATCCGAAGTCGTCATGTACTTGACTTTTGAAGGTCTACATGTTCGACCTAAATCTTTTCGGTCTACTTGGTCTCTAGTTTAACGGTCGTAGGCAACCTAGCATCTTTTTCCTTCCCTTAAATTCTTTTTGTAGATGAGACGAAGTAACTGATACGGTTTTGGAAATTGACAAACCCAGTGTTGTTTGACATTTTAAGAAGGTCTAGATCTACTCTTATGGTCTGATGAAACGGACGGAGGACTCTTTGGACATACGTCCAGTTCTTCGTTGTTAATCTTGGTCTGTACTTTGTTGACTGACCAAGTCTTAAACCTTTCCTCATGAAGTTCCGACATATAACAGTGGGACGAGTACTTATTTACCAGAAACCCCGATGTACTAACGAGGAGAAAGAGACTCGACAGACCGTAAGTAGACCCGTGTCTCTGACCCACAGGACTTAGACAACGTAAAGACGGAAAGAAAAGTCACCTCAGGGACATCATGTAGACGTCAGATTCCTACTCAAAGAAATATGAAAGATCCGATCTTCTTTGATTACCTTAATCTTAGGTGGATGTCTGTCCTGGAGTCCGAGTCTCTCCCTTTCTCTGAATGGGCCCCTTTGTGGAGAGGATTATCATACTGTAGAATAAGTCGTTATCATTTAAGTCATAGTAACGACTTATCACGACTTAATAGCTGCTTGTCACTCCTTTATGTCAACACACAAGTCTAAAGTGGTCAAAAAAATTACATGAAACACACACATACACAACATATGCCAAACTAGTGAAAAATCTAAATACACTGGTGGTGCTGTCAGTTCTATGCCTTATCAAGGTAGTGTACCTAGGGAGTCCTCTATGGGAAAACATCATGGGTCAAGGACTTTTGGTGATTAGAAAAAGATAGAGATATTAAAACAATGAAGTTTTTATAATAGAGTCACCTTAGTATGAGATAGGTAGACTTTTCCCTACCTTAAAAAGTGATTCGTGTTCAAGGAAAAAAACACACACGTAGTCATTCAAAGAAAAATAACGATTCACTGTAAAGGTTCCATATCTACATGGTCAAACAAAGTAGAAGTGGACAACTTCCTGTAATCGTAATAAAGGTCAAAAAACGATAATCCTTATTTCCACGATACTTGTCAGTAGTCGTCAAAAGACAAAACTGCAATCAAAAAAAAAAAAAAGGGGACCCTATTTACGGTGGACTTTCAAATAAAATGATCCAGTACACCGTTCATGTACAAATCAAATATTTTTTGACGGTAAAAGAAAAGGTATCACTCGTATGGTCAAATAAAAGTAGTCATTACATACTTACTAGGTCTAAGAAACACAGGAACGGTCGTAAACCACAGTAGTGATAATAAAATATAATCAGTAAGTCAATAAACACTTTATTAAGGAACGACATCAAAATCAGACATTAAGAGATTACCGATTACTACAACTAAAGTACACGAATAAACGGTAGACATAAAGGAGAAGTCAATTTATAGACTGGTACTGAACGACAGGTAAAATGTCAAATTAATACAAACCATCAAAAAAGTAAGTGAAACAAAAATCGACGGTATGTGAGCAAAAACAAAAACAAAAAAAAAAGAGAGACAAGGTGGATTTTAACTGACATATACGACACTCTATCAACAATTTACAAATGAAAGAATAAAATAAACACACTAACCAACGGAGTCCTTTCTGAGTCAAGAAAAAGACAGTCAGAAATTATTACAGACGAAAACTGTAAACAAAGGTACATACAAACCAAATAAACCTCCTAAATAGAAAAGATAGGAGGGGGTGAGGTATAAGGATAAGACCATCGTGTATCACATTAATCATAAAGAAATAAATAAACTCCTAAAAAACAACAACAACAACAGAAGAAGAAGTCCAAAAACCAAAGGAAAAAAAATGAATTTTTTTACAAAAAAAGAACACACAAAACAATCTTACCGAACTTTAGACCACCCCGTTCGGTTCGGTTGGTACAATAACAAGAAGTCCTTATATCACGACGAAGAACAGGAAAACAAGAGGGTATATATAAATCTTAGAACAGTCCATCTCTTCCATTAAACTTAGTCGAGATGATAACTCTCGGTGACCTTTTCGACTTATTTTTAATTTATTAGAAATCCTGTAGTATATCTCAGGTTTCCCGAAGGGAACATCGAGTCAGCCATTTCTTAGACGGACGTCTCGGCCTCTGGACCCAAGCTAGGGACCCAACCCTTCTAGGGGACCTCTTCCTTTACCGTTGGGTGAGGTTATAGGAACGGACCTTTTAGAGTACCTGTCTCCTTGGACCACCTAACGTCAGGTACCCCAGCGTTTCTCAGCCCGTGTTGACTCTCTGATTGTGTGCTGATTGTGTATATCTCAGGTTTCGACACTTTTTAAT
Source organism: Capra ibex (assembly GCA_006410555.1). Classification (NCBI taxonomy): domain Eukaryota; kingdom Metazoa; phylum Chordata; class Mammalia; order Artiodactyla; family Bovidae; genus Capra; species Capra ibex. The sequence goes on from SJYO01007308.1 coordinate 609,809, forward strand.
GTCTCACTTTCGAGATTCCCCCTTTCTTTCGATCATATGACTCTGACTGCAAACCCGAAAGAAATAGGGGATACCACACGTCTAAGATCTTTTCTGGTGGTTCTCCGACTCTTCGATTCATCAATTAGAACAGTGTGAATCACCTGATCCTTCTATTTTCAAACTCAAGTACTGGAGATTCTTCTTTTGAAAAACGAATTTAGAGAATCTAAAATGCAATTTTGGACTTCTTTGATATGATATTTAGTTACAAGGAGTTAAAGTCGTGACAACTGTGACACCTACTCTATTGAGAAACAACACCCTTTGACAGAACATGTAACTTTCTACAAATCGATGTAGGGAGAGAGATAAGTCATCTGTGGACATGGTTGGGGAAGAACATAAAAGTAACACTACTACCTTTTACAAAGGTATATAACGGCTTACAAGAGACCACTTGTTTCAGTGGGGGAAAATTCTTCATGATTCATCATGTGACTTAATCTGGTCCGAAATATCCTTAATTTCGGGTCACAAGTCAGTAGAGGTAGTGACCAAATGTTACTAGACTCGAAATTCGACGAAATAGGAAACGAAATTCGACGAACAATTTTTCTTTACAATAAGATAGGGACCCTTCTATTATAATGGTCTTCGAAGTTTAATAGAAATGAAAGAGACATATCATAGGCTGTTTTGGTCAATCTTCTAGAGACAGGTCGGATTTTCCTATGTCCCTACTTTTTGGTTTATTTTGGTTACATGTCATCTTTGTCTACTTATCTTATAGATGTATTACCATATTACTTCGGAGTTTGACATTTTATTTCTGTATAAGTTCTTTTAATTTTTACTTTCACTTAGTTCTCCTGTAACATCTTGAGTTTATGGTGTCATCGTTTAATTGACCAGTCTAACGTGTTATTACTGACCTATAAAAAATAACGTTAATGTGGTTAAATCCTTCATGATTATAGAAATAACTGCAAAGTAAGACACGACAAAAGACGTACATAAATACATAAAAATTTATACAAAGTCACTAAAAATTTAAATCTTTTTATAAAAAACAGAAGTAAGTAACCTGACAGTGACTTCACCATTTATCTACACTAAAGTCTGAATTTTAAATAGGTATAATATAAACAGAGACGACCAATTCCTTCAAAAGTATAAAACAGACTAAGAAAAATAATATTTATCTATGGCTTAAAATACCTTATGACGTAGACTACTAGTATAAAAAGAGATGAAAACGTGATGTAACTTTTTGTTTCAAAAAATATATGATGTTTCTACAAAGTATGTCCTGATTCTAAAAAGAACGTAACAAGAGTGAGGATCTACTTGTGGTCAAAACCTAAGACATAGGTCCAACCAATACAATGTCTAAAATAATAGTTCCAGCTTCGATGAATCTTACTGTCAAAGACTATCGTTATAAGTCTCCGTGAAACAGTCTGACGAGACAGACTGGAATAGGAGACACTCCATCACAGAGGTAAAAAGATCCAGTCAAGAAAGACACTTCCTGGTCTTGAAGGATCGATCCTTTGTTTAATTTTTTGTTTTATTTAGTGTTAAATTTTGTTTTAACGGACTTACATGAGTATCCTGTACATTAATATCCAATATAATTGAACACAAGTAATGATAAAATTAAGTTTTGTACCTTAACTATTTTAAACTAATAACTACATAATTTCACTTCCGGTTCAATCTACATAAAAACATTTAGATTTTTCTTAATTCAGAGTTAATTTTTTGGGTGTTTGAACAAAGTTGTGTTTAAATATAATCCTTTCTGATCGTTTCTGGTACAACAACACAAAGAGGAAATAATTAGTTTTGAAAGATACGGTTATTTAGTCTAAATTATCACGATTTTTTTCACAATGTACGGTTTCCTACTATCTAATACAGACAATGGTGGAAACTCAATCACAAGTTACATAAGACACTGTCATCAGAGGGGAGGGAGGGGGTCGGGGTCTCAAAGCAGTCATGTCAGAAACTTCCAATAAATTCCCACGGTGCATAGTAAGTTCAATGAGAAAACGAAAAATCGTCGTGAGTCTTATTAGAACCTAAAATCATGTAAAATAAAGAAATCAACAGAACTCTTTGTTACATCACTAAAGTAAAACCGTAAACTGAATTCCTTTATACAAATATGAATCTTCATTTAAAACAACGTTTTTCGAAACTCACAAATTTATAGGTTTTAAATTGTCTTTACTCTAGTTCCACTTCACTCGGAACATGAAGTAAACGTCCGTGACTTTTTTTAGAATTCTGTTTTATCGTTCACAAGTATACTTCTCTAACAATTTTCCGTAAAGGAATAAAAACATCGTCCTATTGACCAATAACGAAAATCCAAAGACGGAGTATTAAGCATTGATGACCTAGCATTGATAAATTTATCCACCCTTTTAAAACGTCCCGTCAGTACTACCATCATCGTAAAAATGAGTTTAAAAAAGAAACCCTCTTTAAAGACGACGACGACGACAGTGAAGTCAACACAGGCTGAGACGCTAGGGTATCTCCCGTCGGGTGGTCCGAGGGACAGGGACCCTAAGAGGTCCGTTCTTGGGACCTTACCCAACGGTAAAGGAAGAGGTTAGGTCCTTTCACTTTTCTCTTTCACTTCAACGAGTCAACACGGGCTGAGAGTCGCTAGGGTACCTGATGTCCGAAGGTCCGAAGAGGCAGGCACCCTAAAAGGTCCGTTCTCATGACCTCACCCCACGGTAACGGAAGAGGCTAAATACAATATAGAATGTAAATTTATTAGACAGAGTAAATTTTATTTAATTATATAAAATTCCAATTATCAAAAGTATTAGATATCTATCTTATCTACCTTCCTTTAGATATCTAGATATCTCCCTGATCTGTCGTATAATAATATAATATCTCTTCCTTTACCGTTGGGTGAGGTCATGAGAACGGACCTCTTAAGGCACCTGTCTTCTCGGACCACCCGATGACAGGCACCCCAACGTGTCTCAGCTTGTGAAGACTTCGTTAAATCGTATCGTATCTATCTTATACGATTCTTAGGATTTAGAACACTTTATCTTAATTTTACATTACCAAAGATGTATTAACGGATAAATTTAAAGAATTTATATTGGTTTTGGTCACGGAGTCTAACTCATCTCTCAGAAGGAAAATCGTCTCAATTTTATGTATTTGATATAATTTGAAAAACTATACTGATAGATAATCTGTAATTCTAATACAATCTACGATCGCGTACAATACATGAACCTTATCCTTCTATGTTTCAATAAATAGTCACAAGAGTTCTTTATGTGACAGACCCTTCCTTTTGTCAAAATTTTTTTAATAATAGTATAAACACGTAAATATATATACACACAACTGAAAGTTAAAACAATTGTTTTAGTATAGATTATATTTACTCGATACTGTAATTCGGGAATGACCATGTTGAAACCTTTATTTGGGTTGTGAAGTGTGTACAGGTGTTTATATATAATAAAATAAATAAATACTTTTATAGACATATAGATAAATATTATTAAACCCCCCGCTCTTAGAAAGAAAGAACTTTTATGAAACAGAAAAAACCCTCACCCCCGTAGGACTCGTCGAACACCCCAGAATCAAAGGGATGGTCCCTAACTCGGACTCGGGAGTCGTTACTTTCGTGTCTCAGGATTGGAGACCTGGTGGTCCCTTAAGAACCTTATAAAACAAGAAAATCGTACTTTTTAAAGTTTATATGTGTTTAAGCTCTCAATAGTCACATGACGGTTAAAAAAGGGTTATGAGAGTCTAGTAAGACAACCAATCACAAAGTTGTAAAATTTGAAAGAGAAAAATAACTCATTAGTGACGTATATTTAAATTAGTTTATTTCAAATTTTAGGACTTTTAGAGAGAAGAAAGATTTTACACGAATTGGTGGTAGACTGAACAAACAAAGAACGGCAAAGGAAAGGCGAGTACGTGTATGTATAATCCTGACACCAGAGGTATCCGTCCTTAAAACAACTATATGACTACATAGATAGAGGAAACGATTATGGTCACGGACCGTGTATAGTCCCAGAGGTCTTTGTAAACAAGTCACTTACTCACACAGATTTATTCTTGGAAGAAAAGGTGACCCGAAGAGACAGATATAGAACATCAGTTAGATTTTATTAAAATACCACAAAATACACATGATTAGACCAGAGGTAGTCATGACCTTCGAGGAACCTAACACCCGGTTAGGGTATAACACACGATGAGGGAGGGAATTTCTCAGAATCGTACGAGAAGTGACTCTATTCTGTACTCAAACTCAATACCCGAGTCTGTAAATGAATCAAAACACTTTAAACTAATAAAAAGACTTGGAGCTAAAGAGTTCGATAATGTATAATTTTACCATAAACAATATTCCTATTTGATCTATCACAACTCATGTAAGTTCTATTTAATAAATATTTGACTCTCTTACGTATTACACCAGGCACCACACTTATTCGAATTATTCTAAATCGGTAACAGTAACAAATCTACTACTTTCATAACTAATTAAAAACAAAACAACAATAAATGTCAGTAAAAGTTCTTCTTTTTTTCGGTCCAGAGAACATGGACAGTAGAGTAAAATATAGTGTGAATTCATATGATTCTTATATACTCTCAACCAAGAATCAAAAGACAATGGAAAGAACGTGAGTCACAATAAGGACAAAAGACTTACTTATCCATAATAAATGGTTGAACGTGAAGGTCTGTGTAATCATAATAGAGATCCGAGTTAATCAAACAACATCGGTAACTCGAAAGGGACATAAAAACTGATCCGCGAATGGAAAGTACTGAGAACTTACTTTGTAAAGAACTGAAAAGAGAGAATGAATTACAGAGTCGGGCCGGGACGAACCGAAAACCGATCCATTGGTAAAGACAGCATACGAGAGGAGAGAGATAAGAAACGGGTCATCACAGATTAAAAGTAAATATACCCTTAAAAAGTATGCAGTCAAAAATTTTTTTTAACCTTATATTAACAAAATGTGACACACACTTAGTCAATACTTTCACTTTTTCTTTCACTTTCAACGAGTCAGTACACACTGAGAAACGCTGGGGTACTCGATATGTCAGGTACCTTAAGAGGTCCGGTCTTATGACCTCACCATCGTAAAGGGAAGAGGTCCCCTAGAAGGGTTGGATCCCTAACTTGGGTCCAGAGGGTTTACCGTCCGTCTAAGAAATGGTCGACTCGGTGTTACTCTTTGGGTTCTCATGATCTCACCTATCGGATAGGGAAGAGCTCACCTAGAAAGGTTGGGGCCTTAACTTGGCCCCAGAGGAAGTAATGTCCACCCAAGAAATGGTTGACTCGATAGTCCCTTCGGGATACACTTAGTCAATATATATATATATATGTGTGTGTGTGTATGTAGGGGAGGGAGAACTCTGATAGGGTGGGTTGGGGCGAAGGGTTGGGAGACCCAGTAGTGTCTCGTGGTTCGACTCGAGGGACACGATTTGTCGTAGAAGGTTGGTCGATAGACAAAAGTTGTACCACCGCATACATACAGTCACGACGAGAGATTTAAGTCGTGTGGGAGAGAAAGGACGGTAAAGGTGTTCAGGTAAGAGGTACAAATGTAGAGACAAGGACGGGACACTTATCTAAGTCGTCATGGTAAAGGGATCTAAGGTATATATACACAATTATATGTTATAAACAAAAAGAGAAAGACTGAATGAAGTGAGCCACACAGTCTGAGAATCCACATAGGTGTAGTGATGTTTACTGGGTGAAAGTAAGGAAAAATACTGGCTCATTGTAAGGTGACATATATACATGATATAGAAATAGACAACTACCTGAAAATCTAACGAAGGTACAGGACCGATAACATTTATTACGACGTTACTTGTGACCCCATGTACACAGAAAAACTCGACAAAAAGGTCCCATATACGGGTCCTCACTCTAACGACCCAGTATACCCATCAAAATAAAAATCAAAAAATTCCTTGGAGGTATGACAACACGTATCGCCAACATAGTTAAATGCATAGATGGTTGTCACGTTCACCTAAAGGAAAAGAGGTATGGGAGACATTGTAAATAACAAATATCCGGAAAAAACTACTACCAGTAAGACTGGACACAATCTACTATTGAGTAGCATTAAAAATAAACGTCAAGAGATGATTATTCACTCAAACTCGTAGAAAAGTACACCGTAGTACAACAACCGACAGACATACAGAAGACACCTATTTACAGCCAAGCGGGTAACAAAGTAACGCAACAAATAAACTATGACTCGACGTACTCGACGAACATACAAAACCTTTCAATAGGACACAGTAAACGAAGCAAACGTCTATAAAAGAGGGTAAGACTCTGAACAGACAGATCGGAATGTAAATCTAGAAATTAGGCAAAACTCAAATAAAAACACATACCACAATCCTTCACAAGATTAAAGTGAGAAAATGTACATCGACAGGTCGAAAGGGTAGTGGTGAATGACTTCTCCGACAGAAAGAAGTAACGTATAAGAACGGAGGAAACAGTTTCTGTGTCACTGGTATCCAGACACCCAAAGAGACACCCGAAAGATAAGGTAACTAGATACAAAGAAAAAACACGATCTTGCGATGACAGGAGTAATCACATCCAAACATCATATCCCTCGGACTAAGGAGGTCGAGGCAAAAAGAAAGAGTTCTAACGAAACCGATAAGTTCCATGTGACACAAAGGTATGTTTAACATTTTGAAAAGCAAGATCAATACACTTTTTACCGGAACCATTAAACTATCCGTAACGTAACTTAGACACCTAACGAAAGACGTCATGTCAGTAAAAGTGTAATAACTAAGAGGGTTGGATTCTTGTACTATATAGAGGTAGACAAACACAGGAGAAAGCAGTCATAGAATATCAAAAGACGTGTGTCCAGAAAAAGAGGAATCCATCCAACAATTAAGGATACATAAAAATAACAAAAACAACATCACCATTCACCCCAACAAAGGAATTAAAAAGAAAGAGTAAAAGACAACGACGACGACGATTCAGCACAGTAAGCACAGGTTGAGATACGCTGGGGTATCTGCCGTCGGGTGGTCCGAGGAGACAGGGACCCTAAGAGGTCCGTTCTTATGACCTCACCCAACGGAATAAAAACAACAATCACCTATCCTTATGTTCTCTAAAGACAAGACACATAATTAAAACATGGGACTTTAAAATAATTTAATTAACTAATCGATCAAAAAACCACCATATAAAACCTAAAAGACACACATCATTCATAGTACAGTAGACGTTTGTGACTGTCAAAATGAAGAAGAAAAGGTTAAACCTAAAGAAAATAAAGAAAAACAAGAACTAACGGTACCGATCCTGAAGGTTTTGATATAACTTAATTATCACTGTTCTCACCCGTGGGTACAGAAGAAGGACTAGAATTTCTTTTACGAAAGTAAAAAAAGTGGTAACTCCTATTACACACAACAACCAAACAGTATATACCCGAAACAAAACAACTCCACACGTACAATGAGTGAGTCAGTACAGGCTGAGAAACACTGGGGCACCTGACATCGGACGGTCCAAGGAGACAGGTACCTTAAGACGTCCGTTCTTCTGACCTCACTCATCGGTAAGGAAAGAGGTACCCTAGAAGGACTGGGTCCCTAGTTTGAGTCCAGAAGGTGTAACGTCCGTCTGACAACTGACAGACTCGGTGGTCCCTTCGGGGATACAACTCCATTCAAAGGAGACACGGGTGAAAGACTTTTCAAAAATAGTACTTCCCTATAACTTAAAACATCTTACGAAAAAGACGTAGAAAACTCTAATAACAGTATACCAAAAATAGGAAGTCAAACAAACATACCATATAGTATGACTAACTAACCACAAATAACTCCTTACGAAAGTAGGGACCCTAGTTAGGGTGAACTAATATCACACACTAGGAAAATTACATAACAAACTAACGAACGATTATTATAAAACTCCTAAAAATACTGACGAGTAGTCACTATGACCGCAATTAAAATAAAAGAATGCGATAGAACAGACCAAAATCATAGTCCCACTACCACCGGAACTCAAACCTTCACAAGGAGGAAGACGTCAAAAAACCTTCTCGAACTCTTCCTATCCACAAGTCAAGTCAAGTCAGCGAGTCAACACAGACTGAGAAACGGTGGGACACCTGACATCGTACGGTCCTAAGGGACAGGATAGTGGTCGAGGGTTCGAACGATTTTGAGTACAGGTAGGGTAGGTTGGTAAAGTAGGAGACAACAGGGGAAAAGGAGGACGGAACTTAGAACGGGTCGTAATCCCAGAAAAGGTCACTCACTCAATAAGCATAGTCTACCGGTTTCATGACTTCGAAGTCGAAGTCGTAGTCAGGAAGGTTACTTCTAAGTCCTGACTAAAGGAAATCCTACCTGACCAACCTAGAGGAACGAAAAGTTCCCTGAGAGTTCTTCGAAGAGGTTGTGGTGTCAAGTTTTCGTAGTTAAGAAGCCGTGAGTCGAAAGAAATATTAGGTTGAGAGTGTAGGGATATACTGATGACCTTTTTGGTATCGAAACTGATCTACATGGAAACAGACGTTTCATTACACAGACGAAAAATTATACGACAGATCCAACTAACATCGAAAGTAGGTTCTTCGTTCACAGAAAATTAAAGTACCAACGTCAGTAATAGGTGTCACTAAAACCTTAGGTTCTTTTATTTCAGACAGTGACAAAGGTAACAAAGGGGTAGACAAACGGAACTTCACTAGCCTGACCTACGGTACTAGAAACAAAAGACTTACAACTCAAAATTCGGTTGAAAAAGTGAAAGGAGAAAGTGAAAGTACTGTAACGAACACTTCATTAGTCAGGGACCCGAGAACAAACAACACTTTAAAAATTAGTATCAAAGTTAAATTCACGAACACTAACCAGACATGTATAGAAGACAAAGAAGTACCCAGTCAACACCTTTTAACATGACAAGACTCTTAAACAGGTAAAGAAGGTCCAACAAGTAAAATGACAGTATATCAACGAGAGTACTACTAAACATAAAGACACCACAGTCAACGTTGAAGAGGAAAAAGTAAAGATCAAAATAACTATACTCAGAAGACAGACAAAAACAACTACTCAGACCAATAACCAAATAAACAAAACAAACAAATAGAAAAGTTTCTTGGTCCAAAATCAAAAAAACTAGAAACGGTAGCAAAATTAAGAAAAAGTAAATCAAAACGAGACTAGAAATACTAAATAAAGGAAGACCATTGTAACCCTCAAAAAAACAACAACAACAACAAAGAACTCCATCTTAACATAATGATATTTCTTGTATGTAACTCAATCAAAAGAAGACCACGGACCTTGAAAGATGGAATCTATAAAAGACGGAGTCACAAGATTCGGGTCATCCCGGTGTCTCTGATACCAGACCGTAAGAAGGTATACGAAAGGAACTCACTCAAAAGGGCCTTCTTTTACTCCTGCGTCCGGTTTTGTCATTCTGTAAGACGTCTTTTCTTTTTATTTTATGACTAATGTCTAAAGTAAACATTATCTTTATGTTTTTATCTGTTTACCTCTGATACCTTAATAATACTTTGTATACATGTGTAAGAATTTTTAAAGTTCTTTCTATACTTGTCACGTTTTGTTTTTTAAGTTTTCTTTTATTAAGTCAAATTTGTCGATTTTAACTTATGTTTTTATTTATTATCTTACTAGACAATCTTCTTACTTTATCAATTAACCTGCTAATGTCACTCTAGAGTGTCTTTTTTTGTCCTTTCCAATACTTATATCTTATACATTCCTTTCTAACTCTCTATAACTTTTTTTATTCCCATGATTAAAAGTCTACTTTCCTGAGAGTCCTTTCCTTTTTTTTTCATCTCCTCTTATATAAACTTCCTCATTTCTCCTATCCGAAAGGGTTTAATCTCTATCCCTTCTTCACGTTCCTCCTTTCCACCCTACTCATAAAAATCTAATTTTTTCAAAGTATCTTCACAGTTTCCTCTCTAGTCATTTTTGGGTGTTGTGTTCTAATTTACATTTTGACAGTTTGTCCTTCTTTCTAGATTTTGAAGAGTCTTCTACCCTCTCTTCAGGGTAATTTACTTCTTAATTTATTATAGTGTAAAATTGTCGTTAAGACTTATACTTATCCTTTACGGAAGTATAAATGTTTTCAAACTTTTCTTGAACTTTAAAAAGTAGATCAGTTTGACGGTAAGTTTATATTTCCGTTTTATTTTTTACAATCATACGTACAATTCAGAGATTTCCAGACGATATATCTGAAAGTGAAATTTTTATCGAGATCCCGAAGGGACTACCGAGTCACCATTTCTCAGACGGACCGTAACGTCCTCTGTGTCTAAGCTAGGGACTAGGCCCTTTTAGAGTGTAAAACACCCCGTTTTTTCGACTCCCTGGAGTCGGTAACTCGGACACGAGATCTGAGGTCCTTGACGTTCGACTCAGGTGCGCGACGGCGGCGGCGACTGCAGACGTGTGGTATCTCGGTCACGAGGCACCGTCCTCTTCGGTGGCGTTCCTCTTCGGACGCGTGACGTTGGCTCTGTCGGGAACGGGAGACATCGACCCTTTTTGGTAACGTCGTTACTTCTGGGTCGTGTCGGTTTCTATTTATTTACTTATTAATTTTTTTTTACTTTTATCTAAATTTACTTCGTAACTTTACTTGTCTGTTTTAAAATTTTGACTTTCTCTATGTACTTCATTTCCATTATTTTATGAAGTCAATGAAAAAAAAGGGGGATTTGTTTACATCGACTCTGGTTTCTTATCTCTTTTATGATTAGGTCTTAATTTTCAAATGTAGTCATGAAAGGTTTGACACAACTTCCTTGAAATTAACAAAATTAAAAATTAAAAAGTCTGGATTGAAAGTATGTAAAATTTTTTAGTATTTGTAACTACAGAATCGTTTCAGTGTGACCATATTTTTAAAAATGTGTACATAAGAGTAGAGGACATGAAACATCTGTTCTCTATCTATGAAAGTTTTCCGTTTGACAACTATCCTTCCTTTTAACGTCTTTTCTGAACTTTTAGATGATATTTACGTCAGTAACATATGTTCCTAAATACATTTTGTACTTGTACCGTCTTTATATTCCATATTTTTGGGTTCACTTATAAATTACTACTTTTTTTCACGTCAATGACTTTACTTTTTAATTATAATCTACGTCGTTTTCTTTTCTAGTCACTAGCATTCCATTATTATATTGATAAGGTTTACTCCCTGTTTCTTTTGACCTCCCCTTCCTGTGTCCTTTCAGAACCACCGGATAACCTAATATAGTCTGTAAGACTGTATAGGTACTAATAACAAGGTGGTTCCTCCGTCGATTGTTTTTATAAACTACTTTACTACAGGGTTTTGAAAACTATGACCCTTCTCGTAATATTTAGACGTCTGAGTTCTTCGAGTCTCATTGTGTTTGTTTTGTTTGTGTGGTTTTTCCTTTTATCAATGTATGGTTCCATACAGTATTAGTTTAGGGACTCTTTCTCTTTTACGAGTTTCATCGTTCACTTATATCTCGAAGGGACCATCGTGTCGACCATTTCTTAGGTGGACGTTACGTACTCTGGGGTCAAGTTAAGGACCCAACCCTTCTTAGGTTATAAGAACCCGAAGGGATCACCGACTCTACCATCTCAGGTGGACGTCACGTCCTCTGGACCCAAGCTATGGACCCATCCCTTCTAGGAGACCTCCTCCTGTACCATTGAAACGGACCTCTTAGAGGTACTTACCTCTGGTCGTCCTATGTCAGGGACCCTAACGTTTCGCAACCTGTACTGACTCCTGGATTCGTGTTGTGGCGTGCACTTATTTCTGTTCAGTGGCAGTCCACTTGTTTACCTGAAGAACGGTCTGTCAAAAGTCAGGTGTCTCATCACCTTACCGTAAAAATTTCACGACTTTCTTTTGTGATTTGGATGTTAATAAACACGTCTTTTGTTTTTGAAGACTTATTTCTTTTTACTTTTCTGAATAGATTAGTTTGTCTACGATTCACTTAAGCAATGATCGTCTGTACTTTAAGTTTTCACAATTCCCGGAAACCCGTCTTCTTGTTACTATAACGCACTTTTGAACTTAGACATCTTGTTACTATGGCGCACTTTTGAACTTAGATGTGTTCTCCTGACTTCGGACTTTATTTAATAATTAAAAACCTTTTGTGTCTAAAAAAAAAAAATTTCGAAAAGTACATACACCAAAAACCTATAAAACCTCTCAAAAAATCAAAGAAATTTACCGGTAACTGAACAAACAAACAAGTGATTTAAATCAAATTTTTAGTATTTTGCAAAAAAATGTTTTCTCACGTAACGAAAGACGTGTGAAGAGACTTATCTACGGTCCTTATATACCTAATAAGGGTAAATTCAATAATCTACAGATTCGACCTAAATCTTTTCCTTCTCCTTGGTTTCTAGTTTAACGGTTGTAAGTGACCTAGTATCTCTTCTGTTTCCTTAAGGTCTTTTTGTAGATAAATACAAAGTAGCTGATACGATTTCGGTAGCTGAGACCTAACATTGTTTGACACCTTTCAAGAATTTCTCTACCTTTATGGTCTGGTAGAATGGACAGAGGATTCTTTGTATATACACACAGTCCTTCGTTGTCTTGGGACATACCTTGTTGACTAACCAAGTCATAACTCTTTCCTTATGCTGGACCGATAGGCGACAGTGGGACAAACAAATTAGATATCCGACTCGTGTAGTACTCTTTCTGGCCAATGTTCAACCTGAGTTCTATCCGCCCTCATTGTAGTTGTTGGAGTCCCTGTCCCCACTAGGAGAGATTACCGTCTTTCATTTCTCCTTGATTTCTCGGAGAACTACTCCCACTTCCTCCTCTCACTTTGTCAGTCGAATTTTGAGTTATAATTTTTTTTTTTTTGGATTCTAGTACCGTAGGTCGGAGTAATGCAGTGTCGTCTATCTTCCCTTTTTCCACCTCCATCACTGTCTAACGGAGAAGAACCCGAGAGTTTAGTGATACCTGCCACTGACGTCGATACTTTAGTCTTCTGTCAACGAAGAACCGTCCTTTCGTTACTGTTTGGATCTGTCACAGAACTTTTCGTCTCTGTAATGAGACGGCTGTTTCCAGTGTACCAACACTCTCGACCTGACATTTCTCCCGTCTTCCGGTTTCTTAACTATGGAAGATAGAGACCACCAAGTCTTCTGAGACCTCTCAGAGAACCTGTCGTCCCTCTAGTTTAGTCAGTTAGAATTCCCTTTAGTTGGGACTTATAAGTAACCTTCCAGTCTTCGACTTCGAGATTATGAAACCGGTGGACAACACTGGTCGAGTGGGAAACCTTTTCAGGGACTACGACCTTTTCTAACTCCCGTCTTTCTCTTCTCCCACAGTCTCCTATTCTACCGACCTACCGTAGTGACTACGTTACCTGTACTTGAACCCGTTTGAAGTCCTCTACTATTCCCTGCCCCTATCGCACAACGTGAGGTACCCCAACGTTTCTCAGTTCTATACTGACCCACTGACTTGTTGTTGTTGATCCAATAATCTCATATAACTCGTCTCAAGGGACACGATACATACATTATCCAGGTCGGTGACTGACTAATTTCGTTTTTAGACAGTCAAACGATTGTCCATTTTAATTCCACATAGTACTGTAATCATATTTCTTGTCCTCCCTCCTTATTTTCACATGACAACTTTCTTAAGACGAAATATTTACTTTACTATGTAATAAACTTACATCTGATATTAATCAATTACTACGAGTAACATTTGGGATCTCGTCAGTAACCTTTGTCACTTCTCTATATCATTTATTCAGTAATCATTTTTATTTTTACATTTGATTTTATTAGGGTTCTCCCCTTTTTCTGTTATTTACCTGTTTATGTTTAGTTTAACGGTCTACCATCTAAATTTTGCTTTGTTTAGTCATAAATTTTCTTGACATTTAAAGGGTTCGTGGGGTTAATTTACCGTTTCTGATAATTTACCCTCGATTTCGTTTAGGGTCGATATACGGTAGATCCTCATTTCGTGTAATTTATATTTTATTTTCTGTGAGTCTATAATTCTTCATTTTCATACCTCTACTTTTTCGAGAAGTTCGTGGTCAATTTTATCTTCACTTGACCGATACAATTATAGTCTATTTAACGTGAACTCTTGTTCCTTATCCATGTGATATTTGAATTTTAAAAAGATCGATCTTTAATACCCAGTCATTGTCAATGGACCTTTTACACCGCTAAATATCTCTAAATTACGAGAACTCTCAGGGAACCTGATGTTCCTCTAGGTTGGTCAGGTAAGACTTCCTCTAGACGGGACCCTAAAGAAACCTTCCTTACTACGATTTCGACTTCGAGGTCATGAAACCGGTGGAGTACTCTTCTCAACTGAGTAACCTTTTCTGAGACTACGACCCTCCCTAACCCCTGTCCTCCTCTTACCCTGCTGTCTCCTACTCTACCGACTTACCGTAGTGCCTGAGCTACCTGCACTCAGACTCACTTGAGACCCTCAACCACTACCTGTCCCTCCGGACTTCTCAGCCTGTGTTGACTCTCTGACTTGACTTGACTTGACTTACGTGATGATTCACTCAGTTTTTCGTTTCAGTGTTCCTTTAATTCTTTTATAAAAGTCGACTCATTTTTACTTTTGTTATTGTAAGCACTCTACGTCGATTTTACAACGTGAATTGTCTTTTCAATATGGAACTTTAGGAATATACTCTTTCCTTCTTTCCTAGTTTTAGTCACTAACTTCTTTGATCTTGAACTCTTAGACTTTTTTCTTCTCTTTTAATTTAAGTGTCATCCTTTCCTTTATCTCTTTAATCACTTTATTTTGTCATAGTTACTTTAGTACTCGACCAAGAAACTTTTCTAATTATTTTAACTATTCGGAGTTCGGACTGGTTCTTCCATCTTATATATGTAACGATACATATTCTCTACGTTTCTCTAATAGTGATGTCTAGATGTAGTAATCTTCCTATTTCTCTGATATTACCTTTTGAAATATAAATTTTTACACTAATAAAAGAACTTTACTCGTTTAAGGAACTCTGTGTTTGAGGTTTCGAATGACTCTTTCTTTATCTAATGAACTTAATCGAGAGATACATAATTTTTTTAAATTAAATACTACTCCATGAAAACGTCTTTCATTTGATATACGTGATTAGTCAGAGTGACCACTTAACATAGTGTGTATAAATTTCTTCTTTATTATGGTCTGGATGTGTATTTGTTATTTTACTACAGTCAAGACGTAATATAAGCAAATATCTATATTACGTTTAAACCAGTATGTATATCACCTCAAGAAAAACTTCAACTATTTCATTTAAAATGAACCTTTTTACTTCTAATTTTTATTACATGTAAAACTTTCTTCTAGGTCGACATCCACCAGTAAAAAAAGACACTTAATTTTCCTACAGACACTTCGAGGTCGTCAATTTTGTCACATTGTAAACTGTAGTCTTATCTGTTTAACTGGTTACGTCATTTTATAGACGGACGATTTGTTTTGACTCGTACGAAACTTTAAAACTAAATACTGTCTCTATTTCGTAGTCTTTTCCTCCCTGAAATGATACATATGTCGACCCCCTCTTACTATCGGATACCTTTTTCTACTTTAACTGAGAAAGGGTGTATTTATATCTGTATGTGTGTGTGTCAGTAACTTACCCAAGTGTTCCTGGACTACTCATGTGAAAAGTCATAGTTTTTTTAGCCCATTAACTCATATAATTCATTAAAGATATTTAATTATCGTGTGTTCTTGTAATTACCCCCTACTCCTTTTTCCCGTCTATTTAATCGTCTGTAATGTATCTTTACTAAAGAATTTTGTCAGGACTTATAAGTAACCTTGCTGACTACGACTTCGACTTTGAGGTCATGAAACCGGTGGACCACGTTTCTTGACTGAGTAACCTTTTCTAAGACTACGACCCATTCTAACTTCCGTCCTTCTTTACCCCTGTTGTCTCCTACTCTACTAACCTACCGTAGTGGCTGAGCTACCTGAACTCAAACTCGTTTGAGGTCCTCAACCACTACCTGTCTCTTCAGACCGCACGACGTCAGGTTCCCCAGCATTTCTCAACCTGTGCTGACTCGTTGACTTGACTTGACTGACTGTACCTTTACCTTTATGACGTACTAATTATTAGTGTCCTGACCTTTTATGGTCAAAAACAAGGTCAGGGTTTCTTCCCGTTACGGTTTCTTTATAAGTCTGATGACGTGTTAACGTGAGTAAAGTTTACGATCGTTTCTTTTCGAGTTTTAAGAGGTTCGATCCGAAGTTGTCATGTACTTGACTCTTTAAGGTCTACAAGTTCGACCTAAATCTTTTCCGTCTCCTTGGTCTCTAGTTTAACGATGGTAGGTAATCTAGTATCTTTTTTGTTCTTAAGGTCTTTTTGTAGACGAAGTAACTGTTACGATTTCGGAAGCTGATACACCTGGTGTTGTTCGAGATCTTTTAAGAAGTTCTCTACCCTTGTGGTCTGGTGGACTGGACGGAGGACTCTTTGGACATACGTCCAGTTCTTCGTTGTCAAGCCTGATCCGTACCTTGTTGACTGACCAAGTCTTAACCCTTTCCTTATACAGTTCCGACATATAACAATGGAACAAATAAATCGAATATACATCTCATGTAACACACTTTACGGTCCAACCTACTTCGTGTTCGACCTTAGTTCTAACGACTCTCTACATAGTCATTGGAGTCTATACGTCTACTGTGGTGGAAATACCGTCTTTCACTTCTCCTTGATTTCTCGGAGAACTTTCACTCTCTCCTTTCACTTTTTCGAGTGAAATTTTGAGTCGTAAGTTTTTTGATTCTAGTACCGTAGGTCAGGGTAGTGAAGTAGAGTTTATCAACCCTTTTGTTATCTTTGTCACTGTCTGAAATAAAAGAACACGAGGTTTTAGTGACGGCTAGTACTGACGTCACTACTTTAATTTTCTGCGAACGAGGAACCTGTTTTTCGATACTGTTTGGATCTGTCGTATAATTTTTCGACTCTGAAATGAAACGGCTGTTTCCAGGTACATCAGTTTTCATACCAAAAACGTCATCAGTACATAACTACACTCTCAACCTGGTATTTCTTCCGACTTATTTGCGAAAACTTGACTCAACCTCTTCTGAGAATTCAGGAAACCTAACGTCCCTCTAGTGTAGTCAGTCAGGATTTCCCTTAGTCAGGACTTATAAATAACCTTCCTGACTACGTCTTCGACTTCGAGGTTATGAAACCGGTGGACTACGCTTTTCTCGTCTGAGTAATCTTTTCTGACTACGACACTTTCTATCTTCGGTCCTCCTTTTTCCCTATTGTCGCCTTCTTTACCAACTTACCGTAGTGACTCAATCACCTGTACTCACACTCGTTCGAGGCCCGCTACCACTTCCTATCCCTTCGAACCACACGACGTCAAGTTACCCAAACGTCTCAGTCTGTACAGACTCACTGACTTTTTGTTGTCGTTATTAGTGTAGCATAAGTCACTATTCCTTCTATACAAGATAAAAAATAAATAATAAACCGACGTAGCTCAGAGACAAAACCGTATGTCTTGAAGTGACGTCGCACACACAAGAGAGAATGAACACCTAACACCCGAATCAACGGGTTATCGTACACCGCAAAGTCAATAGAGTGGTCCATAGCTTGGGTACAGGGGACGTAACGTCCTGTCAACAATTGGTGACCTGGTCGTCCTTTCAGGGTCTTTATAAAATTTACACTGTAAATGTCCACAAACCTTCTCAGGTGTATCAACCCTATAGATTGAAAGGACCACCCATACATCTTACTACCTGATTAAACTATTTTAACGAACCATAAGATTTTAATGAGTATATCGAAAACACTTAGTCAGGAACACAAATAATGTAATTTTTATTTTATTGTACCCGAAGTGACCACCAGGTCACCAATTCTTAGGTGGAACATTACGTTTCCTGTGGACAAGTTAGGGACCAGGTCCTATAGGATAAGTGACACCTTATTGATTCGGGTACGTGGTGTTAATGACCCGGTCACGAGATCTCACGTTCTTGACGTTGACGACTTAGGAAACACGGATCTTGGGCACCAATCGTTTTTCTCTTCGATGACGTTACTCTTCGGACATGCGGTGTTGATATCTTTCGGACGTGTGTCGTTACTTCTGGGTGGTCTCCGTTTTTTATTTATTTTATTGTTATTTACAAATATCAAATCGAAATACACGGTCTCTTTTCCGTGTAAAAGTCTTAGACTAAAAACACAAATCTGACGTCGGTACCTTACTTTTCTGAGGACGAGAGATCTTCTTTTCAATAATCTTTGGATCTGTCAAATAATTTTTCGTCTCTGTATATGAAACGACTATCTCCAGGCATATCAGTTTCGATACTAGAAAAGGTCATCAGTGTATACCTACACTCTCAACAGTATTTCTTCCGATTACGACTTCTTAACTACGAAAGTCAACACTACAACCTCTTCTCAGAACCCTCAGGGAACCTAACGAACCTCTAGTTTGCTCAGTTAGTACTTCCTTTAGTTGGTACTTATAAGTAACCCTCCTGACTACGACTTTGACTTCGAAGTCATGAAACCGGTGGACTATACTTCTCGGTCGAGTAACCTTGTCTGGGACTACGACCTTTCTATCTTCCGTCCTCTTCCCCTACTGTCTCCTGTATCACCAACCTACCGTAGTGACTGACTTACTTGTTCTCAAACTCGTTCGAGGCTCTCCACCACTTCTTGTCCCTTCGGACCGTACGACGTCAGGTATCTCAGAGTTTCTTAGACTGTGCTGACACGCTGACATGTTGTTACTATCAACAGTTTTTTCGAGTAAATGTCTTCGTTTGGATTAAGGTGTGTGTGAGGGGTTGGAGATACCGGGATCTCTTAAAAATTTTTATGGAAAGTAAGTAACTAAGTAAGTAAGTAAACCGACGAATCCCGGAATCACTCTGTACGTCCTAGAAAACACGTCTTGCGTCCGAGAAGGAGTACCACGTGCCTAAAGGGAGATCAACACCGTCCGTCCGAGGTCTCACACCCGAGGTCCGAGCACCGTGTGTCCCAGGGAAGGACACAACTCACCAGAGGTCTTACACTCCCGAGCCATCAACGGCACGTGTCCGTATCAACGGGCCACCGTATAACTTAGAATCTAGGGACTCTTCCCTAGTGTAGGTGCAAGGAACGTAACCTTCTGCCCAGGAATTGGTGACCTGGTAGTCCTGACAGAAAGACTTCTTAAAATATTAGTAAAAAAGGAATTGGAGGAATAGTAGCAATACAAAGAAAATATTTACGTAACACAAGTCTCCGGAATGTATGGAAAAGAGAAACGGTACAGGAGTTGTTCATCATTTTAACCGTCAAGTTTGTGGTACAGTCAAAATTATGGTCTTCAAATAAACATGAGTAACGTCGAAGGTTTGATTCTCATATGAATACGATTGTCGTACTCTCTTTCTCGACCTAAATTTTCGTCAATCTTTTGTGGTAGAAGTAATATGAGTTAAATCATCTTTTATAAGAACCGAAAGGAAAGACTTCAGAACTCAAAGAAGTCAAAACTAAAAAATTCAGTAAGACTTTACAATACTCCATCTTTTCAACCACACGTTTTTCACAACGGAATTCTAAAAAATTTTTTGTAGTAACTGTACCGTTTCATGTGTTCTGTTTTCGGTACATTTCAGATCGACGGAACTATTGTTATCAATTCCTTATTGATATCAGGGGTCTCTGTGATATTTCTTGATAACAGTCAACGTTAACTTAGTTCTTTAAACCCACGATATTTGTAAGGTGTCGGTTAAGTCTCTTCTAACGCTAAGTACACTCTAATTATTATTTCTACTACTGTCACTATAACTACTGTTACTGTCCATTGTAGTCCATAAGGTTCATAACAAGATTCACAAAAGTAAGTGAGTTGTCTATGAGTAAGTTATGATGATGAACCCACATTCCGTGACAAGATATAAAACTCCTAAGTCACACTTTCTTTTCGTTTTCGAAAGTAGGATTACCTCTCCGTCTATTGGTGGTATGACCATCTATATGTCGGACAGTTTAACAGATTTCACGACACCTCTTTTCCTTTTCTTTCCTTTGATTACACAGTTCATTTTAAAAACAACAAACAAAAATAAATTAAACAAATAATCCATCGAAGTCCTTTCTTTAATTGTTAACCGTCTATGGGATTCTTAGGATTTAAACCAAACCACGAGATAAAAACAAAAACACCAAAAATACTTTTAATGACATAAACTTGATTTTCTATTTTCGTTTTTATTAAGTGGAAAGACAAGAGACATAGACACGTCACTTGTATCCCATCATGTATAGAAAAGTTTAATCACAAATGTAAAAGAAGTCAATTTATGAGTCTTCACCTTAACGATCTAATATACCATCAAGATATAAATTAAAAAACTTCTGGTAGGTATGAAAAAAGGTATCATTGACGTGACTAATGTAAGGGGTTGTCACGTCTTCCCTAGGGAAAAAGGTGTAAGAGTGGTAATGAACAATAAGTACATGGACAACCGGTAGACGTACAGACGAAACCCTCTCACAAATGAATCTAGGAGACGAGGACATAGAAACCCATAAAACCCCAAAAACGATGATTCAACATACCCAAGAAATATATCAAACCTATGGTCGGGAAATAGTGTATACATTGAACGTCGATAAAGAAGGTAAGTGATCAAACGAAAAAAGTAAAATAACAGTCAAAGGAAACGACACTTTTCCAAAATATTTTTTATATAAATAAAACTTAACCTCCTATTAACGAAATATTACACCACAACAAAAGACGGTATATAGTTGTACTTAGTCGGTATCCATATGGATACAGAGGAGGGAGAACTTGGAGGGTGGGGTACACTTCTTTGAAAAATCAAACTGCATCAGGGTGAACAAATTAAAATGAAAACAATTAAAAACCATAGTTTAAATCTTTTAGTAGTGGTTCTGGACGTAATTCCTCCAATGACGGTGGATACAAAAAAAGATCCTCAAAATACCAAAGTGTAGAATATAAGTCCAGAAAAATTAGGTAACGTTCCACAAAACAAAAAATTACCATTTTCAATCACAAGGTTAAAGAAAGTAGTAAAACGTACACGGACAGATGAAAAAGGTTGAGACAAATAACTTCTCTGAAGGGAAAAGAGAAACATAAAACCGATGAAACAATATTTAATTAACTGGTACATGTGTCCTCAAAATAAAGAACCGAAAAATAATATAGGGTGACTAGGTAAACGGACGAAAAAATTATGGTTATGGTATGACAAAATTAACAACGTCGAAACAAGTAACGTCCAACGAAACCCATAAGTCCCAGAAAAGGCTAAGGCATCTTTAAAATCCTAATAAACAAGATAAAACACTTTTTATCCTAATCTCAAGACTATCCTTAACTCACACATATAACGAAATCCATTACACATGTAAAAATTGGTGCAATTAAGAATGTTGGGTCCTCGTGTCTTATAGACAATGTAAACACATAAAAAGTCAAAGAAAACAAATACAAAACATCAAATGTCATATTTAAAATGTGAAGGAATTTAAATAACAATCCATAACATAAGAAAAACTAAGTCAACATTTATTCTAATAAATTAAACAGAAAGAATGTCAAGTAATAATTACATTTCCTTGTGTTGTCTCAAAACACAGAACTAGATCATAGAAGTCGAAATGACTTAAGTAAATAATCAGGATTGTTAAAAGACTACCTCCGGAATCCATTCTTAATATATTATGGTACAGTACACATTCAACAGTATCAAAATGAAGGAGAAAAGGTCAAACCTAAGGAAAAGAAAAAGAACGGACTAACGAGATCGATCCTGGAGATTATGATACAATCATTTTCACCGTACGCAACCGTAGAAACAGAATAAGGATTAGAAACTTCTTTTCGAAGGTGTCTAAAATAGGGAACTCATAATACAACCGATAGTTGAATCGTGTATACCACAAATAACACAACTACATATAAGGGAAATATGGACGAATCAACTCTCAAAAATTAGTATTTACATACAACTTAAAGTAGTTTGCGAAAATGACGTAGAACTCTATTAGTATATCAAAGACGGGAATTAAAAATTGTGCCGTACAGCGTAACCGTCTAAACATCTATAAATTAGTAGAAACGTAGGGAACTTATTTAAGGTGAACTATCACTCCATACTAGGAAAATTACATAATAACCTAAATCAAACAATCATAAAACAACTCCCAAAAATGTAGACACCAGTAGCCCCAATAACCACACATTGACACACACACACACACACACACTTCCTCTAGGTACAGACAAAAGTCATAGTTCTATTACGACCGGGAGATATTACCCAAACCTTCTCAAGAAGAGAGAAGACAAAATACCTTCTCAAACTCTTCCTAATCATAATTAAAGGAAATTTACAAACCATCTTAAGTGATCTCTTGGGGAGACCACCCCCCTCCTAAAAAATTTCCTTCACTGATATCGTCTTCTTAATTTAGATTCCTCCCACTCTCTTTTCTCTTTTAGGTCCTTAACTCTCATAATACTACATAGTATGTTCCGTAAATATTTTGAGAATTACCATTTAAAAGATGAAATGTAAAGGTGAAGAATGTTGAAAATTTTATATATAGAGTATTTGAAACCCCACAAAAAAGAAGAAAAATTTTAGAACGTGAAGAATACATGGGCAAAGTCAATTATCTTCTATAAAAATAAATCGAAAAAAGTCAAAAAAAGAAGTTCCTTAGGAAACCGAGTCTAATCTAATTGAGAAGTGTAAAGAATCTCAAAACTATAATAGTCTGTGTCTTTATTTATCAAATTACAAATCTAATGGACCTAATTTAGTTACTCTCTAACCTTTATAAGTAATAATACTCGTTAACACGAACGAAAAATAGAACTATTCTTAATTTGAATTGTACCAAAAATTATCTACATGCCGAATTATCAATATAAAAAATTTTGTCGTTCTTTTTACTACATAATTTTCGTTTCATTTACTCTTATCGGATTACAAGGGGATACAAGTATGACACGTCGTAATAGAATTGTGAAACGTCCCGAAAATACAAACTTTCATTTCATGAGGAGGATATTTTTCAACGTTTACTGTCAAAGAGTCAACACAGACTGAGAAAAAAACTGGGGTACGTGACATCGAACGGTCCGAGGAGACAGGTACCTTAAGAGATCCAGTCTTATGACCTCACCCATCGACAAGGGAAGAGGTCCCCTAGAAGGGTTAGGTCCCTAACTTGGGTCCAAAGGACGTAACTTCCACTTAAGAAATGGTTGGCTCGGTGGTCCCTTCGGGAGCATATGGAGAGGAATATATCGAAAAGAGTGAGAGGGATGCGTTATCGGGGGATTTAAACATCAAAGAAAAAGAGCATACACGATGATATAACAATAAAACGTATATCTGTAGGTATTTGTTATACACCAAAACAAGACATACAAAATTTGAACTATATGACATATATATTACATAAAAAATTTTTGAAATAATTTACTTACACTAAACAAAAACAATTTACTCACATCATACGCAAAAAGTAAAATTGAAAAAACACCAAATTATCAAAATCAAGTAAATCCAATTGTACATATCATAAGTCTATATAAAAACAGTTTATATAATAGGTATGAAGACAATTATCGAAAATCCAACAAAGAAAAAAACAACAACAATTTTTGTTATCAAAAACAAAAATTGGTACGTTTTACACCCTTAGGATCAAGGGGGTCCCTAGATTGGGTGAGTGGGACGTAACCTTCGTACCCCAGAATTGGCGAGCTGACAGTCCCTTCAATCTTTGTCATGACATCATTACAAAAACATGTATACAGGTACCACATGTCACTGTGGACAAACTTCCACATAAAAACCTTGATCTTTATGACGTAAATCCCGTGTGAATGAATTGAATAATCCATAACGGGTCAACGAGAGGTCCTGGTAACAGAGGTACATAAAAGAGTAGTCGAAATACAAAAAAAGTGTAGAAGTAGTTGTAACTCATACACAGAAACATTAACGTCGATTACCATATTTCATCACAGAGTGACAACAAAAGTAAACAAGAAACTGAAAAAGAAAGAAGTCAGTGAACAAGTCATACATGTGACAGAGGGTGGAGTACCGAGTCTATCCCATTTCTTGGGCGGAAGTCACGCCCTTTGGGTTCCAATTAGGGACCCAACCCTTCTAGGAGACCTCTTCCCTTACCGATGGGTGAGGTCATAACAAAGGACCTCTTAAGGTACCCGCCTCCTCGGACCGCCCGATGTCAGGTACCCCAGCGTTTCTCAACCTGAACTGAAGTTTCAGACAAAAAGTTATCTTCGAACAAAGAAAATTTTCTGACGAAACATCCTAAAGAAACATAAAGATCTGTGATTAGGAAATTACCAAAATATAATGTATACAGTAGAAGTCGTCGAGTAAAAAAGTTAAGTATTACTCATTTTTACAATATCAAATCCCGTCAGTTCGTAAAACTTCAATTTATTACGTTAAATATTAATCCCAAGGATAGCGGGATGCAGAACGAGTGGACAGGGTCTTCGATAAATTTAGTACTTGTTCAAATGATGGGAAAATGGACAATCTCCGTAACATTAACTTTTAGAGACGAGATCACAAAATGATTATTCACTATAATCGGGACCTAAAACGTATCTACAGTAAATAATCAATTACTTAAAGAACAAAAAATAAAGAATTTCTTACAAAAAAGAACAAGTATTTACTAATAACTTAAAGTAGTCTAAGATAAAGACGTAGAGTACTCTATGAATACAAAAAAAGAGAATATTATACAGGAAAAAATGGGATATTATACAATATACCACTTAATGTAAGTAT
This sequence comes from Capra ibex, assembly GCA_006410555.1. Lineage (NCBI taxonomy): Eukaryota > Metazoa > Chordata > Mammalia > Artiodactyla > Bovidae > Capra > Capra ibex. The sequence continues at coordinate 634,851 of SJYO01007308.1, forward strand.
TTTGTCAGAAACTTCAGAACCTTCTTCGGATCAAACTTGTAAAGATGTAATTAAATTGTCTTTTCACAAAAAAATTTTTAGACTGAATATAACAACGATCAAGTTCTTTATGTTTGGATAATTTTAATACTTTATATGATACTTTTAGTATATATTTTACACAAATGTATTTTAAAATAAAACATACTTAAGTGTATTATTTTACTGAATGAGAAATCGACGGTAAGTTCACTTTTTCACCTTGTAATAGTCACAAGTAGTTACAAGGGGAAGGGTCAATAGAAAGGAGGAACGGATAGGGTTTTGTAAATTGATCACACTACTAAAAATAGTAAGGAAACGAAAATAAATATCAAAATATTGGTTTCATACATAGGTATTTGTCAGTGACAAATAAAAGTTTTTGACTCATTGTTTTTGTCTGAATTGAGACATACCTCTTACACAATAACGGTGACAAACTACTTCCGAAGGTCATCTTTTATAATCTTGTCATAGATCCAGTGACACTCCGAAGTCTCAAAGAAACCCCCTTCCAGTATTCCTGAGTGAGTATTTCACTTATCACTACTCAGTACTACTTAAGAGAAATGACGGTAATTCCCTACATCGTCTGGAAATAATATGTGACCAATGTTCCACGGAGTGATCTCATATCAGTCTCTCTTACCCGATGACAGAAGGAAGTTTCAAGACTTAAGTGACACCAAATGGAGATTAAGAGTCCTCATTCAACTTTGTACTTTACGTACAAGAGTCAATTACATATACTTCGTGTCTTCTTTCGTACTCGAAGTAATAGTATACCAGTTTCGGTCGGTTAAAATATATATATCTGAAGTAGAGCCCAAGTCAGGAGTTCGATGTTTTCTTCAATGTCTTCGTTTCTCGAATAACCATTATCTAGAGGCATATGGACAAAAAACTTAGTGTCACAGTGTAACTCCTAACCAATGGTAAATCCAGACAACACACACACACACGAGTCAGCGTAGACTGAGACGCTGGTGTACCTGACATCGGAACCTTCTTTTCAATACTGGTTGGATCTGTCGTATAATTTTTCGTCTCTGTGATAAAACGGTTGTTTCTAGACAGATCAGTTTCGACACCAAAAAGGTCATCAGTACATACCTACACTTTCAACTTGATATTTCTTTCGACTCACGGTTTCCTAACTACGAAAACTTAACACTACAACTTCTTCTGAGAATTCTCAGGGAACCTGACGTTCCTCTAGGTTGGTCAGGTAGGATTTCCTTTAGTCAGGACTTATAAGTAACCTTCCTGACTACAACTTCGACTTTGAGGTTATGAAACCGGTGGACTACGATTCTTGACTGAGTAACCTTTTCTGGGACTATGACCCTTTCTAATATTTCGTCCTCCTCTTCCAATGCTGTCTCTTACTCTACCAACCTACCGTGGTGACTGAGTAACCTGTACTCAAACCCATCTGAGGTCCTCAACCACTACCTGTCCCTCCGGACCACACAACGTCAGATATCCCAGTGTTTCTCAGTCTGTACTGACTCGTTGACTTGATTTGACCTGACATCGGACGGTACGAGAAGACAGGTACCGTAAAAGGTCCGTTCCTATGACCTCACCCAACGTAAATGGTGAGGTCCCTGAGAAGGGTTGGGTTCCTAGCTTGGGCCGAGAGAACACAGAGAACGGAACAGTCTGACTAAGAAATGGTGACCGTGGTGGACCCCTCGGTCCAGACAATGTGTCGACATTGGAACCTGAGATATGGAAAAGACATAAATATCTCCCATGAAAGAAGGGACAATACACAACCGAGTAAACAAAGAATATAGGAACAGAAAGAAGTGAGACAGTTCTCATCTCATGTAGTACTTATGGAGGAACTCTATCTCACGAACTTTCTGTACAAAAAAACCAAGGAACCATTATCAAATCTGTAAATTAAGATCGAATCTTTAAAAAAAAAGGTGATAAAACTTTTACGTCGTAATGTAAATTTTCGAAAGTTCCATCAACAACTCTTCGGAACTCCTGGTTGACAAAGGACCTAGGTAATATACAGTGGTAAAAAAAAGGACCTTGGAACACCTTAGGAGTGGAATAGGGGTTTCAAAGACTTTAAAATAACACTACAAAGACATATACTCTGATAAAAGTAGGAAACCCAAATTCCGGGAAAATTAGGCGGTCAAATGAAGGAGTCGGGTTTCTAAGAGAATCAAAATAAATAAAAACAAAAAGGGGGAAACTAATTTTGAAAGGGAGGTAAAAAAGACAAGAGAGGATTTTACCTACGACCAAGAAATAAAAAGAAGGCCAAGAGATTAAAAGACAGGACGAAAGATAAAGAGACACATAAAACAAGATGATGGTCAAAGATTAAAAGATCCTTCATTTAACGGAGTTGAAACGAAAATTCCAAAAATGATAAAAAAAAATTATCGTAGAACAAACCCAAGGTACTTACTTTATAGAATAAGGTTCTTACATTTAAAACCAGTGATTACAAAACAATCGAGAAGTATCAGAGACAAAGGATGTCCATTGAGAAAAGATAAACAGACAAATAAATGCCTCAGATAGAAAATTCAATCTCCGAAAGATGTTTATGGTTCGTTAACGACCGACTGACGAGTACCATCTCCTCATTTAATAACAGTCCACAACTGACCTTCAAGGTTCCCGTACCTACCCTAAACAGACAAAACTTGAGACGACTTACTACTAGACCTTTTCATTAACTCTCAGTCTACGTCATCATCGCAAAACTGAACAGTAAAGAGTTTAACCAATGAAAGGGGTCCTTTCTGTACTCAGAGGACAGTCCATTGACAGCTATTACTGAGACCCATGGTTTGTCCCTTCTCCGACTTCAGAGACGGAAATCTAATAATCACACACACATATACATATATACATACACATATATGTATGTGTGTATATATATACACATCAGTGAATTAAAAAAGATAAAAGTAAACATATACCACTAATTTGGAAGAAGTGTAAAATGAGAATCGGAAGACTTCATAAAGTAAGATTTCTTAAAGAGATTAAATAAAAAATCATCTTAAAGTTCTACCTGACTTTACGAACATATATGAAACGGTTGAATTGGGTTCTTTGGAATTGGACGAAAAATTACCAGGATGAACAAAGATGTACATTCAATGAATACTATGTTGTAAATTTATAGGACTTTATACACTATAGATCCACAAGGTACGTACGAAAAATTTCATTTAGTAACTCATTTTTCATAATTGATAAAAATACTTACAGTTGTAAGTACGGAGAAAACTTCATTTCCTTGATCCACTTTTCTTTCGTCTATATTCCTTTTAAGTCTGTTTAAACAGTATAATAAATGACACCACCGTTGGTGATATTTTATAACTTTATTTCTTTAAAACATAAATTATGGACGAAAAGTCTATATTCGTGATTCTTCGTAGTCCTTTTAGACAAAATTAGTTTAACGAATATCACCACATTCCAAACGTATTTTCATATCGTCATACGGAAACTCTTTCTGAAATATACAAACCAATTGAGTCCCCATACATTCTGTTTTTCTTCTTTTTCTTTTACTGACTGGTCTGACTTGATCCTCAGACTTTTTTATACAACCTTTCATCGACACAAAGAATACCATCATTTTGGTGGGTGTTTTAAATGGATAAATGACACCACAAATGCACTTACAAACCTTTTGTTTTTTCAGAAAGACACTAGAACTACTATTCAGACCACAATGATAATCCAATATCTACCAATTTTAAGAAGATATCGAATTACCACCACCATGAACTTCAGTGACGTAAACTTATGTATGAAAGATTTATAAGACTTGAGGCTACTAAATCTTTTTAGTGTCTTATTCATTCAGTCCCATATGAAAAATTTTCTTAAAGATCAAAGGAGAGTGTATGACGATCAGGAAAGTTTCAAACCCCTAAATTTTACGTCTTTTTCTAGGTTTTTTTATAAGACTTTCAGTTCCGTCTTTAAGTAGTAATTACGCAATCACATAAAAAAAAATCATACATAAAATGATAAATGACAATTCTCTGTAGATTGTCAAAAATAAATACTGATAAATAACAATAATAGAGAACTAAATTTGAATATCGTTTACATTCATAGGTAGTGGACTTTTACACAACGAAACGCATAGTTTTAAGTTGGTGAGTCTATCGGAGTCAGATCAAAGTCTTTTTATTTCCGGTTATTCGTTTAATAACAGACTGGTTCAGGAAAAAAGAAACATGGTGTATTGAAAAATGGGGATTTCGGGATAAACTCATCTCCGTTCTTCACAAATCACACTTAAAATGAGTCCTATACTACTGAGTTAGACTCTAAAACGAGTTTTCCGTTTGAAGACACCACTATTGTACGAAACGAGTGAAAAAAAAAGTTATATCAAAAGGACGTCAAAGAGATCTTGAAAAAAACACTTCATACAATTTACTACTTTGTGGACGACACAATCAAACGACGTCGACGGTATTGTTTCACGGTCTCTAACTCGCTGAAATCGTTATCTTTCATTAAAAGAGTACCAAGACCTCCGACCTTTAGTTTCTACTCCACAGTCGTCTCAACCAAAGAAGACTCCGGATACTCTCTTCATGGACAGGCGTCAGAGGAACGGAATATCTATCGACGGAAGAAGGACACAGAAATATAAGAGAGAGAAGAAGTAAGTACACAAGAATTCGTAGTGGTCAGTATGACCTAGTACAGGGTGGGATTACTGAAGTAAAAAAATTGAATTAATGAAAACGTTTTTAGGAAAGAGGTCTATACCAGTGTAAGTCTTCATGATCTTTAATCCTGAAGTTGTATTCTTATAAAATCTACCCGATGTCAAGTCGGGTGTTGTGTACGATAATGTTTTCAAACAGAAAAAATTTCATCTCCTAAATAGACGGGTTCTATACTTTAGTAAATAATTTTACACATGAATATTTGTTACTCTCGAAATAAAGGGACAAAAGTCTTTGTATTGAAACTTTTCCTTCGTCATTTTTTTTTATTTTTTCTTTTTCTTTTCTTTCGTCATTACTTTAGAGTCGTGATCAAGACTTTCTCGATTGATTAGTAGGTCAATCTCCGTATAACTCCAAGTGTGAAGACAATATATTTGGGATTGGTATTTTATCTAAAGTGAAAGTCAAGTCAAGTCAGAGAGTCAGCACAGACTGAGAAACACTGGGGTACTTAGCGTCGTGCGGTCCGGAGCGACAGGTAGTGGTTGAGGGTCTTAAGTGAGTCTGAGTGTAGGGAGCTCAGCCACTATGGTAGGTCGATAGAGTAGGCGCCAGCAGGGGAAGAGGAGGACGGGGGTTAGGGAGGGTCGTAGTCTCAGAAAAGGTTACTCAGTCGAGAAGTGTACTCCTCCGGTTTTATAACCTCAAAGTCGAAGTCGTAGGTCACTTGTGATTAGTGGAAATCCTACCTGACCAACCTATAGGAACGTCAGTCAGGTTCCCTGAGTTCTCAGAAGAGGTTGTGGTGTCAAGTTTTCGTAGTCAAGAAGCCGCGAGTCTAAAGTGAAATGTTTACGAATTTATCTACTACAAATACGAATCACACGGGTCAGTACAAACTGAGAAACGGTGGGGTACCTAACATCGGGTAGTCCGAGGAACCAGGTACCTTAAGAGGTCCGTCCTTATGACCTCACCCAACGGTAAAGGATGAGGTCCCCTAGAAGAAGTGGGTCCATAATTTGGAACACAGAGGACGTAACTGTCTGTCCATAAAAATGGTGACGTAGTGGAGGCGAATTGAAATGGACATTGGGAAACAAACATCCATTGGGATCAGTAAGAATCAATCCACACGATTCATCGATTACAACTAAATAATTAACCTCATATCGTTTTCGATAAGGATTACACAAACTTAGAATTGAAACCGACATCAAATTGAAAAATTTTGCAAAAACAAAAACGGACAAAATTCACTTATCGATCCAGTTATATTTTTACAAAATTTTCCCCTGAAGGGACCACCAGATCACTAATTCTATAACACGGAGGTTACATCCCTTATCCCAAGGTATGGACCACACCCCTAATTCTACGGTACACGGGACACAAGGGTGGTTTTCCATTTTAAAAAAATTCAGAATTTTCTGTAGTCAAACTTTATTTTATATAATAAAGATAAATGGTTAATATATATAAAGTGTCACCTCATGTGACGGTTCAGACAAACTTCTCGGAGACGGTTATCTGGAAAATATGTCTACTTTTCACTTATTTTCGTTGACTACAGATACTAGACTCAAAAAGATTAAATTGGGTCAGATCCCGAGTCACAAAAATGATATGTCTGAAATAGTATCAACCATAAGAATACCGTCTACGATGGTTATTATTTACAACGAAAACGTCACATCTGTTTTCTTAGAATCTTAATAAGGACGGTTGGATTTTTTATTCTCAAATGAACAATTGTACCTACAAGCGCATTTCGTACTATGAAAATAAATATGAACTCATGAAAAGGTAAAACTTCAAATTGTCCGTCGACCCACCAACAAAAACACAAAATTTAAGGACCGAGACTTAGGGTTCAGGAGTAAGGGAGTCTCCATCGGGTCGTTAGACCCCTGCGGACACAGACTTTTCTCTGTCGGAATACGGGTTTGAAGACAATACTTGAAGAAGACTATAGGTTATACTCAATAAAACTAACGTAAGGACTATTACTGTTTCCTTCATCGATTGATAGTAAGTATAAACCACTAAACTTTAAAAGTAGTTAAACCGGAAAAAAAGGGAAAACTCAAGTATTGTTAATTTCTCTAAAATAAATATGGTGGGTATACTTCCTGCCCTAAGGGACCATCGAGTCGACCATTTCTTAGACGTCACGTCCTTTGGGACCAAACCAAGGACCCAGTCCTTCTAGGGGACCTCTTCCCTTACCGATGGGTAAGGTCATAAGACCGGACTTCTTAAGGTACCTATACAGGTACCCCAACGTTTCTCAGCCTGTGCTGACTCACTGAAAGTGAAACTGAAAGTATACTTCCTATAAGATTGTCTACGACGATACTTATGTTTCCACTCATTCCGTTTAAAGAACGGGACTGTTCGTGTGACTTTCTTTCACTTTCATCGAGTCAACACAGGCTGAGAAACACTGGGGTACCTGATATGTACCAGGTACCTTAAGAGGTCCGGTCTTATGACCTCACCCATCGGAAAGGGAAGGGGTCCCCTAGAAGGATTGGGACCCTAGCTTGGGTCCAGTGGGTGTAACGTCCGCCTAAGAAATGGTCGACTCGGTGTTCCCTTTGGACTGTTCGTGCCATTAATGACATTAAGTTCTATCTCCTTCTGACTACGGCATTCTTACATAACAAAGAAAATAGTCAATATTCTGTTTCACCGAAGAGTCTCCATAGGACCGAGAAGGGAGACTTTCACAAACCAACTATAGTCTTTTTCAGAGTCATTTTTTATTCTTATAAAATATTATATTATTATTTATCTTAGAAACATTAAAAACCGAGTTATTTCAGTCTATTGTCCAAGAACAACTGACGAAATAAACCTGTGTCGTGACAAAAGATGAGACGATTTAGTACTTCTTTATCATTTGTACATCAATATTATACAACATATCTAACGAAAAATGAAAAAGAGGTCAGAATCCATAGACTTCTATTGTATGTTGAACGACCGAGAAATTTTTCCAAGAGGACGTTCTCTTTCGATATTACCCTGTAGTAAAAAGTTTATGGTTCAATTGTTTCTAGTTATAACAACTATTGTAAAAAAATTTTCTAACACCCCTTCGACGGTCAGAAAGTAATTATCATATAAAACCATATTTGAACTACCGCATCTCAAGATTAATATATGGTTGAGTCTATATAAAGAAAATCTTTAAATAGGATGTCAGATGTACTCAAAAACCCTTTACTGAAATTGATGTTCCGAATAAGAACACACAGTATCGTACCTTTGTCGTATTTATCGATAATTCAGTTCATACTATGTAGGTAGGTCATCTCATCCTATATCGGTTGGTAATTTTTCTTACTATAGCGAGACATATGTCTCTGTCCCTTACCTAAGTAAAGTCTTATATCGTTTCAAAAAAAACAAAAACAAAAAAAAAAAGTACTTCTTGTTACATATCTTAAAACCCTTTTTTACACAAAACAGGTACCGGATATATACATGTATATACGTACGAATTTATATGTATATGATAGAGACCTTTTTTTATTTTTAAACAACTTTAAATAAAACCGATTCTTTAGTCCACACGAATGACCCTATTTTACCATTGACCACAAAGGGACTTATATAAAATTGAAACATGAAACACAAAGACTCTCTGTCACTAAGAGTGCGTAGAAGGCAATAACGGAAAGGACATCATATATGAAATCATCCATAACTCCTTTAGACGACTCCGAAAATTTAACTTATATTTCATAAATAATATCAAAAGAATTACTAAAAAGAGAACTCAGAGTTGAAAGTGGCACTTTCGTCACTATTAAATAAAATCTACTAGACGGAAATTCTAAGTCTCCTCCTTTATCAATGGTTTCTATAAATAAGTACATTTTTTCTACCACAATATTTTGATAGGAAAGAAACTGTCTAAAAAAAAAAAAATTCGAAGAGGTTTACCATTATAAAGGACTTCACCATTTAAACTTTCTACCCGTTTTTAAAAAAAACAGATCTGTGTCTATCGGAAGGAAAGGGAAACCATGTTTATGTAGTAACCATCAAAATAACAAGAGGACTATTGATACGACTGAATAATAAAATCTCCCATCAAACACCGGGACTTTGGTTTGTACATTACGATATACACTCTATCTGAGGGATTGGAACCGAAGTACTCTTGATATTAATTGTCTCGAGAGACTGGTCTGACTTAATACTCAATTGTACGATGGAATCTATGAACCAACATACAATATAAGTGACTTCACACTATTAACGGATCACCTTATCGGTAAATTCATTATGCAAACAACATTTACATAATATGAAGACGCAAAGAAATCTTTTACGTCTAATAGTCGTTAAGATTAATTTATATGGGTAATTGAGTCTGTAAGGTGAAGATTCATAAATTGTCAGGTGTACATAAACAATCCTTATTGAATTTCCTAGTAGTAACAATGATATTCACTCTATTAAACTTCTGAATTAGTAGACTTTTGTCTTTTAAGTTTTTCTGACCCAAGATACTCTTCGACAGAGAAACAAAGAATATCTCTACTGAAAACGACTGTCAGAACTTTAAACTTTTATCCTGTTCCTCCTTAAGGGACCAACCTTGAGACCTGAAAGTGATGGATCCTGGTCCTACAAGTCAGGACCAACCCCTTGAGATTCCAGGACGTTCGACGTGTCACACCGGTTTTTCTCTTTTATCCTATTCCCGTAAACACATCTCGAAGAACCTTAAGTATACTCAACCACTTTCAACCAATAGACGTTAATACTAAAACGACTTCCCTTCTAATATTTAATTACAATAACATGTCTTTGATTTCCGTCGTTATTATGTCACCTATAAACAAATATCCCGTAAACTTTGTCCACTTGAAAAAAGAGAACTTTTTATAGGTAACATTTTATCTGAAAGGTTATACGATATCATCCTTTAGGTCAAAATCATAAATTTATACATTATTAAGTTTATAGTAGAACTAAAGATTTACAAAAGTATCATGTATTAAAGAACTCACCAAGAATCGTGATATTTGAAATATTACAAATAAGTTATATATTTGACAATTATTAAAATTCTGTACTATTAAGAAAATTCACGACACCATTCGTATGAGGTTTATATATTTACAAACCTTCATTATACGAAACCCAATTTTACACAAGGGGGTCTTCTATAAAACTTCGGGACTGGAGAACTGTGGACACTTACACTGGATCAACTTGTGTCGTAGAAACATCTACGTTAGTTTAATTCTACTCCAATAATCTATCGTCCGATATTAGGTCATTCTGATCACAATAATATTCTTATCTCTTTTACCTGTGTCCAACTCTCTACTACCTCTGACTAACTTCACTACGTGTTTTTAACGGTCTTTTGGTGGTCGTCGATCTTCTTTCGTTCCTTTTTGAGGTAATCTCAAAAGTCTCTATTATACTGGGTATTTGTTGAAGAAAAGTCTGAAGAGTAAAGGTCTTGATACTTTGTCGTTTAAAGACAGCGAATTTCGGTGAAGTAAGTCGTCGACATCCCTTTACATATTTTGTGTTCAATTAAAAAAAAAATCAAATACAAAAACATTAAATATAGTGTATAAGATCATTCAGAATGAAAATTGGAAAAGAAAAGAGTGGAAAAGGATCAAGGCAAAAAGGAAACAGACAAAGAAGGATGTCAGAGTAAGAAAAGAGATCGACTTCGATATCTTCAGGAAAGTAGATGTGAATGGACAGTTCACATATTTTACTTGGGAAATAAGAAGTCTTACAGATCAGACATTATACACCCGTACTACTTTGTGACTTAATACGTGGTTTCTATATCGACTTGAACAGTAGTACTAGGGATTACCAGGAACCCCCGACCCCCTTTGTCGACATCAAAATCTCTTTATATTACCTGAAATTTTTCAGTAGAACAGGTACCACCCCCCACAGGTACTCCCTCCAATTTCTCCCTCCCTCATATACATATGTATACTAAGGGTAACGACATGAGGTCTTTGGTTGTGTTGTAACTTTTCGTCAATAGGAAGTTAATTTTTATTTAAATTTTTTTAGTAGAACAGGTTGGAAAGGTAAAACGTCTATCTTTTAAAATTGACAGAGTAGAGAAGGGAAAAAAATTACTAAAATAAATAAAAAATTAAATTATAAACCATTAATTAGAAACCGACGTGACCCAGAAACAAAACGACACGCGACCCAGACGTGTCCGAAAGAGATCAATGTCACTCCCAATGAAGTAACGCCACACGTCCGAAGAGCAACGTCTCGTGACCGAATCATCAACACCGAGTGTCCGAGATCTCCCGAACACGAGCCACCAACACCGTGTGCTTAATCAACGGGGTACCGTACACCTTAGAAGGGTCTGGTTCCTATCTTGGGGTACAGGGGACGTAACCGTCCGTCTAAGAATTGGTGACATGGTGGTCCCTGCAGGTTTTCAGTTGCAAAAAAAAAGAAACCACGTCCTCGAATCAACGAGACTCCGTACAGTTTAGAAGGACTTAGTTCTTAGAGTTTAGACACAGAGGACGCAACGGTCCGACTAAGAAATGGTGACTCAGTGGTCCCTTCGGATTCGAAAAAAAAAAAAATTAAAGATTCGTAAAAACAAAAAAAAAAAAAAGTAAAAAATCGGTGTGACATGTCGTGTACCTTAGAATCAAGGGGGTGGTCCCCAACTTGCGTATGGGGGACGTAACCCTCGCGTCTCAGAATGGCGACTTGGTGACCCCTTCGGGGAGTAGGGAAGGAAAATCTTACGAGAGTAAGAGACTTTGTTAGGCCAACTCAAAAGTATAGGTAGAAAGGTCACCCGAAATCTTTTGGTTTTACACTTACTTCTTTGTCCACTGAATTTACAACTGTAATAAAAAACATACGATTTCACATGAAAAAAGTGGATTATATATACCCAACAAACAAACAAACGAAAGTTCTAATGATTATACCGAAATTGAAAAGACTTGCCTATTGAAGCACGGCATAAGTATCGATTTCAAGATCAAGATTAGTTGGTTTGACAAAAAGGGTGATATAAGTCCTTACTGAATTTTTATGTCACTATCAATTTAAAAATATAGTCTCCGCTAGAAAGTCTTTACTCTGTCAACCCATTCGAAGTAAGTCCGAACTTAATGTCACGATAATCGAAACTAAAGTTACAATCACTTAGTTGTCATATAAATCTATTTCACAGAAATTCGTCTTCGTGTGTAGTTTCTTCCAATATATAACTATCCAACTACTTTTACAACAATGGTCTCCGAGGTCCTTAGATGGAGAGATAAAGGTAATCCCCGAGACTGAGTCATAAACCAGTAAACGTCTCTGACATATCTTGACATATCTGATATGTCAGAGACTTTTATTGTTGAAATATATGACTTGAGATATATTGAGATATATTGATGACTTTTATTGTTGAGATATATGTTGACATAATAAACTGACTTTATAAATTTTTGAACAGGAGACTGTGTAACCTTCATTTAACATCCATAAAAACGTACATTTCTTCAAGAACGAACATTTTAAAAGTTTTAATTCAAATATTAAATACGTTCGATGGAGAAAGAACTAGTCTTACGATTGATCACTTGGATATACCTTAGGTTCGTTCTTTCCTTGGGTACTCCTTTCTTGAGTGCTCGAACTTCACGAATTTAAGCATAAGTACAAAAGTTAAATATTATAAATATCGAAGAGAGTCTTAAAAAGATTTATGATGTCAAAACGTTCTAAAGAAAGAGAAGTTCCCTCTTAGGGATTTCACCTAAAGGGAAAAGTTGATCCACTGGAGTTCTACCAAACAATGTGACAGAATGTATCATTGGCGTATGTCCGAAATTGTTAAATCAAGACGTAAAAGTTATCGTGGAAAATTTTTAATTAAAAGATTCTAGACAACCTTTCACAAAAGGGATTCCTGATAGCTAAAAATTTACAAGAAATGTCTATGAAGTACTACCATAAACAACGTGTTTAAGAAACAATCTATGATACCTTTTATGTCTCTACTTATCCTTCTCTAGAAACTGGATCTCGAGTTTCAAAAAACCTCTATTTATGGACGTATTTATGTAATAGCTAATCCCTGAAAGGACCGTCAGGGAACCAATTCTAAGACACGAAGACGACATTCCCTGTACCCAAGCTAGGGACCAGTCTCTTGTTTCTAGGGTGTATGGTCCGTCACGTCGGTCATTCATTTATTCGTTAATTTCGATAAAGCAACACAATGTCATCTTCAGATTTATTTGTAGTTACTAATACTCCATCCTTTTGTAATCAAAACTGACCGTCATAGACTTTACAGTATCTTTTTACATACAAACTTGATACGGACCTTTCCTAACTCACTTAAAATTGCACCTATACCTTTTTATGGAATTCGGTTATCTCCGTTTATTTACTCTTTCTTGTCTCTTACAAAGTCCTATATTCTATACGTATTAATCCCTTTCCGTGATCACCTTTTACTCCGTTTTTCCCTTCAAGTAGACGTACCACTTCTAACCTGTGGAAAACATTCATTATGGTTCACTAAACTTATTCCCTTACTAAGTGAGTCTGAACAACATCCTAGTGAACGTTCTCTAATACAACCTAACACTTTGACCCTACTGAACTTTTAAAATATGACTCCGGGATAAAATTACTGTCCCTCACGTTACTATAACATTTCACAAAAGGTTTTCGTTCTGTTTTTATACAATTGATAACAGTAGAGACAAAATCTTGGGTTCTCTCACCATTGTAACCTGTAGTCACTACTGTTTTGTCCTCTCCAGAAGTGAAATCTTATACCGATCTTTTCATTACTAATAACAAATAGGTGGGGTGATTTGATTTTTAAGACACTCTCGTCCACAAACTAAGATGTGTCACGAATAAGAGGTCCATGAACAACCAACTAGACTACCGATCTACCTACTTATATTATCTCACCGGTTCAAAATAAAATCAATTCCAAACCACCGTTTCGCTCGTAAAGTAATTTTCCAGTTCTCACAGGAAAAGAATAAATCCCAACCAAGACTTTATTGTCATCGACTTAAGTAATAAGAACAATCCTCCTAACCTGACACATTAGTATGGTCTTTTTTATCAACCGATCTAACCTCCACCCAATACCGGGACTTCTTCTCTAATTCTTATCATCCACCAGAATATAGTACAATTATCACTACCCGATACTTCACCTAAACCGTAATCTTACAAACATCTTATAATCATACTAGATTACTGTAAACAGGACAGAATTAATGAGGGCATCTGAACTTATCTAGGATCACCAGTAGATCAGACACCCTTACTGGTGACCTTACTGAAATTTTGTTAAAAAATTTTTGTTCGAACACCCTTACCTTAATTTTATATCTTACCTTTATATTTATAAAACACAGACATATATAGAGAGAAGATAGGGTGTGAGGGAGGGGGTGTTTTTATCTCTTTTCTTTGACTTTACAATCCAATTTTCTAATAAAAAAAATATCTGTTTTCCCATCGTTTTCATGACATGACTAGTCCAGAAAGAATGACTCATTGATTATCGTAAACCTTTACCAGGGCGTCTAATTGTTTATTGTATACATCATAAGAAAGAGTTCTAATCAATAGAGGGTGGTTTTTCTTTTGAAGTGAAACTAAGAGAATGGAGTAGTTTTGAATAAAAGTACTCAAGCAATTAATTTAAGGGAATTGGCTGGAGTAAATAAGTAAAAACAGAAAAATAACGATTTACTTAAAGTTATATTTATTAAAAGATAATTCTCGTCTTAACGGTCGTAAAACATTGTAACGGATACAAGTAGAAAAAGGTATTCATAGAGACTCCTTAGTATTTTATAATCTCTACCTGTCTAGGATAACCAGAATGGGATATCATAATGGGTCCTCGAAAAAGGGTTGGGTAAAATGTATAAAAGGTCACAAAAATCGTTAAAGTCTTTAAAAAACATAATGGTTCAAGGGGTCATCAGTTTAAACATGAGAGTCTGGAAAGAAATTCCTATAAATGGATAAAAACCGATCTTCAACGAAAGTGACAAAAGATCTTGTAAGTACACATTAAATACATAAAAGTTTCACAATCGGACAAATAGTAGAGAAATAAACTTTTTCCGAGGCAACATGTATAACCTCGAAAATCCCCCCCTCCCCCGCCATAAGAAAGGAAACCGACTCGCGGTTTCTTAACTACGAAAACTTGACCCCACAACTTCTTCTGAGAACTCTCAGGGAACCTGACATTCCTCTAGGTTGGTCAGGTAAGACTTCCTCTAGTCGGGACCCTAAAGAAACCTTCCTTACTACGATTTCGACTTTGAGGTCATGAAACCGGTGGAGTACACTTCTCAACTGAGTAACCTTTTCTGAGACTACGACCCTCCCTAACCCCCGTCCTCCTCTTCCCCTGCTGGCGCCTACTCTACCGACCTACCGTAGTACCTGAGCTACCTACACTCAGACTCACTTGAGGTCCTCAACCACTACCTGTCCCTCCGGACCGTACGACACTAAGTACCCTAGCGTTTCTCAGCCTGTACTGACTCACTAACTTGTCTTGTCTTCTCTAAGAAAGGAAAATCCATAAAAAGACACTAAATTTATTAAATAATTTAATAAATTTAAAACATTCATTTTCAGTAGAATCTTAAAAACAAGACATTAGTCCAAAGACTTATTACTTAATTAAAAGATTTTTACAGTATTAAATTTTCATAGACACTATGGACGTAAATATATCTATGTATGTTATGGAATAATATTATTTATGCTAACATTACTTTCGTAACAAAAATTGTTACATAAAAAATTTTTCTCAGGTGGTTATTGGGTGACTGAAATTATAACTGACGGTATTATGAGTCTTTCCTTAAATGCGTCAGGGAACCTCGAATTAACGTTACCATAAATTGAATTTTATATATGTTTATTTGATATTTATACATTTATGGTAGGTAGTTTATCATGATCAGTGAAGTACTTTTGTTCAGTGAGTGACGAGTAACAGCATTAAATATTCTGACGTCTAATGACGACGTTAACGGTTTTTCTCTTTTCTTTATAAGGGTTACGAAAAATGATAGTCAGTCAGTAAACACCCCCCGAAAGGTGCACCGAGTCTCCATTTCTTAGGTGGAAGGTTAAGTCTTCTGAGCCCAAACTAGGGACACCTTCCCTTAGTGTTTGGTGAGGTCATAAGAACGGACCTTTTAGGGTAAATGTCTCCTTGGACCACCCAATATGAGGCACACTAGTGTCCTGAATCAGTCTGTCCTGATTCGCTAACTCGTACGTATGTACCTATGTGTGTGTGTAAAGAAGATCAAATTAATTATAAAGGTCAGTACATAAATGTAAGTACGAAAAAAGAAATGAAGTCTAGAATTTAATGAAAATAGTGCACGGATCGTTTTACTTATTAACATTTAATTTAATGGTCAAAAGGTTCTGTCTTTTTAAAGTCAAAGAGAATCTTTTAAGAATGTCCTTATTTAGTATCCTTTTGGAAAAATATATTGATGGTTTTTTAAACCCCAAGTCAAAGGACTCTTCATGTCACTAAATTTGAAGTGATCAAGACTCAAAACCGTGGGGTGAGGTCATGAGAACGGACCTTTTAGGGTACCTAGCTCCTCGGAGCATCCGACGTCAGGTACCCCAGCGATTCAGCCTGTGATGACTCGCTGAAGTGACAGTTAAAAGTGAAAGTACGTAACCTCGTCCTTTACCGTTGGGTGAGGTCACAAGAACGGACCTCTTAGGGTCCCTGCCCTCTCGGACCACCCGACGGCAGATACCCCAGCGTGTCTCAGCCTGTGCTGACTTCGCTGAATCGTCGTCGTCGTCAAGACTCAAAAACCATTCACTCGGCTTCAAATAATATATAATTTTATATCTTTATTGTTTCCATAATTTAGTTAAATTTATATGTATCGTTTTTATTCCTCTAATTTTATTACTCCTCTGTCTGGTATCTGATCCTCTTTCCATAAACGTTTCCTTTTCTGTACAGACTGTTTTATGACACGACAACTTGGGTTCAAGTACACAGGATGTGTGTCACTCCGGTTTGTTTGGCTTTACAGTCTCAAACCTCGTCTCCTTCTAAATAACGTCCCTTTTGTTCCTCTTGTCCGACAAGTACGAGTCTTCCTGGTCAACTTGAGAGGACACCGAAAGTACCTTCTCAAAAATTTCCGTCGTAAACCCGACTCTCGAGGTCCCATGTACTGATAAAAACTAACTAACGACCATTCCATTGTCCCACCACAAAGTCCCTAGAATCAGTAGTCGGAAGAACAACATTGGTCAGATCCCCGATGTACTAACGACAGTTGAACATTAGTGTAGAAGGTGGACCCGTCCCTAGAATCTAGGAGATCTTGATGAATTTCTATACGTAGTCTATCAATCCATATAGGGAACTCCTCCTTGACCCTGAGACAAAACAACGACTTGGTAACAAAGAATTTACGAAAAAAACAAACAAAGACGTAAGAGAGTGAAGGGATTAATAATTGACGAAATTGACAAGAAGTCTTGAGTCTTTCCAGATCCTCTGATTTCTGAATGAGACGTGTGTTTTTCCCTCTTGTATCTTTCCGAAAATATGGGTTTTCCCGGAGTGTCCCAGGACGATGAAAAGTTGTGGTGGGAAAATAAACTATGATAAGTCAGATCTCCCCTTTTCCACAGCCCGTTCTTTCCGTCACTTCAAAACCTATCTCTGTCTTCAATTAGTATTGCGACACGTCCCCTTAAGCCAAAATTCCCACGAACCAAAGTTGAAAACAGGTTTTATATGTTTCTTGAGGACTTTGAGTTGTTATTCTTTTGACCAATTCTTTACTCATTTTCTTCGAGTAGTTTCTTCGAATCTCTACCGTTTATACGTACACTTTTATACAACTAGTAGTCTACAGTAAGTCAAGTTAATTTAACGAGACAGCACAGGCTGAGACATTGGGGTACTTAGCGTCGTGCGGTCCGGAGGGACAGGTAGTGGTTGGGGGCCTCAAGTGGGTTTGAGTAAAGGTAGCTCAGCCACTACGGTAGGTGGGTAGAGTAGGAGACAGTAGGGGAAGAGGAGAACGGGGGTTAAGGAGGGTCGTAGTCCCAGAAAAGGTTACTCAGTTGATAAGCGTACTCCATTGGTTTCATAACCTCAAAGTCGAAATCGTAGTCAGGAAGGTTTCTTGTGGGTCCTAACTAGAACAAATCTTACCTGACTAACCTAGAGGAACGTCAGGTTCCCTGAGACTTCTCAGAAGAGGTTGTGGTGTCAAGTTTTCGTAGCTAAGAAGACGCGAGTCGAAAGAAGTATCAGGTTGAGAGTGTAGGTATGTACTGGTGACCTTTTTGGTATGAGAGCTGATCTGTCTGCAAACAACCGTTTCATTACAGAGACGAAAACTTATATGATAGATCCAACCAGTATTGAAAGGAAGGTTCCTCAGTCGCAGAAAATCAAAGTACCGACATTAGTGGTAGACGTCACTAAAACCTCGGGTTTCCTTATTTCAGACTGTGACAAAGGTGACAAAGGGGTAGATAAAGGGTACTTCACTACCCTGGCCTACGGTACTAGAAGCAAAAGACTTACAACTCGAAATTCTGTTGAAAAAGTGAGAGGAGAAAGTGAAAGTAGTTCTCCAAAAAATCAAGGTGAAGTGAAAGACGGTAATCCCACCACATAAGACGTATAGACTCCAATAACTACAAAGAGGACCGGTAGAACTAAAGTCGAACACGAAGAAGGTCGGGTCGCAAAGAGTACTCCATGAGACGTATATTTAATTTATTCGTCCCACTGTTATATGTCGGAACTGTATGAGGAAAAGGATAAACCTTGGTCAGACAACAAGGTACAGGTGAAGATTGACAACGAAGGACTGGACGTATACCCAAACTCCGTCCAGTCCACCAGACCTTAAGGGTAGAGAAAGTCTTAAAAGGTCAACTAACACTAGGTGTGTCAGTTCCGAAACCGTATCAGTTATTTCGTCTTCATCTACAAAAAGACCTTGAGAGAACGAAAAAGGTACTAGGTTGCCTACAACCGTTAAACTAGAGACCAAGGAAACGGAAAAGATTTTGGTCGAACTTGTAGACCTTCAAGTGTCAAGTGCATAACGACTTCGAACCGAACCTCTTATAACTCGTAATGAAATGATGGTACACTCTACTCACGTTAACACGCCATCAAACTCGTAAGAAACCGTAACGGAAAGAAACCCTAACTTTACTTTTGACTGGAAAAGGTCAGGACACCGGTAACGACTCAAAAAGTTTAAACGACCGTATAACTCACGTCGTGAAAGTGTCGTAGTAGAAAGTCCTAGACTTTATCGAGTTGACCTTAAGGTAGTGGAGGTGATCGAAACAAGTATCACTACGAAAGATTCCGGGTGAACTGAAATGAAAGGTCCTACAGACCGAGATCCATTCACTAGTGACGCAGCACTAATAGAACCAGTACTTCTAGAAAAAACATGTCAAGACACATAAGAATGGTGGAGAAGAACTATAGAAGACGAAGACAATCCAGGTCTGGTAAAGACAGGAAATAGCTCGGGTAGAAGCATACTTTACAACGGAACCATAAAGATTAAAAGAACTTCTCTAGAGATCAGAAAGGGTAAGACAAGAAAAGGAGATAAAGAAACGTAACTAGCGACTCTTTCCGAAAGAATAGAAGGGAACCATGAGAAACCTTGAGACGTAAGTCTACGAATATACAAAGGAAAGGAGGAAAGGGAAAACGTAGAAAAGAAAAGAGTTGATAAACATACCAGAGGAGTCTGTCGGCAAAACGGAAAAACGCAAAGAAAAACCCCCCTACCAGAACTAGGGACGGAGGAGATGGTACAGTCCTCGGAGTCAGGTAACAAGAGGTACGTGAGATAGTCCAAATTAGGGAACTTAGATAAACAGTGAAGGTGACGTATTAGTATTCCCTAAACTAAATCCAGTATGCACTTACCTAATCACCAAAAGGGATGAAAGAAGTCAAATTCAGATTAAAACCGTCATTTCTAAAGTACTAGACTCGGTGTCAGTCAAGGACCAGAACAAAAACGGCTGACAAATCTCGAAGAGGTAGAAACCGACGTTTCTTATATTAGTCAGTCTAAAGTAATAACTTGTATACCACTACAGGTACACATCTTAGAAGAGAACACCACCACCAGAAAAAAAAATAGAAAATGTAAAAACCGTCTTCTGTGTATTCTAGTACTATCCATAGGGGTCACTTACGGATAAAATTTCCACTGTATCGATAGTTATGTATCTACTCTATTAGACTCGAGTCACTTAGTAAGCCGAGGAACCACAAAGGAACAGAAGTCAAAGAGGTATAGGGGAAATACAAGAGGGTCACAGGTTTTACGGTGCGTGTTAAGAACGTGGGACAACATTAACATAGAATCCTTGAACATGTAGGGTAAAAAAGGACAACAGATCTCCTCTTAATCTACTATATGTCTGTTTATGTTGTATGTGTGTAAATATCGCTAAATAATACGGTATATGTAGGATGGGTATTTAATTTAAGAATTCATTGTTACTACAATCATCCACTATGAGAAAACTATTTGTGACTTTTGAGAACGAGAAGAAATTATAAATTTTAAAACTTTATCGAAAGTGTCAGTCTCGAGAAAGTATAAAACTTCACACAGGTGTTGGAAAATACAACATCACAGGATATATTTACTTATGGGAGACGTACCTCCTTACGAAGCAGAGACTCTATAATGGTCAAGTATTGTATCGAGTAGGGCAAGACGAATCGATTTTAACTATGTTTCGAAAAGGACTGTAACTTGGTCGATCTGTATTGAAGGTATATAACTTGGATGAAATAGGAGACCCGTGACAAAGAATTTCAGAAAACCCAGTCCCTGAGGAATCTTTTAGACTATCTAACATAGTTCTTGAGAAAAGGGTCCCCCTTTTAAAAAGATTGTAAGTATTTAAAAATTGTTAAACTTCCTAAACCCCCTGGGAACTTGCCAAATTTTTATTTGTTTTTGTCCAAATCTAGGAGTCGACAGCTTGTTCTATTACAGTGAAAAAAGAACATACAATTTCGTATTATTGGTGGAATCCGATTTGTAAAGACCAAGGAAATTGATCAGATTGTATGGAACTAAAATCTGACTGAAAACGATAGGTACATTGGATGAAAATAGAAAAAAATTATAGCTATAGAAAGACTTACCCTAATGAAATTAGAAGTAAACTTTACTAGAGTTAGTGACCTTGACATTAAGTATGTAAATCTTGTGACATTATCGTTCAAATCGTAAGTGTAGTATCATGTAAGAACGGAATATGTCTCAAAGACAAATCGAAGTGGAAACGTAGTAGGTGTTTAAAGATTCTGTCACGAATTGTGTTACAACTATAATGTCACTGATAAACACCTTACTTATTTTGAAGATTAGGAAAAAACGTAGTTTTCCCCGGTTTGTTCAAAATGACGTATCATATCATTACATACGGACACTCCCTACACTACCCTCACACACAACGTAGTATGAATTCATCATCGAAAAACCTTGGATTTGACACCTAAATTTTAAAGCAACAATGTTCTCGTCAATCAAGGAAATAAAAGATCTAATCTCCAGTTCCTTTTGTTTGTTTTTTTAAGAATGACAGCCATATATTACACGCGTCATCTACACATCGTGCAATATCCCCGACATGTGTGCAAACTATTGACTTACTTATTAACAGTACGTAAATACACTTATTATTGATTCCGTACATTAAACTCTCGAACTAAGTCAAGCATTTGCGTAATACAAAAAAGATTAACTTCATATTAACTAAGTGTTACAACACAATGAAAGACGACGTGTCGTTGCACTAAATCGTATGTATACGTAAGACAAGATATAAGAAGAGGTAATCCCAAGCAGTGTTCTGTGACTCATATCAATGCACACGACATGCCATCCTGGAACAACAGGTAAGCAAAACACACGCGACGTCCAGAAGAGACAGACACTTGGACAAAACATCTATCCAGGTAGACACAGCATAAGTCCAAGGTATATATTGACAATGGTAAGATTTCCACTCATGGAATGTGACATAGAAGTACAAATAAAAGATCTACAGTCCTATTTCGTGAATTGGAATGACACGGGATAGAGAGGGGTGGGGGGTTTAGCGATAGTAACTAGTTTGTACTATGTTCTAACACTCCATTAAACCCCGGCAGTGGAGACACCTGACTTTTTTTATGTAAAACAAAGTGTGGAGAAACCTAGTGCTAGAAGTCGGTTGATTAAGGACCAAGTATCAAGTACAATTGACCCTTTAATAAAACGAGGAAGTATCGGTCAAAATTAGTCGAACCTTTAGAAAAAACAACTTACTAATTGACATGAAGACCGAGAAACATAGACGGGAACTTGAAGGAGACAAAGAGGATAACTCATCTTTCATTCCTTGTCATTACTAACCTAATGAACATGAAAAATTCGTAGTTCTTTTTCGGTGATAACACCAATGTAACAAATGAGAAACCCGAGGTAAGGAAGAAAAGGAAATTAGATCCCAACATCGTAACAGCGAAAGACTCGGACGAAGAAACTGACGACACCATAGAAATCCTTAGGTTCCGTAGAAATTTGTCCATAGAGACGTATTACGTTTTCTCGAATAGGGGGTGGTCGGGAGAGAGAGAAATCAACGATTCAACACAAACTGAGAACCCTAGGGTACCTGACATCGGACGGTCCGAGGAGACACGTACTCTAAGAGGTCCGTTCTTATGACCTCACCTGACTGTAAAGGAAGATCTACTAAACTTAAACTCTTGGACCACACACTTTAACTAGAGATGTACTAAGAGTATAGTGGTTTGACTATTACTTGTCGAAAGGTTACATTTCGATAACTTTTCGATAAATTTCTGGGACACGAAAGACTCTCTCATCTTCCAACTCAATAACTTCACTATTACTCTGACCAGACAGTTCTCTGAAAGACTCGGGACTTGACCCCGTGAAATAGAACTCTATACTAGTGAGATCCGATATACACCAGTCGGTTGTAAGTACCTAGGTACTTCGTTACTAAGAGTTTCGACTGACTTGGAGTCTAAATTGAGTTTATCGTAAAATTTTGACGCCTAAGGATCCGGACAACACACAAGAAAATAAACTCCATATCGGTGTCCCCCTCTGTGTCCTCGGTGTCCTTTTGTCTCAAACAAAATGAGTCTCCAGGACCTCTCTACTTCAGTGACACACGGCGTCCCTCTTTCGAGTTCGTCGTCTACCCCGCGGTTTTCTCGCGTGTTCCTGGACGTCCGATCACAGGAAGAACCCCCACATCCCCCTCCAGTCAACCTAATGGGTTCATCTTCTCGGTTCTTCTAACGTAACCACGGAAACTTACAATGATCCAGTACCAGTCTCCTTCCGTCCTTTCCCTTTAACACCGTCTTCGGTTGGAATAGTAGGTCCATATGAATAGTATGGAATAGTAGGTGGGGCGAGTGGACCGAATGTCGGACAAACAACTATACGACTCCGTCACCCCCTTTCCAAAATTTTTACTTCAAAATTTTTATAAATGTTATTTCACGGTATAGGAGTCTCAAAAATTAACTCATATACTAGTCCCAATTTCGAATGTTTACGTAAAAGAACCTTCTCAGAGTCTACTAGAACCTTTAGGGACTATGATACTACGTTTTAAGATCCAACAGCACAAAGAAACCTGGATATCGAAAGTAGTCTGATTCTCTCATGTGACTGGGGTTTCTCCAATGTAATTCTCGTGAAGGAACTAGGTCACCGGGAGTCTGAAATTCCACGAGGTCTCAATGGGTGGTGAACAATTTTTGTCGAACGATCCGAGAGGTCGGTCCTTAAAACTAGGACCATCACCACCTTGGACTCTTAGAAGTAAAATTTGATCTACCAACCGTGACAGGTACCTCGATCTACCACCTCCCGCCAGGAAACTCTTGGAGACAAAGTCCTGAACCGACTGTGGTGAGACGAAAGTCGTAATTCGAGACCTTCATTTCATATAAGAAGTCCTAAGAAGTGGTTAATTACATCATTATTTGAATTACTTCGTATGACTTCGAATAAGATCGAGTGATTATATTCTCTTACCATTTCTTTTGAGGGAGGAAAGACTGTTTCGCTCACCGTCACCTTTCATACATCCACAAAAATCAACAACAAGTCAGTGGGTCAGCACAGGCTGAGAAACACTGGGGTATCTGACGTCGTGTGGTCTGACGGGACAGGGAATGGTAGAGGGCCTCAAACGGGTTCAAGTAGAAGTAACGTATCCACCACGGCAGGTCGGTAGAGTCAGAGCTTACGGGAGAAGAGGACGGGAGCTGGAAAGGATCGTAGGCTCAAAAGGTGAACTCAGCAGACGAACGTAGTCTAGTGGTTTTATGACCTCGAACTCGAAGTCGTAGTCAGGAAGGTCACTTATGAGTCTCAACTAGAGGGAATTCTAACTGACCAAACTTTAGGAACGACAGGTTCCCTGAAAGTCCTCAAAAGAGGTCGTGGTGTCAAGCTTCCTTAACTAAGAAACCGGAAGACGGAACCAGGTCGAGAATGTTGGTATGCACTGGTGAACCTTCTGGTATCGGAAAAGATATCACTGGAAACAGACGTCTCATTACAGAGACGAAAAGTTGTTGACAGATCCAAACAGTAACGAAAGGACGACTCTTCGTCAGTAGAAGACTAAAGTACCGACGTCAGTGGCAGACGTCACTAAGACCTCGGAATTATAAATCAAAAATTCGGTCGAGAAGGTGGGAGGAGGAAGTAGGAGTTCTTTGAGAAATCAAGAAGAAGTGAAAGACACTAATCTCACCATAGTACACGTATAGACTCCACCACCAACAAAGAGGGGGGATAGAACTAAGACCGAACATTGAGTAGGTCGGGACCGTAAAGAGTACTACACGAGTCGTACATCCAATTTGTTTGTCCCACTGTCGTCTATCGAGATAGTATGAGGAAAGAGATAGAACTTGGTTAGTCAAGAAGGTATGTCCCAAGATTGACAACGAAGAACTGGGGGTATGTCCAAAGAGTCCTCTGTCTATTCCTACCAGACCCTAAGAGTAGAGAAAATTCTCTAAACGAAATATAGTCAGTCAAGTCAAGTCAACGAGTCACCAGAAACACTGGAGCACCTGACGCCGTGTGGTCCGAAGGGAACAGGTAGTGGTTGAGGGTCTCGAATGAGTCCGAGTGTAGGTGGCCCAGTCACTACGGTAGGTTGGTAGAGTAGGAGACAGTAGGGGAAGAGGCAGACGGAAGTCAAAAAGGGTCGTAGCCCCAGAAAAGGTTACTCAGTCAAGAAACGTAGTCCACCGGTTTCATAACCCTCAAAGTCGAAGTCGCACTCAGGAAGGTCACTTATAAGTCCTGACTAAAGGAATTCCTAACTGTATATATATAACGAAATATATAATATCATATTTTATTCGATCAACTAGGGGAGGGGGAAAGGTAGAGGATTGGTCACTGGTAATCAAAAAAGACAGATATACACCCAGACGAAAAAAAAAAAGATAAGTGGCACGATTCAGCGAAGTCAACACAGACTGGGACACGGTGGGGTACCTGACGTCGGACAGTCCGAGGAGTCAGACACCCTAAGAGGTCCGTTCTGATGACCTCACCGAACGGTAAAGGAAGAGGTAATACAAGTGATCAAACAACAATAAAATCGTGAACGAAGGAATACATCACAAAGAAGGGTAATCTCATCTTTTTAAGTATC
The DNA here is from genome assembly GCA_006410555.1 of Capra ibex. NCBI lineage: Eukaryota > Metazoa > Chordata > Mammalia > Artiodactyla > Bovidae > Capra > Capra ibex. The sequence continues at coordinate 660,386 of SJYO01007308.1, forward strand.
AAGGTACTGGTAAATTCACCAAACTAAAAAAAAAATCGATTTATTACATTGAAATATTCACACGAGTACAATAGGTTCCGGTTCCATCTTATGTGAGTTTCAATTTTATATTTTATATCAAACTACATTTATATGACCCTTCATCCTTTCTAGTAGGATTCCTAAGACCTTAATCCTTTTGAACAAGGTGAAATTTTTTGAGGATTTTCGTCCACCATTCATCAGTTACATCTCTTCGATAGAGACTCCTCTTTCGTTGAAGAATCCCTCAAAACTTTCACCATTTTGTGGTGATTTAGGTACCCTCAGGGTTTCTTCAAATAAACGGGTCTGACGAATGCCCGACGACTTTGAAACTTCCTTTGATTCTAGGACATTCCTTAGAAATAATAGATACTTCTCAGATTAACACTATTAAAGGAAAGACATATCTCTATTTGAATTCGTTTTTCGAAGACACGTAGTGATTACCCAGAATGGAAAAAGGGAAGGGTGAATCGGAACCCTGAAACTAACGGAGTAGGAGAATCTCCTTCTACAGGAGTTACCTTATCCTTGACTAGATTTAATTCTTTTGTCTCGAAATCTTCCCTCCCTCAAACAAATTTCCTACATATCGTTTTAATGTAATATATAATTGGACTTTAATCTATTACCCATAAGGAAAAGAGACCCCCCTAAAAACAAAACAAAAACACCCCAAAAAACGTTATATTGAAAGTCAACAGGACATTATATAATCTTCCCCTCCCTTCAAGTAAAACTCACTGAGTATTAAACTATCATTAAGTTTCTTTTATGAATTTACGGTTTCAGAAATTCAAGAGACAAGACAACATCAGAAAAATGAACCGTAACATCAATCATAAAACAATAAAGTCCCGACAGTTTTACAACCGTATTCAATAGTTATGAATTACTTTATACGAACTTTAAAAATATTGAAACTATAATGGTATAAAACTTAGATTTATGACAAATCGTATATACTATTAATAGTGGATTTTACACAATTAAAAATTTTATTGGTTTTATCAATTACATAATATGAATTACCTCTAACACTTAAGGGGAACAATCAACTTTTGAAGTCGAAGGTCTAACAACGATTGTAGTAGTCACAAAAATTGTTTGTTCCTATATTACCTCTTTATTAACATCTCCTGAACACGACGTGTTCATTGTCTACAAACGGTATGTCTTCAAGAGTTTTGGTTCATCTATGGTATAATTTCAAAGGTTCTCATGTTCACCACTTTACTAATTCTTTTTACTCTTTTTTATAAAAATTTACAAAAGAAATCGAATTGAAACTTAAAGAAGACACTAAAAGACCAATAATTGTAAAATTGTGTACAAAACGTAAATACCAACTCAACTGAATTAAAACATTATAAAAAATAAGAGTGTTTTAATGTAAATGAAAAAGTAGTATTCTCTATTTTCCTAGACACCTCATGTCTTTAAAGACACAGTACTTTCAGAGGCTGTATCAAAATAAAAATGGTTCGTCTCGTTCAGAACCAATTAAATCAGACTTTACCCTTTACAATGAAAAATGAAACGTAAGACGGTGGAATTCAGTTATTCCACTTGTACTTGTAAGTCGTCATGAGAAAAATACGAAAAAATGTACGTTTTCATCGTCATCGTCGCAAATACTTTTCAAACCAAATCAAAACAAGTAGAAGTTAAACGAGAATTTGTAATTCGACGAATTTCTTATGTCATAATCTTAGAATCTTAAACTTTTACAGAAACTATAAAGTACTTGTTGGGAAACGGTTTCGGTCCTTACCCTAGGAAGTCACTGTTCGATCAGTTCAATCAAAAGTAGGTCTAAGAACTAACGAAGATCAATAACCTTCCAGTGATGAAGTATTCAGATACAACCAAACTATCACAAATTAATAATTTTTAAACATGCAAGAAACACAACTCGATCTTAACCGAAGGACCTTTAAAACGAATATTCGAAGAAAGAAAAGTTTAATGGGTTGGGAAATTTATTAACATATATTAATTTATAACAAACAAGTAAGAAAGTTTACTAAGATTATTAGGTACTAAAATTTCACAGCTTGTAGAAACAAATATTAACAAGGAGAAAATACAGGGTTTAACTTGTTCTATAAGGCTGTAACAAATTGGTTACATTTCAGATTTCCCTGGTCATGGAGGGAACCAGACCCATGAAACACAGTTTTAAAACTAAATGGGGGGTGAGACAGGAAAGAAAAATTTTTATGTATTGAAGAGAACCGAATCACAGAACTTTAGGAGGTCCTGAGAAAAGTGTACTTAAAGATCCTTAGACCTAGAGAGAATGTAAGATGGACACATCAACTAAAAAAAAAAATTGAATTTTTATCTTGGATTTAAAAACTGATAATTTAAACTCTCATTAGGAATGAGATGAAAAGAACTAATAAAATTTTAGATCCAGAATTAACGTAAAAACCATTCTAAATAAAACCTTATTAAGACAGTATATAATTAAACATTTATTTCCATCGGAAGTTCACTATCACACATTCTACTTTCTACTTCCCTAACATATACAATTTTCATTATGACAATAAGTCATGACAAATTGATCTACAGTTACATGGTTCTTGGCAGTACATCGGGTGTAAAGTAACTAAATGGATGCCATCTCAAAGAAGTATTTTCATTGGAAACAAAAATGATTTTCTGTTTAATGAGAGTCACTTATATAAACCGAGAATCATTAGTGACACACCCAAACAAAAACAAAAACAAAAAGAGAAGGTACCAAGATTAACAGGTAGAACCTCAAAACGACTTCAAGTAAACGATCGTACATAAAAAAAAGACTTATCGAGGAAATAAAGTTTATAATTATTATATTTATCTATTGAATAGAGATTATAGAACTATTATAATAAAAAAAGAGGTTTCTAACGGTCATTACCGAGACGTAAACATAGACAGTTAAATTATACGATTGTACATTAAATAGCCTTGGGTATATTTGAACCTTAAAACCAACAAATTGTTTTCTTCCTACTAAAAGGAGACTAAAAACATTATTACCTTTTCACTTCTTCCGGATTTAGAGGGTTGTGACTCTTTTCCACATTACTTTTGAATTACAAACGAATTCATAAATAATCAATCTATAAAACTTACTACCGTTACAGTATCGTATTTCTCTCGCGATTCACCTTTTAACGGACCGTCAGATCACCAATCCCGAGGGACACGAAAGTGACGTCCCCGGACCCAAGTCAGGGACAAACCCCTTGACAGTAGGGTTTTCGACACAACGCCTGGTTTTTTCTTTCTCTTTTTCTCATGATTCACTTTACTCGTTGAATATTTCGTATACAAGGAATTTTGAACCATTGTTTATATGTATGAACACTTTTTTTCCGGTTTTCCTGTGTACGAATTGACTGACTCAAGTACGAATCTTGATACTCTAGGAAAAGATGTGAGTTAAGAAAACAAAAGGTTTAATAAGAGATTAGAGTTGTTTGACCCCTTTTAAGACTTTCTCTACCCTTATGGTCTAGTGGACTGGACGGAGGACTCTTTTGGCACCTCCAGTTCTTCGTTGTTAATCTTGACCTGTACCTTGTTGTCTGACCAAGGTTTAGACCTTTCCTCATGCAGTTCCGACATACAACAGTGGGACGAATAAATTGAATATACGTCTCATGGAGTACGGTTTACGGTCCGACCTACTTCGTGTTTGACTTTAGTTCTAACGATCTTTTTTATAGTTATTGAAGTCTACACGTCTACTGTAGTGGGAATCCCGTCTTTCACTCCTCCTTGATTTCTTGGAGAACTACTTTCACTTTCTCCTTCACTTTTCTCCTGTAACTTTTTCGACCGTATATTGAGTTGTAAGTCTTTTGATTCTAGTACCGTAGACCAGGGTAGTGAAGTACCATTTATCTACCCCTTTGTTACCTTTGTCACTGTCTGAAATAAAACCCCCCGAGGTTTTAGTGACGTCTATCACTGACGTCGGTACTTTAATTTTCTACGAACGAGGAACCTTCTTTTCGACGACGACGACGATTCAGTGAAGGCAGTACAGGTTGAGCCACACGGGGGTATCTGTCGTCGGGTGGTCTGAGAGGGCAGGGACCCTAAGAGGTCCGTTCTTGTGACCTCACCCAACAGTAAAGGAAGAGGTTACGTACTTTCACTTTTCGATACATACTGGTCAGATTTGTCGTATAATTTTTCGACTCTGTAATGAAACGGTTGTTTCCAGGTAGATCAGATTCGACTAAAAAAGTCATCAGTACACACCTATACACTCACCTGATATTTCTTTCGACTCGCGGTTTCTTAACTACGAAAACTTGACCCAACAATCTCTTCTGAGAACTCTCAGGGAACCTGACGTTCCTCTAGTTTGGTCAGTTAGGATTTCCTTTAGTTGGGACGTATAAGTAACTTTCCTGACTACGACTTCGACTTCGAAGTTATGAAACCGGTGGACTACGTCTCTTGACTGAGTAACCTTTTCTGGGACTACGACCCCTTCTAACTTCGGTCTTCTTCCACTGCTGTCTCCTACTCTATCAACCTACCGTAGTGACTGAGCTACCTGTACTCAAAATCGTTCGAGGACCTCAACTACTACCTGTCCCTCCTGACCACGCGACGTCAGTCACCCCAGTGTTTCTCAGTCTGTGTTGACTTGCTGACTTGACTTGACTTTTATTAATGTAATAAATATTCCTTTTGATTAAAAAAGATCTTTGTCCTAGGTTATACACAAAACATACCAAATCAAATAAAAATTAAGGATCAAATGTGAAAGATGTAAATTTATATAAAAAGAACTGTCTGTATGATCACTGTTTTATTAATTTGACTTTTTGATAATTATAGTCACAAAAGAGTAACAGACTTTACGACAAAAAGTCTTTCTTTCACTTTCACTTTAACGAGTCAGCACAGGTCGAGAAACCTCTGGGGTACCTGACATCGGATGGTCCGAGGAGGCAGGCACCCTAAAAGGTCCGTTCTCATGACCTCACCTAACGGTAAAGGAAGAGGTCCCCTAGAAGGGTTGGGTCCCTAGCTTGGGCCCAGAGGGCGTAACATCTGTCTGTGAAATGGCAGACTCGGTGGACAAAAAGTCTTCAATAGAAATTTTCGAGGAAATACAACTTAACAAATGGATCAAGAAAAACTATCCACGAACAAGAAAAACTATTAACTTTATTCACAGAAGCCAAAGGAGGTAAAATGCAAGTTTCAAATTTCCAAATAAGTCGTCTAGCGTTCTGTGAAACGAGAGACGATGGAGTACAGTTGTTCGCACTTCTTTTGTACCAAGAAAATGTGGCATAATGTATCATTTTCAGTAAGTAAGTCAATACTTAAGTCTTTAGAACAAAGATCAACGTCGCAAAGATGTTCATAAAACTATTTTCAGTAAATTAGAAGGACTTACAGGTAAAGAAGTAGACATTTTTACTCTTGGAATCAGTGATTTCAAGGTAAAGACAAAATTGTCGACAAAAAGAACATAAACTAAAGGAGTAAAAGTAAAATGGGGGAGACTAAACTTTTAGGTGGAAATAAAATGGGATTTAAGGGTATGAATGGACTTTGATAAAACCCTGAAAAATTTGTTAGGTAACTAATAATAAATACACACAACACAAGGTCAAAGTGGAACAAAATAATTAATTTCGTAATTTTTACACAACATAGAAAATACCGATCAAGGTATAGTAACTAAACATAAATAAGAAAAGAAAGAAAGATCTTGAACAGACTAATATAAAAGGTATTTAAACTACACAAACGAACGTTTTACAAGAACTATAAAAATAGTCAGTATAATTTTAATACCTTATCAAAAAAAATTGTAATAACTGTCTCCAAATTTCCTTTTTATAGTCCATAAGTCTTATAATATTATATTCGTTCCCTTGGTTTCATTTAGTAGTTTGTAGTGACATAATTACTTAAACCTCCGTTGATAAAGATTTTAACATCACTCTGATAAAGATCACCAAAACTTTCTTCGCACTTTTGAATCGTAAATTAAGATCAATAAAAACCAAAATACACCAATGTCCCATATAGACACAGGAGGTCATCATATATTTTATATTTTTTATATTTTCGATATTTTATGTCCAATCTCATTCTACTTTTAAATCCAGATTTTTAGATAACGATATTCAAAATTAAAATAAAGAACGACGTGACCTAGAAGTAACGAAGTGTGTCCGAGAGAAGTCGACGCCGCTCACCGTCGCGGAGACTACCCCTCCACGGTGCACGAAGAGGAACGCCCACCGAAGAGAACCAGATCCACGGCCCCGAAGTCGTCAACGTCGCGAGTCATCAACACCAGGTACCCGAACCAACAGGGTACCGTACACCTTAGAAGGGTCTGGTCCCTAACCCAGGTACAATGGACGTAAACTGTCCACCTAAGAACTGGTAAACTGGGAGTCCCTTCAGGACCTTAATAAATAATTACCTTTCTTTTTAATCAATGGAATTACCGTATGTGGGTACTTCAACACCTCCTCTTCCTGTCAGTCTGGAGGGATGAACACACAAGACGTATACTCCTCAGTTAGTTGGTACCTACTTTTAAAAGTCTTCCTTTTTATGGTTTTCTAAGAGTCTTCGTTTTGAACTTAAAAAGAACACGGATAGTTGTTAAAACCCCTGAAAGGGTCACCAAGTCTGTCATTTCTTAGACGGACGTTCTATCCTCTGGGGTCCAAGCTAGGGACCCAACCCTTCTAGGGGACCTCTTTCCTTACCGTCGGGTGAGGTCATAAGAACGGACCTCTTAATGAACCTGTCTCCTCCGACCGTCCGAATGTCAGATAAACCAACGTTTCTCAACTTGTACTGACCCGGTGATTTCGACAGTTGATAAATGTATCATAAATACAATCCATAATATTCATTAGATCTCTACTGAATTTCATATACCCTCCCAATATACGTTTATGATAAGATAAAGTACATTCTTTGAACTCGGAACTTTCTAAAACTATAGGAGGATCTGGGACTTTGGTTAAGGAACGGTAATGTCTCCTTACTAACATTCATTTTGGAGTACTAATAACCCTTCTTTTTTCTAACTAGTCCCTCTAAGAATTTCTCTTCGGTATCTATCCTGTTTGTCTATTTTGATGATGAGGTCAATCTCATACACGAAATAATCATGAGTCTTCCTGATCTTCCTTTTCTATTTTCCTGTGACTTAAGTCGGTATTACGAATAACTTTGTGTCTCTGACAAACGTATCACGAAAACACAAGAGTCGTCACTAAAAAGAATCAGTTGATATACAGTATTTTTAATACTATTTATAAATGTCTCAATTTACTTGTGTAAGATAACAACGTATTGAAAGGAGAATACTGACCCCGTGAACTGGGTCCTACAACACTTCTTCCCTCCCTTTCCACGTGATTAAGTCCTGTAGCGTGTGTATGACCAACTAACTTACAGGACGTACGAATCCCCTCTTTTCTCTCAATTTTTAGTCACAATCCAGACATAGTAGACCTTTAGGACCTTGAAGTACCAGACAACTTCATATGGTACGATGTGGCGCAAACGTCACGGACCTTATAGATGTATCTATATAATTACACTTCTACAATCAGTAATCCCATTATTTGGTGTTACGTTGTCAATACGTAAACTAATATATAAAATATCTAATTATCCTGTTATCCTGTATAACTTTTCATAAAAGGAGTTAGATTAGTCGAAGTCTATCCGGTATAGTTCAAGTTTAGTAAAAATTTAATGATAACAAAGAGAATAAAAGGATAGGAACACAGACTTTTTCATGAATTTTACGATTTCGTGACTTTGAATCTCCAAAAACCACAAAACATGTCAGACATATGAACCTCTTTAGGTGAACAAACAAATCTAAAGACATAGACATTTCTACTCCCCAAAGAAAGTACCAAGTTTTATTTACCATGGTTTTACGATCAAATTGAGAATTAATATACATATTTCCAAGATGTTAATAACCTTCCTTGTCTAAAAGAAGTCTATCGGTATGTCATAACGGAAGGAAAATCGGAGACAAATGAAAGAGTGGAGACAACTAAATAAGTCGAACATTGGATCTTTGGTCGATTTTTCCTTCCTTCAGTCTCTACACATAAAGACCCGTCATTGACCTCATCAAAGGAGAAGGAGATCGGACCAAATCGACGGTCTTTTCTGGAAAATGGTTTGGCTTTTTTTTTTTTCTTTTTTTTAAATTGAGAAGTTGAAGGAAGGAATTACGTAATTCCTCCATATTCGGCGTTCTTCTCGGTCAAACTTCTTAATTTTACGACGAGAGGAGTTTAAACACAAAAAACGGCAGACTTTCCACTATAAATTATTGTAGAGAATGTTCAACATTCTTACTCTCTTAAATTCCTCTGTACAACATTCTCGATTCGTTGAATGCGAACGATGGTTTACGAAAGAGTATAACAATGAAGTCATAAAAATAAACAATCTTTAAACAGTCACATGGTCTGGCTTGTATGTAAATATATAAATATTTTTATAAACCCAATGAACGAGTTGGTACAGGTTGAGAAGTGTTGGGATACCTGACATCGGATGATCTGAGGAGACGGGTACTCTAAAGGCTTCGTCCTGATGACATCAACCAACGTCAAGGGAAGAGGTCCCCTAGAAGCACTGGGTCTCTAACTTGGGACCAGAGAACGTAACGTCCACCTAAGAAATGGTAGACTCGGTGGTTGCTTCGGGATATTTTTATAAATAGTTCGGGTTAAATTTGTAATCCTTCTATGAATTCCAAAAGTCGATCAACGTGAACATTGGAAATAAATAAAGGTAATTCTTAGCTGATACAGTGTTTCTCAGTCTGTCCTGAATCGTTGATTTGTTGTTTTTACATCATAAATACCATTACCTTTTTATAGATTGAAATTACATTGGCACTACATACTTTATTTTTACTCACCAAAAAGCCATGACTACAATAAAATTAAAATATTTTAATAATTTAACACATAGTGATCGTTATATATTTATGACATCGTCAACAATTCATATCAAGAATTCCGATGAACTAAAACATCCCGTGTATCATGAACTCCTTGTTTGTAAAAAAATTCAATTATTGTTGTATCAGTTTAGACTTTAAATACGCTCTAATATTTTACGTAGAACACTTTATAAATTGAGTAAGAGATTATATATCATTTGACATCTTTTCATCATACGGGACAAAATTTTAAACTATCAAATATTATATTACATTATTGGACTTAGTTTATAAACGACAAACAAAACCCGAGTCTTATTCCGACGGTATAATGAGGTCAACAAGAAAAACATTTGAATATAATGTGACTTAAGAAAGTTAAGGTATGTACAAAATACTAGTGTAGAAGTCATTAATACTTTACTTTATGACCATAAGATATACACTAAATTATAAGTGAACTGAGTAATAATTTTTCATGAAACAAGATTTCAATGTAAAGTAAAGATAGTGACAAGATTTTGACTCAAAATGATTATAAAAATCTTATTAGTGATAAGGAGAGAAAGTAGAAATTTTGTTTTTACCTAACTCTAAAAGTATTCATGTTACGTATTATCTGATTTAAATTTTATAGAAAAAAAAGATCATCAATTGCATTACAAAAAATACTTTACTTCGACTATGTAGACCTTATCTAAATTTCCCTGTCCCGTAACCGACCCTTAACCTTCAAAAAGAGAATTCTGCTAAATTATTTAACCAACACACCATAATTTTAGTCACATTTAAAAATCTAAATAACTTTAACGTTATGGATTGTAACCCTGTTTAAATTTTATTTTCCGGTAAGTGTGTGTAGTAATTTTTATCCACTTACAAAAGAACATGACCCTCTATAGACTGTAAGAAAGAAGTATAAGTCACACAAATAATATGTATGTCGTGTCTAGAGTCAAGTCTGATTAGTGCACAGTCCACGACTTATCGGTAGACATCGATAATTTCCAAAAATATTGATACTTGATAAATTTAATAAGAATTTTTATTATTTTTACAAAGTCCTTATAAAAAATTAGACGGTTTTATTTATAATGGTCAATCAAAAAGAAAACTCATTTCACAACCACACCAACAACCAATACAGTAAACTAAAGTGAATCTAATAATGGGGTCTTTACAAAATTTGACAAAGGGGGGGCCACAAAAAATTTTATAGTCACATAAAGGTTACTTTTTACTCATTTTCATTTAAGAAATGAACTTTTGTGTGATCTTTCATAAGAAGTATCCAAATTTCGATGGAAAATGAAAACGGGTCGACTCTCTATAAATGCAGAATGAACAAAAAACGTGAAAGAGTGGAACCACTTAGACATTCCGTCTTTGAAACGTAAACGGAAGACTTCCTCTGTCATTTGAACTCGAGAGTCAGAGCGGTGATCAGACAGAAACAGACAACAATTTTAATACTCGGTCAGAGATACCGCGTCGGTTTACTCATTAGTGGTCATTACACTGAGCACGACCTTCACTGAGGTAGTCGTGGACACTGCCTCCTAATCAATGTCAAATGTCTCGTGGCGGAGAAGGGAAGAGAGTCACACGGGATTCGGTTCATCAGCAAGAGTAAACCCACAGACGCGACAACCTTCGATGACGTCACACAAAGGTGTGTCTGTCTCATGTCACCCTTTTCCGAAAGAGATCGACTACCTACCGACAAGAGAGATAGACCTCATAGAATGACCAATACATTCGCTGGAGCCCTCTTTAATAGGACTGGGTCTAGCCTCCTACGTCGTCTCGAAGTCGACGTCCTAAAGAACCAGCAATTGTGGTGTCACGACTACTGTTTCTCGCTCAACATTAGGAGCAGTGACGGTCCTGACTCGGTCTCGTCTGTCTTCTAGCAGTAAACGAGCAGCCTCTGAACAATCCAATGTCGGAGACGAAGCAAGACACCAGAACCGAAAAGAATGATATGTTACTGCTGCGACGTTCACTCGAGTCTTTACGAACCAAACTCTCGGGAAACGGACACTAAAAACTTCTGAATTCTTAATAACTCCGATCTAAAAAAAATTTTTATGACGAGTTCTTGTTTTACCTTTACAGTCGATATGAAGAACTGGAAATTTCGGAACAGCACCTATAGTCTCTAAATTTCTATGAAATTTTAAGAGTTCTTGTTTCATGCCAAACATAAAAAGACGAAGGAAAAAGAAAACAGAATTAAATGTAAACCAAAACGAAGAGCTAAAATCCTTAATTCCAGTGACAGAAAAAGTCCAGGTCGAAAGCACCAGAATCAAAAAATCTTAAAAATTACTAAAGTAAACAAATCTCTCTCTAAATAACACAGCCATCATTAAAGGATTGTGACATGCTATTTTTTTGTTCGAGTCAACAAATTTCATAACATCGTCTTTACAAAACCCAATCCCAAAATCTTATATTACAAAGTTCCCTTCATCCCCATAAACAAAACACTCCTAAAAAAGACAGACATACGAACAGGGGTGGGGGTTGAACAAAAGATTGTCATAGCACAAAAAGTCATCTGGACGAACCCACCCTTAAACCTGAAACAAGAAAGCTCAGTGAGGTTAGAAAAAAAAAAAAAATTCTGATTTGGAACTGAAGATTTTTACATAGAATCTAACAAAAGACGAAATCATAAAACTCTAAATATAGTCTAAAAACATCAAATACTCGGATTAAAAAAAGTGAACCTTTTCTTTAACAATTTACAATTGACCTCTAACAATCTTTGAACCTGACATCTGTATTTGGAACACTTAAAGGTCAGTCTACAATTTACCACTCGAAATTGTACCAAACAAACTCGTCGACTCAATACAAACTCTTGACATCGACTAAATAAAATTTTTACAAAAAGCTCCTCCCGAGTAGACAAGCGGAGAAGGAGTACACTTACCTTACACCACGTCGTACCTCGGGGTTTGTCCTATGTCAACAAGATTCGTAAGAAGGATATCGCACCATCCGGGATCATCTTTACGTCCGAGAGATGATTCATAAATAAACTGAAATATGATAAAAATTTCACGTCAATTGTTTCTATTTCCTGGAATTTGAGAGTCAGGTAATTACTTTAACTTTTTCACAAAACAAATCAACCGTCAAAATTAAACCTAAAAGTTTCTGAAAAAAGTCGCAATCTTACTTCAGTAAAACACTAATCCCAGTGTAAGATGACACTGAAAGTAGACTACCATCGAACATCGAAGGGGAATCCGACACCTTCAAGGAGTATCTTACCATATAGAAATCTCAGAACTTAATGAATCGATACGTACTCAAGATCAAAGAAACGTAAGGTCACGTGGATCTGGGCACTTTATGATGTCTAAGTAGGTTTTAGACATCCTAAGTAAGTGAAAATAAATTTATAAACAAAGATAAAAATTCGATTACAGAAATTTCACCTACAAAAACTGAACCTATGTTTTTAATAATTACCAATGTAGTAACTAAACGGTGAAATCCCTTAATCGTACATAAAATTGAGTCAAAATATACAACAATCAGAAATTAAAAAGTCATTTCATCCTTGTCAGCGTGTAAAAATCCCAACGAACAAATTATGTATAACTTTGTAAAGAAATTGTTCATGATATTTTCATAGCCGTGAACCCTTGTATAAACATCAAATTCTCATTAACGTGCAAAATTTTAAACGTTCAGGAACAGGATAAACGATAAATTCTTCGTACCACATGAAAACTGAAGGTAAACATGTACCAATAATATTTATCAGTACGTAGTCTTTGTCCGGTAATATTTGATCAGAAAATTGTAAAGACTATCGATCTAAGATGGACACCGAAAGTCAAGCTATGGGATTTTACTCTTAAAAAAAAAATTAAAATCGGACCTTTGATTTAAAAAAAAGAGTCATTAAATTTAATACTATTTAACCGGATAACTTTAAATGGGAATCTAGAGACTGAATGGAATTTTTCGTCTCAAGACTCTCCAAGAGAAGTGTCCTTACAAAAAGTATAATATTTTACTGATCCAGAGTATCCTTTACGTTTGGTGGACATAATAAACGCATTCTTTCTCCGTGAGCCTCACCTCTTCAACTGAAAAAAAGGGTCAGGAGGAATTAACTTAGCCATGTTATCCGTAAATCCATCATGGAAAACACCCGGAAAAAAATTGGAAGGGTTCAACTGGACTAAACCATGACAAATCTTTTTTTATTCTCGTAAACTATTTCAAGTCCCTAAATTTCAAGAGAACTCTTCGACGGTCACAAAAGATTAAAAAAACGATTTTTAATTTGTCTAAATTAAACTCTTACAATGTATAAAGAGCATTTCTTAAATCAATACCATTTACCTTTCACAGTCTACCGGTGTCTTCGTCCTCTATCCATTTATTATCCCTTTATAGACGAAACTTTTTACATTGAAGGGTGTGTGTTTTTTATGAAAACTATGTATTTTCCAATCGGGATCTTGTACCCTTCCTTCTATAATGACACTAATCCAAAAGATTAGTATTTATGACTTTCATTTAACCTTTACATTCTATTAAAAAATACAAGTAAATACTTGTTTATGTAAATAATCAAGTACTTCATTTATCATATCCTTATTCCGTACAAATTTTACGAATAAATAAGAGAACACAAAAGTCGAAAAAGTTTTGTGTCTGAGGACTACTTTCGAAATTTCTATTAAAGAATTTATCTCTTCAATTGACAAATTCTCGGTAAGACTTAATTTTTAGAACTTTCCAAAAAGTCGACTCACAAATCAACACTAATCGTTCTACAATCTAAAAAATTTCTGTATTTATTCTCCCTTAATGTCACCGAAACACAGAGGATCTCTAAAGATGACAGACGTCTTTAGAAACCAAATGTAGGTTTGCCAGCGTGTTCAACGAACATCGTTCTTCCTAAAGGGAAACACTATGTTCATGAAGTCTTTGACTCAACGAAAAAATAAAGTAAAAGGTTTGAATCTAAGAAATTATCATTTCAGTGATACAAAAATTTTGTCATCTTATAACAAAAGTAAACATTCAAAATTTTGTGATAGTACCTATATTATAGGAACCGAAAATAAGTTTAACGAAGATGAAACTTTTATTAATCCTATCAGTATTTTTCACGTATGGATCATGGAAATAAAGGAAGGAAGGAAAAGGAGAGAACGGAGGAAGTGAGGGTGGAGGATGGGTTTTATGCTCATTTAAGTAAATACATTTTCAACAGAAGTTTACTGATACCTAAACGAGTCAAGTAGGGAGGTGGTGGCGTACGGGGGAACAAAACAAAACAAAACAAAACAAAATATTATCACTTTTAGACCTCTCTCAAATGACCTTCCACTAACACTCAAGACACATTATTAAAAATGGAGGGAGAAGAAAAGGACGCGGGAAGGGGGTCATGACGACAATGACTTCGTCGACCTAAAAATAAACACGAACCCCGTCCCCGCCCCCATTCATCATGTACCCACCTCAATTTTCTGGTCTACGTAGGACTAGTAAATTTTAGGAACTACACTCACTCGATGTGTACATTTATTTGATGTGTACATTTAGTATTGATGAGACAAAATATGTCTTGTTATGAATTGTTACAAAATTTTCTCAACCCTATTATTGGAGAGGATAGGTCAAACGAAAAAACCCTTGTTAAAGAGAAAGAAATCTAATCCTTAAAAATATGTATACATATAAACTAATATAGGAAAAGTTGTTGACCCTACATAATTATCGGACCCTAAAAAAAGTTTACTAAAGAATTTTAGATGAATTAAAGAAAAATTATTATCTTTTATGAGGTCTATTTTCGTAGTGAAATCTAATACTTTTGACTATAATTAACCATCGGATTTTAGTAATATTATTACTGAAATTATGTAACACAAATATATATGGGGAAGTGTAAAACTCCTATTTTGGGTCTTTTATTGGTAATCTTAAAAAAAAAGAGAAGGTCTGAAAGTTTGGGGACCAACTTTTTTCACATGGGTCAAGTTAGTGACGTCATCTTAAGGAACATCTATTTGTTGACCTAAAAAATTGACTTCTATCACGGAAAGTCGGGATGGTCCATTCTTTAAAGTCCAGTGAAATTTTTTAATGGAGAAGTAATTCCAAGCAACTATAAGTCTATAAGAAAACTTATAAATTCAGATCGAAAGATCGATTGTAGTTCCATATATTCTTTGAATTACGTAAACTATTTCAAACTAATATCCCATTTACTAACTAAATAGGTCAGTCATGTGTGCCTCTTGAATGAATACTCGGTCCGTCGTAGGACACCGACACGTACGTGTTCACTCGTTTTATTTTCAGGGACGGTAAGTTTACTACAAGTAACAATCTATTATTGACCAATCTATAATCATATTTAATAGAAACAGAGGTCGAGATTTCCAATTCTAAACCCAGTTAAGTACATTAATTTACTCTAATCATAAACGATATATGTACGTATAGTCAAATCGTATTATCATCAAGTAAAAGAAAAATTCACCATTAAAAGGAAAATCTAACAGTATTCAACTTAACACGTCAAAGATCTAAAATTAAGGGTCAACAACGTTAAATTTATGTTTTGAATTAACCTTTTTGCAAAAGATCGACCAAAAATCTAAATTTAGTACATTTCTTTGAGTATAGTTTTCATCCTTCGATTTACAAAAATTTTAGAGATCAATACAAAATAGTCAATTAAAAAATTTCCATTTCCAATTTTACGTGTCGTCAAACAAAAGAACCATATAAACTTAAAATCTAACTTAATATAGTCATAAAATATCCAAAGAAAAGGAAATTACAAATTCTATTGTATCATTCATGTAACTTTCTTTCATGTTGACCTGATCAAACTGAACTAAAAATTTTACTTCGACTTTCAGGTATAAGGACAAAGTAAAGTCTTATCAATGACTAAAGTTTTCATTTTATATCTCCGTAACAAAGGTACCTTTCTTGTTCTCGAACTCAATTACTCGTCACCAACCAACATACACTCCAATATTATGAATCCCTTAATCAATCCAAGAAGAAAATAATCTAGAGGGTTTTCATCTACTATTAAGGGAATCAATTTACAATAAAAAAAGAAACTTCAGACGTACCTACACGGAAACAGAAATGTGTAATAAAAAGTATCAAGTAATTTACCGGAGTAAAAACATGATACTAATACCATAAATGTCGATTTTTAAATATTGTTCAATATCAAATTATAACCTCCACAATCTCGAAAAGGGAGCCCAAAATAAAACAAAACCAATATCAACACTAACGGTAAAACGAACGAATATCAGAATGATATTAAACAGAGTAAAGATTGTCAGAAAATCACCCTTAATCTGATCCACTTTAGTTTCCTTGGAAGGTTGAATCACAAAATTAAGACACCAAAGACTAATCGTGATATCTTCAATGTCGAACCCAAACTAAATCTCTTGACTTTAGTAATACATCTTTAATGAAAATTTTTATTTGAGAACGGTCCACCGGATTTTGAGATGTTGTACAAATAATTTTAACATTACTAATTTTCTTACATGATTGTATAATGTGTCCCCAAAAACATGTGTAAAATTTTGACAAAATCTAAGACTGTTAAAATAATAAAAATAATCTTTATTTTCGAACTCTCGATTTCAGAACAAACTAAACCACTAAACATACTAATAGAAACAATCGATGCATAGAAGGAAAACGATCATATCCATTCAACGAGAGACCGGATCTTCCTATATTATAGAAGGTTTCCACTATAATAAGTGAACTGTAAAATTGACAAACACAAAGTATTTAATACACTTAAAATCAAAATTCCTTAATGTGATTTTCGTGAACTAAATCCTAGGTCGTATGGAATTAAAATCACAAATTCACAAGAACTTCCTTATTTACTATATGTCATTTCGAATAACAGCGTAAAATTAAAGACATAAAGTACAAAAATTTTGTCCAAATTTTATATTTTTATGAATGAGGTCATACATGTAATATCCGTGGATGACATTATAAAAGTTACTTTTAAATGAGGTCTCTGACTTCTACCGAGTCAGATCCAAAAGTTTCAATAAATAAATTTACTTAAATACTTTATATATCAGGTGTATTCCTTTCTGAAAATCTCAAGTACATTAATCTCATTGAAATAGGGTCTTACGAAAAGAGATTGGTCAACAGGTTTGTCATGTAATTTAAGGAACCGTACAATTTGTACCGTCGACAAGGACCGTATCTAAAACATTTATCACGGAACTGTATAGAATTGGAATCCCATTGGAATACATTCAGTTTCCCTCAATCCCCTTTTAATTCAAAAAATTTACCAGAGGGACAAACAAGAGTGAATAAATTTAAAGTTCTCCGTCAAAGAAGACTTAGACCCACAATTAATAGGTAACATCTCAAGAATTCATCCCGTCCAATTTTGAAACCTTTACCGAAAAGACATAATCCACTACTCATTCATGCGAATCCAAAACAAACTTTTTAAGGTTTACTACGAAGTGACACTTAGATAAATTTATCAAAATATCACCCTTAAGGACAAGTGGTAGAAAAAGGAACTCAAGAGTAGAGTCGTAAAATAAGACATCATCTTACGCGGGTATTCAATCGAAAATCAACATGTCGGGATAAATTATATAGTGTTATTATATATAACATTCTATTACTAATCTTTTGACTACTGAGTTTTAATTATGTCCAGAAAAGACTACTGAGTGAAAATCCAATAACCAAACTTAGGATGTAAATAGAGAGACTTATTAAAGTCACATAACCCATAGTCTACCGTACATAATTGAATCAACTAAACCAGTAAAAAATTTCACTGAACACCAACCAATTAGTCCCACGTTGTTAGTGACTAGTATCAAAAGTTATGAAACCTTTCTTATGACTTACTCCTCTCTTTAGTTGCAGAATATATGTCATATTACTTCCGTCCAATTATGTAAAAACTTCGTCACATGGTACCATAACAATTAAGACACAAAAGGAAGGAAAACGTGTCTTTACTCAAAGACGAAGGAGGAAAGTCTGAAGGACTAGTCCGGACGACGTCAATTGAAAGAAACTTCATTTCCCCCTTCCCTTTTTCTCTCCTTCATCCTCCTTTGAGAAATCTAAGATGATACAGAAAGTCGACCGACCCTTCCTCCTCCCTTTTTAATAAACAAAAATTTCTATGAAAAATATCAAAACCCCAAAAAAAAATTTAATGATACTAAAGATACATACTAACGGAAACCTCCTACTCATCTCTTCAAAAGTTTTGAAAGGTGATTTTAAACTTCAAAACTAGTTTGTATTTTCTTGTCAAACTATTACTTTATACTTGTAACTTGAAAATCGTACTAAAACTTTAGTAGAACAGGACCTAAAACCGAAGACCGGTACGTGTGTGGACGTTATTTCCTTATTATTATGTTTCCCGTGCTCACTTTTGGTAAGTTCTAAACTTCGTCTTACACGAACGAAAATTAATGAGGGACACAGATAGAAATATATAATTTTAAGTAACATCATTTCTCCACTCCATAAAAGGGATCTTATTTCATCTTAGTAGGATCTGGACTTCCTTATTAGGATAAACTTCAAGAACCAGTAAGATTAGACGATTTTCAAGTCTCTATTCTGACGATTATGAAATAAAAGATAATAGTGTTTTATGTCCGTAACTTGTGAACTGATTCATAAACTAGACCATGATAACCCGACACTGAGCGACCAACTTCCCTTACGTACCTCGTTTGGATTCATAAAAGAAGCAAGAATCTGATTTCTAACTAATTTCTGAACTCGTTTCAGAATCTTATAAAACAATTACTTTCACAGACTTGACACAGTCGAGACAAATAGTAATGACATAAGGAAGTCACTCTTTCAACAAAAAACAGTGTCAGCCAAAACTTGGTGTTAAAAAGGTAATAACTAATATATTTAAGTAACAGGTGTCAAAGTCTTATAGGGAGTCAATCAACAACGAGTTGTGTAGACCAAATGATTTTTATCGAACTTACTAACGGGTCCTATTCAATGGTCATCAAATTTCTCACCTTTCATGGTCTGTGTACATAAAAAGGAAGAATATAAAAACAATAAACCTTAACTCTACTTAAACTCCCTCCACTTTAAATCGGAGGTCTGTCGGATCCACTTGGTTGGTTTACAATATAAAACAATTCATAAACTGTATTCACTCGGTGACTGTTCAAACTTTCAGAACCACCACCATTAAACTGAATATACGTCTAAATAAGGGGTCCCATGACATTACTATAACGATTATCAAATCTCTTCCCTCATTTGTCTTGAAATAACAATTATAACGAAACCACCCACCTCCTTTCTGAATTGAAAAAGTGTGAAAAGAAATGAGAGTAAAGTTAAACATCATATTTATATAATGAAATCTCGTAAAAATTTGATTGTAAGGACATCTCCTTTACTCTTAAACTGGATCATGTCCTAAATAAGGATCAGGGTCTTAAGGAGAGTCTAAACAAGAAAGACCACAGTTTAATGACGAGGGAGTATTAAAATGATTTTCTTTTTTTTTTTGTCTGAAAGTCTTTGACGGATCGCTTGATAACAAAATAAAAATACTATCTTTAATCACCCTCAAAACAATAACAAAAATATTACTATTGATTTGAAAAATAACTCTTTGTCTATAAGTATTCTTTGTGGATAATCCTATTCCCTCACCGCACGTGAGTGTAAGGATGGAAGTTCTTACTCCCGGAGACGGGAACTCAACTCTACCCTCTTTGTCCGGGTCTCGTCCTCTCGCTCCCGGACCTCGAGAAACACAGGATGAATGACAATCGAGTGAACTATGAAAAAACACAACAAAAAGGGTCTTTCCTCAGAAATTTACCGTTAAAATACGAGTCTGAGATGAAGGGAAACTGAATGGGAATTTCTTAAAGTTACAGATCGGAATCTTATAGGGTTGACTGAAGTGAGCAAGTCATCAACGAATTTAATGGACCAAGGGATGAGTGGCGTAGGACGAGACCACGAGCTACCACAAGTCTTCAACGACTGCCCCGAAGAGACCGTTAGGTACTAACTTCGAAAATAACGAAGGTGACGTCCTCCGTGTCCAAGTCAAGGACTAATCCCTTGACTCTCCGGTGTACAGTGTGTCACATCGTTTTTTTTTTTCCAACTACATTCAATATCAGGAATAAAAAAAGTTCTGGAAATATTCGGTACTACTCTTGAATCTAAAATTTTTTAAGGAACTTTATCTAAACTAAATAAGTTTAGTTTCCTCGGTTTTTTTATGTATCACTTCTGAAGTCCTTGTGTCTTCTTTCCTCTTCAGTTGTCTCTGACTTTACCATACTTCTTTAGAATGCTTCTCCTACTTTGAACTCCTAAGTAAACTTACCTCTCCCTTCACTTTTCAGCCCTCTCACTCCGTCTGTAAACCGTCTTTCCTAACGTACTAGTTACTACTCAATCCAAATCCCCAGTCATCTTATAGTCAGATCGATCTCTTCTCTCAAACCAAAATTTATATCTGTAGCATGGTCTCTTTATTCATAACACCCCAGTCTATTTTCTCCTTTTCCTAACGATTCATGTCAATGATTCACTGAAGATAGAACATCCGGGATACTTAGTAACCTTCGAAACTTCGTTCTCTTATTGTTTTGGTTTTAAAAGATGTCGGTTTACAATATAAAACAGTTTAATTCATAATTGTTACTGTAGACCAATAACATGATATAGTCTTCCTCGATTAACTAACCTAGAAAACAAAATCTTTTAGTCGGATCGATACTAAAACTTCAGTTAAGTACGTTTATAACACAGTTTAGGATCGGAATGGTAAACGATCGTACACTGTAACCTTTTCGGATTTCGTCCGATATATGAACCAAAGGAGTAGATATTATATGACAGGTGGAGTAATATACTCACTGTGTCAATTCTCGAATAATGATATACCTTTGGTGAGTTATCTTCCAACGACGATAAATCTGTACGGGATTAAAGGGAAAAACATCTACTACAGAATTTGGAAACACCATCTATAAACTTTGAGGAAAGAGAAGAATGGTATACGTTGGTAACCTGTAAAGAGACGGTGGTAGACGCGGAGAGAGAAAATTGTCAGACAAAAGAAACAGAAGAGACCTTGAGAGTTGGTGAGAAAGACGTCGACCATAATCTATTTGAGAAAACCACAACCATGTTCGGCACCAGTGACGTATTGTCTTGTACAGAAACATCATCACAAAGAAAAAGGGAGGGAGATAAAATTTTCACATATCCATTCTAAGGGTTCACTGCGGACTTGAGGATAAAATTCTTTTACTACAATCTTTTCTACGTCTTTAACACCATAATGAGAGGTGTTGTTTGTGTAGGAATATTAAAAAAGGGATCCCTTCCAGTATTCGAGATGAACGACGACTATCTAAAAAAATTAGAGTTTTTTATACTTCACTATAAGTCTTTCAATTTCTTAGTAAAAAGAAATGAACTGACACTTGTCTGTAAACACTGGTTGTAACTGGATTAGTTTGATTAGAGACCGATTGCCTAAAATCAGAATCCCTATTCTTCGTAAGTTGGATTTAGATCCAAATAGAGTTTTCTCTCTTTTGATCATTTGGTCCGTTATGGTCTACGTTTAGTTTTAATATGTTTTACCCTTATTGTCCTGACAAACCTAATCAACTTGAATAAGACTCTCGAAAGATAAGAAATAAAAAGATATAGTCAAAGACTTAATACAAAACTGTCTCAACTCGTGCAAGAGGTAATCCGGTATTCAAACACATATATAAAGGGAAAAGGTAAAGTGAAACGGAAGTATAATAGTAAACCAACTTTAAATCTCCACGGAACAACGGTATTACAGTCACTTTACTCTTGACACTCTAACATCCTATATGTCACACGGTTCTGATATTTTTATGTCCCAGTATCGGTATCGACACTTGACTAACGCCCACATCGACACTTGACTAACGCCTACATTATTACCGAGCCATCTTAGTCGTAGACACCCGTCCGCAACCGGACCCCCACCAGATCCTCTACTCCGGTCTCGTCCTTCGACGATAACACATCATGAACCGAAATAAGGTAAAGATCAGTTTTCACTGTCGAACGTTATCGTCTCGGTTCGACTTCGGATCTTTCATCTTACCTGTTATTCTTTTCGCCTTGGTCTTCGATTTTGTCTTAGTAACATGAAGGAAAAATTCGTTCGAAAAATTTGTAAAATTTAACCATGTAGTACAAAATTATAAGTCATTAAAACGGGAGGTAAGACATATTCCCGACGAAAATAGAGGGTGAACGGACCCAAATATAACGGTATTAACACTCTGTAATCCAGGGTACTTAGTCCATACGGTTATACATAACAGACGACGATAATTTTCTCTCAAGAAGTAAAAATTTTTAATCAACGTTTTGAACCACACAACTTTTACATAAGTACTTCAAGTCCTTGTACAATAAAACTGACTTTAAACCGGGCGTATACTCGACAAGACGTTATAAGTCTAATTTTTGTAAATATTCAGTGCCAGACGTTTTCAAGAGAGGACCAGGGTTTAGACGATACTAGTATACGACTTTTTAGACGGTCAGAGAAAAATTAAAAAACACTGACGACAATACTTAAATTTCATACACTTTAATACGAACATCTGTAGTCTAAGGTTTCTAAGATTCGGTAGTTAGTCAATCAATAGTAACTCTTCTTAAAGACGGTCAGTTTTATCCATCTACGACAAACAAATAAGGAAAACGGGTTGGGGTCTAAGAATGATTTCGTGTCGGTGAAATAAATTTTATAGTTAATTTTAAATTAAAGAGGAGTCACACGACAATTATATAAATATTCCAAGTCGTAAAAGGTTTTATAAATGTACACGTAACGAAATAAGCAAGACTACAAATGGAATACTCCTTTTGTCTACCATAATAAAATAATATATATTACGAAAGGACTTTCGTAACATATATAATATATATAATGTATTATATATATGTATTATATAATTTATATAATGTATATAATTAAATTAGGTGTATTGAGAAACTCTTCATGGATAATTGGATGTCACTTATCCGTCGTCTTTACCTTTTGGTATGTTTGATCAAAATAAAAATTTCTCTACCCTGATAATGTTTCTATGTTGTCCTTTATAGTACCTATAGGTAACGTCTTTTCATGTCGACTTGGAATAAACCTTACCTTAATCCTTGATCTTCCAGTCTTTGAGTTCAGTGCATAAGGAAGGGGTTACGGAGTCAGAAGAAAGACGCCTGTCCAAAGAAGACGAACTAGTATCCAAAACGAAGAGTATTATGATCAACGGTACACTGAAAACACACAATCACAGCTAAGAGGGTGTGAGGGAAGAAACGTCCTGAAAATTTTAGATTATAAACACAAAGAACCATTTTAACTCCCATCCCTACATCCTCTTATTTGCCGACTTCTCTCTTTTTCCTTCTTTCTACTCCTTCCCTCTCTTAGATCCTATCGTCAAAAATATCCGCTTCTTTGACTCCAAATCCCTTCAACACTAAACCGTAGATCCAAGCGTATCGATCACCATCGGATTTGTCTTGAACTTGGTTTTTGAAGTCTAAGGTTCTGCACTAAAGATGACGCGGTGGGAAGGAAACACTCGGTAGTGTACCCTTCGCAGAGAATAAACGCGTAGTAGGAAAACAAACCGTGAACCGACAAGAGGAATCCCAACGGTAGAAAGGACATATACTCCCATTTCAAAAGGAATTGGCATAACGGACGTGTCAGAGGATCTGGAAACCGTATGACCGTAGTGCGACGTGGGGTCTCGACACGCGGCCCGAGTCCGGGGGACAAGGGACGTCCTTAGGTTCGTCTACTTCTACCAGACGGGGGAGGGTCAAAGGAGCCGACGGATCAAAAGAGACAATACGAGTTTCTAAACAAGTCTCAATTTTGATTTTTCGTTATGAAATTTTGTTTCGGGAAAATCGGAGAACATTTTCCTAATAGAGATTTTTAGGTTCAGAAAGACCCGAAGTCTGAGTTTCGTTTTGTTATGATCGGCAATCATTTATTTATTACTAACCCCCGAAAAATAAGTATACAAACTCCTGGAAGACACAATATACGTTCTTGTGTTTATGTGACGGAAGCATGTAGAATGTTAGATTGCCACCTTCACGTGTCTTTTTGTTTTTACATTTATATTCGTTTTATGTCTTTTTCAACGTCTGTGGTCTCTCCATATTCCTTAGATGGGACCAACACCCTCCTTTTTCTCTCTCCTATGACGTTAAGAATCTAATCCACTGGGGGATTTAACAGAGTCCTACTTAAATTTAATCGATTCGGTGATTCTCTCGTCCAGACTAATTTACGAACTTTATATCGCTTATTCGTATTACACACAACCTACCAGGTGAACATAATTGAGACTAGTATGGAAAAGGGTACTTCCATCTTACCAACTGAGCAGTCTTTAAAAAATTGACAAAAAGTCAACCCAGTCGGTGGACTAACCGACGTGGGAGTAACAGGAAAACCTCATCTCCCTATTGTCCGTAAACAAAAATATTCATTGTCATTTTGTTGTAAAATTTGTAAATTCACACGTTAAGTCACCTTAGTTTATATAAGTGTCATAATATGTTGGTAGTGGTGATACGTCTAAGACTTGAAATAGTCGTAGGGTTTATCTTTGAGAAGTAAGTAATTTGTCATTGAGGGATAAAGGGTCATCGGACGAGAAGGGTCGGGGACCAATGGAGAACCAAGAGAAAAAAACCAGATACAATAATAATAAAACGGAGAAGATCTATAGAGTATATTCACATAAGTATGTCAAACAGGAAAACACTGACCGAATAAAGTGAATTACATTACCGAAGTCTTAAGTGGACACATTGTACACAGTCGTAAAGTAACGAAAAGTATCTACTTATTATAAGGTATCATGCATAAATGGTGTAAAACCGATAGGTAAGCATACAACTACCTGAAAACCCAACAAAGATGGAAAAATGATAAAGCTTATTACGACGACACTTGTAACCACATGTTTATAAACAAACTCAAGGTGGAAAGTGAAGAACACCCATATATGGATTCTTACCCTAACGATCTCGTATACTTTCAAATACAAAATGAAAAACTCTTTGTCGGTTTGACAAAAGGTGTCAAGTCAAATCAGCGAGTCAGCACAGGTTGAGAAACACTGGGGTACCTGGCGTCGTGCGGGTTTGAGGGACAGGTAGTGGTTGAGGACCTCAAATGGGTTTGAGTACAAGTAACTCAGTCACTACGGTAGGTTGGTAGAGTAAGAGACAACAGGGGAAGAGGAGGGTGGAAGTTAGAAAGGTGCATAGTCCAAGAAAAGTTTACTCAGTCGAGGAACGTAGTCCACCGGTTTCATAATCTCAAACTTGAAGTTGTAGTCGGGAAGGTTATCTGTGGGTCCTGACTAGAGAAAATCCTACCTGACCAACCTAGAGGAACGGTAGGTTCCCTGAGAGTCCTGAGAAGAGGTTGTGGTGTCAAGTTTTCAAAAGGTCTCCGAGACGTGATCAAATGTAAGAATTGTTGTTCCTAGGTTAAAGAGACACTCTTGGGAACAATAAAAAGTAAAAGATTTATTATCGATAAGTAACGGATACGAAAGTCATAACATAAACTCTTTAACAATAGTTACGGCTGTAGTACTTTTTACCGGAAATTCTCAAAACATCAAAATCGAGAATATATACAGTAACTAAGTAAAATTTCATTTAAAAATCTATCATATTCCCCTTTTAGGTTAAATCAAGAACACCTATAGGTTTAAAGGTTCCGAGTAGACACGATAAGGGTAACTTATCAGAACAGTGGGAATAACCTTTAGACAACTGGTAAATAAGATTTTTAGTCAGTAAGTAAATAACGAAACACGGTCAAAGAAACGATCGACATCTCTAAATTTCTGTCTATTTAATGAAACAAGAGAAAGTCCGGTCCTCCTCTGTGAATTTATATTAATGTCTTTACACGATATTCAAGATTTCATCTCCATACAAATATCACAAGACACGATATCTTAGTGGACTACATCATTATTATAGTCAATAAACGGACAAAAAGAAAACCAAAATGAAGAAGAGTCTTTCGTTCCCAAATCTTCTACCCTTTCTCTATTCCTTTCGATTATCATAAAGTATCAACAACAACAACAAGTCAGTCATTTAGTACAGGCTGAGAAACGTCGGGGTACCTGACGTCGTACGGTCCGAAAGGACAGGAAGTGATAGAGGGTCTCACACGAGTTTGAGTGCAGGTAACTCAACTACTATGGTAGTCGGTAGAGTAGTAGACCGTGGTGGAAGAGAAGGACGGGAGTTAGAAAGGGTCGTAGTCTCAGAAAAGGTTACTCAGTCGAGAAACGTAGTCCACCGGTTCCATAATTCGAAGTCGTAGTCAGGAAGGTTACTTATAAGTCCTGACTAAAGGAAATCCTACCTGAACAACCTAGAGGAACATCAGGTCCCTGAGAGTTCTCAGAAGAGGTTGTGGTGTCAACTCTTCGTAGTTAAGAAACCACGAGTCGAAAGAATACCAGGTTGAGAGTGTAGCTATGTACCGATGACCTTTTTGGTATCGAAACTGACATGTCCCCATGCAATCCTAAGAGGTCCCTTTGTTGTGGTATCTCATACCCACATATGTTCACATATATCTCTCTTTTCCTCATCTTATTCAAAATTCCTTTAACTGATTGTGAGAACAACCCCGACCCTTGAGACTTTATGTGTCCTGTACGGTTGTCACCTTTAAGATCGTCCTCAACTACGACTAAGATTTCCGTCAGACTTCCGTGTCCGAAAAAGGAGAAACCTCCTGGAGTAATAAGATTTCCGGAAGCTGATTATCTTTCTTGGGGACGGTGTAAAACCTCCAATCAGACGAAATGAGTCAGAAGACTAACTTTTTATGGAAGTATCGTTTTAGATCACCTCTTCCGTTATCGTGGGGTGAGGTCATGAGAACGGACCTTTTAGGGTACCTAGCTCCTCGGACCACCCGACGCCAGGTACCCCAGCGACTCTCAGCCTGTGCTGACTCGCTGAAGTGAAAGTGAAAAGTGAAACTACGTGACCTCTTCCTTTACCGTTGGGTGAGATGACAAGAACGGACCTCTTAGGGCCCCTAGTCCCTCGGACCACCCGACGACAGATACCCCAACGTGTCTCAACCTGTGCTGACTTCGCTGAATCGTCGTCGCCGTCGTTGTAGATCTGACCACAAACTGGTTTGTCGACCCGTGGTATCAGATGGGTTCAACTATACATATTAATTGTCAGTGACTATGATAACTATAAACCAAGAAACAAAATATCACTTAAAATCCTACCATCCATAGAGACCGAAAGTTGTCAATTTACAGAAATGGTGGAGAAAGATCAATAATACAATTATCTTTTCTTTGATAGGGGTGTGTAATGGTCACGGGAAAGGGTGAAATGAATCTCGATAACCTGACATTTAATTCTGTTGATCTTTCCACCGGAAGGTTCACTAGAAAAGTTCCGTGAATCTTTACGAATCGTTTGTAACCGGACGGTATAAGAGACTCGTGGGATTATTACTCTTTCATAGTAAAGAAAGAGTTACAAACTGAGGAGAACTCAAAGTTATGACACGGTAAAAACGGGACCTATAAGTATTAGGGTATGGTTAAGTCAGAGTACGGTCTGGTTTAAGAACATAGTGAGTGTGTAAGAGAACTCTAGAGACCTAGAGAGGATTATTAAAGTATTTACAATAATTAATATTCACCAATTATAGAAAGATAGTGTAAACATGAATTTATCCCTATGGATATATAGTGTCTAAACAACCATACATTTTATTATTCCGTAAATTCTTTATTACATATATAGGTCACGAAGAAATCTACAAGAAACGGAGATGTATCTTTACTGTACAATGACAAAGGGAAAATATTGGGAAGAGGGGAGACGGTACATATCTCATCTGTAAAAACCTTTATCTTTTAAGACACATACTCATTCCGGACCTATATATGCTGGAGGAGTACATCTTAGAAGTTCGAACTTCCGGTAATTCTACAATGTATGTCCGTAAGGTCTTACGTCATGGGCTTTGTAAAGCCTTCCTACTCCGAATTACAACAAGGAGGGTGTAAGTGAGAATGAAAGTTCTTTAATTCAAGGTAACATACTATTCTTAAGGAAGGTCACGAATCGTTTCGGGTAACAACTCTTTAAAAGAATGTTCAATCTATGTATATCTAGTATGTCTATATCCATACGACGACGATTCAGCGAAGGCAGCACAGGTTGAGACACACTGGGGTATCTGCCGTCGTGTGATCCGAGGCAGCAGAGACCCTAAGAGGTCCGTTCTTGTGACCTCACCCAACGGTAAAGGAAGAGGTCACGTACTTTCACTTTTCACTTTCACTTCAGTGACTCAGTACAGGTTGAGAGTCGCTGGGGTACCTGACGTCGGATGGTCCGAGGAGCTAGGTACCCTAAAAGGTCCGTTCTCATGACCTCACCCCACGGTAACGGAAGAGGACACACTGGGGTATTTACCGACGGGTGGTCCGAAAGGGCAGGGACCCTAAGAGTCCGTTCTTACGACCTCACCAAACGGTAAAGGAAGAGGTTCTATATCCATATATATAGTATACTAGATGTATACTGTGTCATGTATGTCTAGTTAATCCGTGTGAATAGTTAACTTTCGTAGACTGACCGTACAAAAATTTTGACGTTTCCTGACACTTCGAGGAGAGACCGACACCGTATATCAAGTGACGTATTACTACCAGGGATGGTGGTGACATTTCCTCGTCCGACTTGATGACGCATCCAAAATAAACAGAACTAGTCAGGTTCAATAGAGAAGAGGTAAGACAGAACAAGGTACTATCTATATTTTTGTGTAAACATGAATTTAAAAAATACTCAAGTCAAACTTGCTACCGTGTTGAACCATCAAGACGGAAAACGAGGTCTGAAACTTTCCTGAATTCTCACAGACTAAATCAGGGTTATAATAATTTCTAGTTTTTATTAACTGTCCAATTAGTTTACTTTTATACATATTTCTTCTCTTTTTTAGTCGTGTGTTGTCAAATTTCTTCTTTAACGATTTAAATAACTCCAATATAAAATCCTATAGATTATTATATAGATCATTGTATACGTTTGTCGACACTTTTCTTCTCTTCGTTTTTCGTTTCCTCTTCTCCTTTCTATATTGGTAATCTTACGTCTCAAAGTTTCTTATGGTTCCTCTCTATTCTTTCGGAAGGAGTCACTAGTCACGTTTCTTTATCTCCTTTTGTTATCTTACCTTTCTGATCTCTAGAGAAGTTCTTTTAATCTCTATGGTTCCCTTGTAAAGTACGTTCTACCCGAGTTATTCCTTGTCTTTACCATACCTGGATTGTCTTCGTCTTCTATAGTTCCTCTCCATCGTTCTTATGTGTCTTCTTGACATGTTTTTTCTAGTAGTGTTGGGTCTATTAGTGTTACCACACTAGTGAGTGGATCTCGGTCTGTATGACCTTACACTTCAGTTCACCCGGAATCTTCCGTAGTGATACTTGTTTCGATCACCTCCACTACCTTAAGGTGAACTCGAGAAAGTTTAGGACTTTCTACTACGACACTTTCACAACGTGAGTTATACGGTTGTTTAAACCTTTTGAGTCGTCACCGGTGTCCTGATCTTTTCCAGTCAAAAGTAAGGTCGGGGTTTCTTTCCGTCACAGTTTCTTACGAGTTTGATGGCGTGTTAACGTGAGTAGAGTATACGATCGTTTAATTACGAGTTTTAAGAGGTTCGGTCCGAAGTTGTCATGCACTTGGCACTTGAAGGTCTACAAGTTCGACCTAAATCTTTTCCGTCTCCTTGGTCTCTAGTTTAACGGTTGTAGGCGACCTAGTACCTTTTTCGTTCTCTCAAGGTCTTTTTGTAGATGAAGACGAAATAACTGATACGGTTTCGGAAACTGACACACATAGTGGTATTTGACACCTTTTTAAAAATTTCTTTACCCTTATGATCTGGTGGACTGTAGGGAGGACTCTCTGGACATACGTCCAGTCCTTCGTTGTCAATCTTGACCTGTACCTTGTTGTGTGACCAAGGTTTATCCTTTTCCTCATGCAGTTCCGACATATAACAGTGGGACGAATAAATTGAAGATACGTCTCATGTAGTACTCTTTACGACCCGACCTTCTTCGTGTTCGAACTTAGTTCTAACGACCCTCTTTATAGTCATTGGAGTCTATACGTCTACTGTGGTGGGAATACCGTCTTTCACTTCTTCTTGATTTCTCGGAGAACTACTTTCACTTTCCTCTCACTTTTTCAACCGAATTTCGAGTTGTAAGTCTTTTCATTCTAGTGCCGGAAACCAGGGTAGTGACGTACCGTTTATCTACCCGTTGTCACCTTTGTCACCGTCTGAAAACGCCCCCCCCCTGAGGTTTTAGTGACGTCTACCACTGACGTCGGTACTTTAATTTTCTACGAATGAGGACCTTCTTTTCGATACTGGTTGGATCTGTCGTATAATTTTTCGTCTGTACAATGAAACGGTCGTCTCCAGGCAGATCAGTTCCGATACCAAAAGGATCACCAGTACATACCTACACTCCAAACCTGACACTTCTTCCGACTCGCGGCTTCTTAACCACGAAAACTTGACACCACAACCTCTTCTGAGAACTCCCAGGGAACCTGACGTTCCTCTCGGTTGGTCAGGTAGGATTTCCTTTAGTCAGGACTTATAAGTAACCTTCCTGACTACGACTTCGACTACGAGGTTATGAAACTGGTGGACTACACTTCTTGGATGAATAAACTTTTCTGGGACTACGACCTTTGCTAACTTCCACCCTCCTTTTCCCCTGTCGTCTCCTACTCTACCAACCTACCGTAGTGGCTGAGTTACCTGTACTCAAACCAATTTGAGACCCTCAACCACTACCTGTCCCTTCGAACCGTACGACATTAGGTACCCTAGGGTTTCTCAGTGTTTCTCGATGACTCGATTTGACTCATTATGTAGATTCATGTGTATATATTTTAAATATTAAAATCCCTTAAAACCGAGAAGGATACCTTTGTTTTCAAAGGTAGACAATTTTATAGTCTTACACCACCATCTTGTTCCGATTGAAAAACTGAGTATAGGGTTGAGACGACAAATTACAGACTTTATAATCCGTTTCATATATTGGTGAATTGTACAACAGAAAGTAAAAAGTAGAAATCTTAAACGACATATCATGGACAAAGTAGTATCATAACAATAACAGACACTCTATACATATTCTTTTTTCAAACATGGGATCTTTTTAAAAACACTATTTCATTTACACCATCAAGTCTTTTATTTATCCCGACCAACCCATTTAGAACCAAGTACTCCGTATTGTAAATGGAAGTTCTTCGGATAAGTTTCATTAATAAAAAATTTGGGACTCGTGTTTTATCTACAGTAAGTGTATGGAATGTTGGAAAGGTCACCAGTGTATTAACCGTCACCAGTTGGATTAACCACTTAAAGGATGTAAGAGATTCAAAAGAAATAAAGGTCGGTTTTATAGACAGTACACTGTATAATAAAGTCAGTATGAATTGGTGGAATCGACGGAATACGGAAACAGAAAACAGTGTAGATGGAAAATTAAAGAATAAAACCTCATCATAAAAATAAAAGAGGTGAAAATAGGGTCACTTTTATACGACAGGTAATAACCATCGGTAATCAGTGCACACCGATAAATTTAAATTTACTTCGTTAAAAAAAAATTAAAATTAATTAAATAAATAACTGACGAGGTACACCTGAGAATCAAGGGACTGGTCCCTAGCGTGGGTACTGGGGAGGTAACCCTCGTACTTCAGAATTGGTGACCTGACGATCCCTTTACAGTTCGTTTTCATTTAAATTATGAGTAAAGGAGTCGGTACGATCGGTGTAAAGTTCCCAAGTCTATCGGTGTACCTCCTGTCACGTCCATATATTGTAAATAGAGTAACGTCTTTAGAGGAGAACTTTCGGAGCGGGACTCACAAGTGGTACCTTCCTCTTTTACTATGGTCACCTAAAACCACAGTAACACAACAGAGGTCAGAGTCGACTCGACGACCACGGTAAACTGTCGGAAAAGATGCAGGGGAAACTCGAAGCAAAGGATTTCGTCAATAAGGTTCCACAGTGATGAGATAAGTTGAAGAAGGAAAAAGGGAATCATCTACTGGAACGAGGACGTCGTGTCTACTTAAACTCCAATATTCGTCCTTGGGGGAATTGAAGGACGGGAATGTGGATAAATACATGGAAACGAATGGAGGAAAAGAGAATAGAGTTCTCTACACAGAGGAACAAGGTACTGATTAAGTTCAAATACTTATGAAACCCCCGTAGACGATACAGTTTCCGTGTAAAGATCCATGAATTCCATATCGACCTCTTCCATTACCGTTGGGTGAGGTCATGACAACGGACCTTTTAGGGTACCTGTCTCCTCGGACCTCCCGATATCAGGTGACCCAACGTTCTCAGTCTGTGCTGAATCACTGATTTGGTGGTGATGGTCTCCTACTTCATTCTTTCTATTATTTTCATCTAAATTCACCCCGAAAACCCCCGAAAATATTTCTGATAAAAAACAAGACTAATTTTAACCCTCATCTTTGGAACTCTCCTAAAAACAAGTCTTGTGTCTTCATCTTATCATTCTACCTAAGGGTACATGGACAGAAGGTCGACACTGTCAATGATTAAGTACCGGTCATCACAAACACAATGCCGAGGAGTACATATTAGGGTGCATAATCATAAGTAGTGGTTTACAGAGAGAAATACACACAGATATGTATTTATTTAACTTTTCACAGATACATCAATTAAGATTGATAAATGTAATCAGTATAAGATTTTTCAATGTTCAAGAGTAGAAATCTTTACTATCTTAATCTTACCGTGTACGAAGAAGTAAACGACACAACCTGTAACACGTCGAATGGTGGGAGTTTCGTGATTGTAATGGTGGTTGTCATATTAATGTCTTTTGTCAGATTGAAAAACCAACGTCTAGAAAAATAGAAATCCTATATAGGGTGATCCCCATATGAGTAAATTAAAAAGTACACATAATAACAGAACTTTAAAGAAGGAGAGATACGGAACATAAAATTTTAAGTATATGTTGGGACAGGAACACGAGACTTTAGGTAGAAGTGTATATGTAACACAAGTAAATGGAATAGAATTTGGATAAGGAGAAAAAGAAGAGTAGTATATTTATTTAAGTCAATAGACGTAGGATTATATTTTATATTTCCAAGAGACTAGTGTGGGTAAGAATTGAAGAAATCGATGTATCGACCTGAATTTTAGAAAAATATAAAAGATTGGAGGGTCATCCTAGAGGTCAATAACGTCGGACTAAAGATCAAGGTATAGGTGTTTTGATTACAATGACAATTCTAGTGATTATTGGAGAATTATTTTTTATTTAATAAAATCAGGAGTAAGGAGAGGATGACCTGGAAACGTAAATCGTGACACTTAGTGACAGAACATATATGAAAATAATTGACGAAGTTTCTAAAGACATCAAAATTACAACCCAGTAAAAGGTACCAGAACGAAAAAACACAGAAGAGGAAAGTGACGAGTCAGATTCGTCACAGTATAAAGGTCAACGAAAGTGATAGCAAATTTTTGAGATAGAAGACTTAGACATGGAGATCAGGTCTGGAGGAACGATGTGGCAGTAAGTAAATTGTCAATATAAAAAATCGAAGAAGATTTACAGGTCGTAACAAATTTGTATTTAAGGACAGGGGAACCTCGAATTTAAGGTCTTTCCCGTGTCATCTTTTACTTTTATTATTCATTCATCATGTCACACTATCCTGAAGGGACCACCGAGTCTACCATTTCGTAGACAGACACTACGTCCTCTGGACCCAAGCTAGGGACTCAGTCCTTCTAGGGGATCTCTTCCTTTACCGTTGGGTACGGTCATAATAACGGACCTTTTAGGGTACCTTCCTCCTCGGACCATCCGATGTCAGGTACCCCAACGTTTCTCAGCCTGTACTGACTCGTCCAAGTGAAGTGAAGTGTCACACTATCGAATTAATAACGGTGTTACTTTCTTCATTTCGTCTCATTCGTGATAACTCTTACCTCATCCCCCTCCGTCCGATCTCATGACACCAGTGCCACCTACAGTAACTCTTCCACTTTGGACATAAACGACGACAGGGATCCGTTGGGTGAGGTCATAAGAACGGACCTCTTAGGGTACCTACCTCCTCGAACCACCCGATGTCAGGTACCTCCAGCGTTTCTCAGCCTGTGCTGACTCACTGAAGTGAAAGCGATGTCACAATTTCAAAGTCGTGAGTTTGGAACAGAAAGATTAGTAAAACATATGACCGATTACCGTATTGTCATAGATGGGGTAAAACAGTGAGTTTAGTTGTAGACTCTTACAAAATCCAAGGAGAGAGCGGGAATGAATAACCGAGGTTTTTAACGACTAAAAGACGAAATTATAACATAAACAGGTGTTGTAGGAGTAGAGACAACATTTCGTAGGCACGAGTAAACCGACCTGATCATGCCTCGAGAGACTTATCCCAGGAAGTCAGAAGGACGAGCGAATGAGGCAAGTTAGGTAGAGTAACATGAAACTCAAGAGGTATACCCGGTATGACAACGTAGACACAGGGACAGACGTGAACGGAAAGTCCACAGGATTCTCGGGGAGAAAAGACGAGATAGTATAGGACTATCCACGGTAACACAAAAACTTTAAAGTTGAGTTCTTAGATCCATAAGTACGAAAAGAGTTCAGGGTTGAATTCACGGAGAAAAAGACCCCATAGAAAGGACTATATGGATTCTTCTGACAGAAAGGGGTGGTAGAAATAGAGTGGAGACACAATATACATTTTGGTAAATTAGACAAAACGTCACTACACAGATAATCAGAGACAAGGACGTCCGACATTACAGTAAAATGTCCGACATTCTCAGTGTCCCCGTCTTTAAACCATAAGTCTTTGGAACAACTTACTTTACATAAAGATTATACAAAATGAGTGAGAGGTCGTGAATCACAAAGTTTGTATTAAGGTTGTTTAATAGATTAGACTAAAGGAGATGGTATCGTATACTTTATAGTTTTTGTTTTAAAAATCTTCATACTACTACCATCTAACCCTCGAACTATCGTGTTTTCCAATGTCCCCTTTAATTTTACATTAATGTTGAGTTTAAAACAGAAAGATCTTGTCAAACCATATCTTCGTTGTCAAGAAATATAGTCAGTTATTAATCTGATATAGTATTGTCATTAGTTATTACTACTTTTAACGTAATTACTTTTCGACTCTAAAATAAATCATACAATAATTTACTTCCTTGAGATCTTTATGAACGTCTTAATCACCCTAAAACTATTTAAAAGAATGAAGACATTACAAATTTTTGACGGGAAGAAAAATATTAGTAAATTGTGCGGAGTGAGTAAAAGACAAGAGAAAAGGACTATTCTAAAAGACTCGTGTAATTTGAATGGGAAAGTCTTATCGTTTTGTTACTGGACCATTAACACTATTCCATGTCAATACGTATGATGGAACGAATCGTCAGGATCCATTAATTCTACAAGAAAATAATACTCTGAAACCTCAACATTAAAATTGAGGGAGGAAAATAGACTTATTGAACTGTGTAAACAATACATAAACATAAACGTAGTATAAAAGTATCTGAATCACTCCCTTGTCTATGAATTGAACCCCAGTATACTATTTTCAGATGAATTCAGTGAACCGTCTAGGTTGTTCTGGTAGTTCAATGTCCTGAACTAATAAAGTCAAACCTGGTCTATATAACAATATAAGTAGGATTCTCTTAATAATATATTAGAATTTAAATATCCAAACAGGAAAGGTATTGTCATATAACCTTTATTACTTTTAGTCGGGACCTTACACACACCATGCCACAATTAAAACTTTAATTTGGAAGAGATCGAAGAGAGATCACGCCTTCACCCTCGATGAGAGATCGACACCACGCCGCCGAGGGTCCGAGATGTCCCGAGTCCGAGTCACCAGCACCGAGTGTCCGAATCCACGATGTTCCGTACACCCTACAAGGGTCTGTTCTCTAGTTAGGCACAGAGGGCGTGACCGCCCACTTAAGAAAATGGTGACTCGGTGGTCTCTTCGGGGCGCAAAATATCGAATTTTTATTTACAAGTGAGACATACTAGTTTTATCAGTAACTAATGCTTAATGAAAATCACCTAGTGAAAGGTTTTTTAATATGTTCGTACATTCAAATAAAGGAGGAGTCCAACGCGAGGGAGAGAGAGAGAAGCGTTCTATCTCACTCTGACGGTAGGCACCTCCCGAGTAGTTCTCCTTCTCTCAACGAAAAAAAAACAAAATAAAAGAATTTGAATCCGACAAGACTTCCTTATAAAAGTCAATGATAAAACCTTTTGTAATTTGTCAAGGGTCCGGAAGGACTCAAACAAGTCAACATTCAAACTCCTTTGACGTCAATCATTTAACACCAACCGTCTACGACATTCGTCCACTGAGTCATCCAACTTGAGTCCTACTGAGTTGACACATTTTTGGTACGACTATTTATTGAACTTTCTTTTTAACGGAAGGTCTGAAGACTTGACGGTATTTTTCAAGTTTTGATAATATTTTCCATGGTGTTTCTTATAATTGTACACCAAATCTTCCTTTGTGTAAAAGGAAGTTCACCAAAATTTTCAAAATGAATTAACATCACTAAAAACGAGACACCATTAAGACTCTCCTCTCCTGTGAATCGTTCAACATCAACTTTTACGTCTTTATAATATTCAGAATTGTTTCAAAAGAGTTCTCTTACGAAAAATTTTCCAGTCGAAGTAAGTCAAACCTCTAATCGTCTCTTTGGGTTTACCATCAACAAATTTTAATTAATATTTTATATTTAATATTATTTAATTATATTAATTATTTGATTAGATCAACCGAAAAAGAAATTGAAACTATATTGACTCGTTTATTTTTATTTCGTTCATCCACGAAATAATTCTTAACTACGTTCTCCCCTGAAGGGACTACCAGGTCACCGATTCTGAGGTCTGTGGGTTACCTCCCCTGGATCCAAACTAGGGATCTGTCCCTTGATCTATAGTTTACGACGTTGATTCTGGGTCGTGTCGGTTTATTTATGTAAAATTTGTTTTTGTTTTTTGGGATTCTTAACCATATTATGCTGTACATATAATTGTATCATATAGGGTAAGATTTTAGGGTAGACTCTAGACTATTCAATGAATATGGACTATTTACTCTCAAATAACAAATACTATTGATAAGGTTTAAAACCTTATGATATAAGGACACTTGACTGAAATCGTTTGTAGTAAAAGACATATATTGTTTTATTAAACCCAATTAACCCAAAGAAAAATGAAAACAGTAGTACTGTGATTATAGGATTCCTTCTATGACTTTTGGGTCGTCTCTCATAAGTGTAAGAAATAAGACGGTCAAGTACCAAACCTGTTACCTAAACACCTTTACCAAAACTGTAATACGTCTGAGAACGATTACACGGAAGGTCGGTACACTAAACCCCATTGAATGAATTACGAACTTAAACAAAGTAGACATTTTACCTCTCTTATTATAGTCTGATCGTTCCTTAAACAATCCTAATTTACTACAATTATAAACACTTCATAATTAGAGTAGACAGGTAGTTTTAAATTCTAAAAAAAAATTAACGAATATGACAATTCACTTATACGAATAATTTATCTATGAAAAATTTCCGACTCTTTTTTTAGCAGGGTAATTAGTAGATGTCAGTTAAATCCTATACGACGACGACGACGATTCAGTGAAATCAGCACAGGCTGAGACACGCTGGGGTATCTGCCGTCGGGTGGTCCGAGGAGGTAGGAACCCTAAGAGGTCCGTTCTTATGACCTCACCCAACGGTAAAGGAAGAGGTTACGCACGTTCGTACGATTCAGTAAAGTCAGTACAGGTTGAGACACGTCGGGATACCCGTCGTCGGGTGGTCCGAGGAGACAAGTACCCTAAGAGATCCGTTCTTATGACCTCACCCAACGGTAAAGGAAAAGGATTAAATCCTATATAAATTCGATATAACTTTGACCTCCTATGTGATTAGATTTAATTGGTTTTAGTTGGTCCCTAATACTTTAATATATATCTGTCCTGAATTAATAGACAACAAATATATGTTTTAATATTATAACAGAAATTTTTAATACCCCGCTTCAAAAATTTAATTAAAAAAAGACAGTAATCGAAGTATGATACAGTGAGTAAAACTCAAATATTAATATTAAATATACTCATATACTAGTTGGCTCTTTTTTTGAAAAGACAAAATTTTATGGATCTGAGAGGTATATGTACGTAATTAAAATTTTACTGTTTAAAGATTATTTCAATCCGTATATGTCATGTAATTCCCATTCTCCTTTAAACGAACTATAATTCTTACACATTCCTTCTGAACTCTAACGACCTAATACCTCAACTTTCGTCTTATTTTCTTCTATGTTAAGTCAAGTCAATGAGTC
This sequence comes from Capra ibex, assembly GCA_006410555.1. Lineage (NCBI taxonomy): Eukaryota > Metazoa > Chordata > Mammalia > Artiodactyla > Bovidae > Capra > Capra ibex. Next base: position 699,116 of record SJYO01007308.1, read on the forward strand.
AGTACAGGTTGAGAAGTTCTGGGGCACCTGACGTCGTGAGATCCGAAGGGACAGGTAGTGGTTGTAGTGGACCTCGAACGAGTTTGAGTACAGGTAGCTCAGCCACTACGGTAAGTTGGTAGAGTAGGGGACAGCAGGGGAAAAGGACGGAAGTTAGAAAGGGTCGTAGTCCCAGAAAAGGTCACTCAGTCAAGAAACGTAGTCCACCGGTTTCATAAGCTCAAAGTCGTAGTCAGGAACTTTACTTTTAAGTCCTGACTAAAGGAAAACCTATCTGATGAACCTATAGGAACGTCAGGTTCTCTGAGGTTCTCAGAAGAGGTTGTGGTGTCAAGTTTTCACAGTCAAGAAATCACGAGTCGAAAGAAATGTCAGGTTGAGAGCGTAGGCATGGACTGATGACCTTTTTGGTATCGAAACTGATCTACCTGGAAACAAACGTTTTATTACAGAGGCGAAAAATTATACGACAGTCCTAACCATATCGAAAAGAGGGTTCCTCATTCGCAGAAAATTAAAGTACCGACGTTAGTGGTAGACGTCACTAAAACCTCGGGTTTTTTTATTTTGACCAGTGACAAAGGTAACAACGGGGTAGATAAACGGTACTTCACTACCCTGGTCTACGATACTAAAATCAAAAGACTTACAACGCAAAATTCGATTAAAAAAGGGAGAGGAGAAAGTGAAAGTAGTTCTCCGGGAAATCAAGAAGTAACGAAAGATGGTATTCCCACCACAGTAGACGTGTAGACTCCAATAACTATAAAGAGGGTCGTTATAACTAAAGTCGAACACGAAGTAGGTCGGACCGTAAAGCGTACTACATGAGACGTATCTTCAATTTATTCGTCCCACTGTTATATGTCGGAACTACATGAGGAAAGGGTTAAACTTTGGTCAGACAACAAGGTACAGGTCAAGATTGACAACGAAGAACTGGACGTATGTCTAAAGAGTCCTCCGTCCAATCCACCAGACCATAAGGGTAAAGAAATTCTTAAAAGGTGTCAAACACCACTAGGTGTGTCAGTTTCCGAAACCGCATCAGTTATTTCGTCTTCATCTATAAAAAGACCTTGAGTCAACGAAAAAGCTACTAGGTCGTCTACAACCGTTAAACTAGAGACCAAGGAGACGGAAAAGATTTAGGTCGAACTTGTAGACCTTCAAGTGCCAAGTGCATGACAACTTCAGACCGAACCTCTTAAAACTCGTAATGAAATGATCGTACACTCTACTCACATTAACACGCCATCAAACTCGTAAGAAACCGTAACGGAAAGAAACCCTAACCTTACTTTTGACTGGAAAAGGTCAGGACACCGGTGACGACTCAAAAGGTTTAAACGACCGTATAACTCACGTCGTGAAAGTGTCGTAGTAGAAAATCCTAAACTTTATCGAGGTGAGTTCCTTACTTGTAATGGAGAAACCGTATGACTGTAGTAATTGGATAAAAGGGTGTTAAAGAACACTCGACTTTGCTTAACGTCTTTGTAAGTAATAAAGTCTATCCTACACGTCAGGTGTACGGAAAGTCCTTTTCAACAAAGGAGAGGGTACTTAACACAGTATTTAAAAAATGTAAAAGGTCAGACTAACTGTCTTTTTGACCTTGTGTAAATTAACCATTAAGAACTTACTACCATTATCTCTTGAAAAAAAAGAAGGTCTCCAAAAAACATCACACAAGTTCATTACTCAGGTCATGAGAACTGAGACTTTTGTAACTGCACACCAAATATACGTCACTTAGTCTATCTAGGCTTTATTTGATATTGTTAAATTTAAAACGGATTTTGAATTTGAAAATTGTCACTAATTGTTAGACCTTTAAAAATCTAAAATAGTATATTATACAACACTTCTTCAGTGGTATTAACCGTTATGTTCTAAATCTTAATACAATCTTTCTAAACCCCGAAACGAACACCAAGTCGACCATTTCTTAGGTGGACGTCACACACTCTGGACCTAAATCAAGGACACCACCCTTCTAGGGGACCTCTCCCTTTCCGATGGGTGAGGTCATAACACCGAATCTCTTAAGGTACCTGACACACACATATCAGGTACCCCGGCGTTTCTCAGTCTGTAAAATCTTTGTTATATCGTAAGTGGAATACATTATCTTTTATAGTCCATTTTATAACTTTGTACAACCAGTAAAGAGGGTCATCATAAACCTCTGTTAAAACACTGTCACACCACTACACAAAAGAAGGAGAATTGGGATTAGCGAAAGAAAAGTCTCAACAGTGTACCAGTCGGGAACCTCCTTCATCTCTTCGTTTCTTTAATTCTATATAAACAGAGGACAAACCTAGAAGGAGAGGGGACAAAAAACGAACAAACAAACAAACAAAACTTACTCATAGACACAAGGAAGTCAAGTCAAGTCAAGTCAGTGAGTCAGCACAGGCTGAGAAACGCTGGGGTCCTTAGCGTCGTGCGGTCCGGAGGGACAGGTAGTGGTAGAGGGCCTCAAGTGAGTCTGAGTGCAGGTAGCTCAGGTACTACGGTATGTCGGTAGAGTAGGAACCAGCAGGGGAAGAGGAGGACGGGGGTTAGGGAGGGTCGTAGTCTCAGAAAAGGTTACTCAGTTGAGAAGAGTACTCCACCGGTTTCATGACTTCGACTTCGAAGTAAGGAAGGTTTCTTTACGGTTCCCAACTAGAGGAAGTCTTATCTGATCAACCTAGAGGAACGTCAGGTTCCCTGAGAGTTCTCAGAAGAGGTTGTGGTGGCAAGTTTTTGTAGTTAAGAAGCCGCGAGTCGGAAGAAGTGTCAGGTTGAGAGTGTAGGTATGTACTGGTGTCCTTTTTGGTATCGGAACTGATCTACCTGGAATCAGCCGTTTCATCACAGAGACGAAAACTCAAATGATAGATCTAACCAGTATTGAAAAGAAGGTTCCTCATTCGTAGTAAATTAAAGTACCGACGTCAGTGGTAGACGTCACTAAAACTTCGGGTTTATTTATTTCAGACTGTGACAAAGATGACAAAGGGGTAGATAAAGGGTACTTCACTACCCTGGCCTACGGAATCCTCTGTCCTATTTACTCTAATATAATTTAATAGAATACCTCTTTTGTGAGTAAAACGTCAGAATTCTATATACTTGGTATCCTATTTAAAACCTTTTAAAGAAGAAAAGTTATGTACAAGGACAAAAATAGGATGAGACCTCAGGTCTCTTCACGTATCATGACTGGAGACATATATTAAGAATGACTGGGTTTCCTAACTTAGAATAGAAAGTTTTACCTATTGAAAAGATGTGACTTCAGTTCATTCGTAATATAAGTCTCTCACGTCCATACATGGGTCCTTTAACAAAATGATCACTTTCTGAATTTTTTACTGAATAGAACTTTATAAGAAAGGAATTATTGCTTTCCTAAAACCAATAACCAAACAAAAAGATACGAATACTTATACGTCTGTAAATACCTTTGTCAAACGTCAGACAAACGGTAACTTGACGTAACCGAACTACTCTTCAAAATTTATAAACAAATATGATCATGAAATACGCCTCTTCCGTTACCGTAGGGTGAGGTCATGAGAACGGACCTTTTAGGGTACCTACCTCCGGATCACCCGACGTCTGGTACCCCAGCGATTCTCAGCCCGTGCCGACTCGTTGAAGTGAAAGTGAAAGTACGTGACCTCTTCCTTTACCGTTGGGTGAGGTCATAAGAACAGACCTCTTAGGGTCCCTGTCCCCTCGGACCATCCGACGGCAGAGACCCCAGTGTGTCTCAACCTGTGCTGACTTCGCTGAATCGTCGTCGTCATGAAATACACAAGAAAATTTAGGACCAATCCGTATCACTGGCGTCCACTTTAGTTTGGAGGAAGGACAAAAAAATATTCCGGAAAGTGTAAAAATTTATCAACCTTTTTATGACTTTTCTTACAGTACTGTGACTAGTTAGACACTTTAAGATTAAAGTATACTACGGTCATTCATTTGGAATAACTTTACGTCGGTACGGGTAAGTCAATATATAACAAATACCATAACAAACCGACGAAACCCGGGATATCATCGTCTCAACTCAGTAACTCTGTCCCTGCCATATTAGACGTTTCGGATTATAAATGAGAACCGGGAATTCCCCTTTTCAAACGGGGGAGAACCAAATCTAGTCCTTTTATAAACCTTCGGGAGTCACCATCGACGTAAATTATTTTAACGTCTACCAATCCGTCAACACGAAAAACTTCTGGAGACATCATTGAGAGTCTGAATTATCCAAAGGTCAACGTCATCTCCGAATAATTGTTTAACCCAAGAAGATATTCAATATGTCCTTGACCGTTATTATCCTCAACTACAGTGAGAACTGGATATACTTGGATAGTAAGTACAATAAGTGACAACCGATCGTTGGAGTCCCTAGAATCCTGTTCGTAAACATCAAAACGACTTCGTACTTAAATTTAATACTGACACCGTTTACTACAACGTTTCGTACAAGTTAGTGGGTTAGACTGTAAGTTCTATGTCAAAGAAAATACTAATGAGGATATTTTATATTAGTTCATACTAAAAATATCCCCTTAAATACATTATATTAACCTAAATTCTACAATAGTGTTTCCAGTCCCTGAAATAACGTTCTCCTTTTTTTAAAGACAATGATTCCGTGTGAGTCATATTCAAACTTTCGTCCGGAATCCAGTAAGAGGTAACTTTTAACAGGTTTCCCTCTCTTCAACGAGGTCAAAATATAAAGAATCAGAAGTTAAACATCCATACCACATAGTGTCACTAACTAAACGTCTATAACTTTTTAGGAACGTAGGGACCCTACTTAGGGTGATCTCTAGTTACCACATACCCGAAAAATTACATCACAACTTATGTTAAACGGTCATAAAACAACTCCTAAAAACGTAGATACAAGTAGTCACTATAACCGGACATCAAAAGAAAAAACACACAATAGAAAAAGACCAAAACCATAGTCCCGTTACCCTCGAAGAATTTTACTCCTTCAAAAGGAAGGAGACGTTAAAAAACTTTGTCAAAGTCTTCCCATCCAAAATTGAGAAGAGATTTACAAACTATTTTTAAACGGTGACTTCGATAGTCCAGGACCTGAAAACAAACAACCCTCTAAAAATTAGTGTCAAAGTTAAAGTCACGAACACTAACCGCATAAATATAAAAGACAAAGAAGGACCAAGTTAGAACCCTCTGATATGGAAAGATTCTTAAACAGGGACATAAAGAACATAGGATTTTACTTTTAGTAGTCAATTCTGAAATCTCGTTTAAAGAATTTTAACAATTCGGTCAGTCGAGTCAGTAGAACTATCTTTGATTGTCGACCATATGACAATGGATAAAGTACGGAGACGACCGAGAAACCAGTCATAAATTTAGATCTCCTACACATTGTATTTCTTTTATAACCAACTTTATCATTCCTCGTGACAATACCATACTATTTGGCAAAGAAATAATAGAATCTTTTACACAATATATATGAAACTCGTGACAGTACAATAACGACAAAAAATTTGGATCGGTCCGTATATACTTATAAAATCACGATACTAGAATGAAAGTGTAATCATTTTAAAAATAACAAAGGGAAACTTGACCTTACTTCACGTCTTAACGTGTTTTTAATCCAACCACGTCATCAGAATGACAGTCTCATCTCTAAGGTTGGACTAAAATCGACAATATAAAACTCCTTACTGCGAAAAATTAAAGTAGTATAAAAAGACATAAGTACTCCTTATGTAGACACAAAGCTAGTAGAGTAACATTAAGTCCCATTACAAATGGATTTTTATGTCGTAAACTCTTAAACATCTAGTACTAATGCAGTGTAACGGTTTCACTAACAGAAGAGGAAGAAAATTAGGAAAGAATAATATTCTACAGTACTTAAATTGTAGGATTCAGAAAAGACAAACTACTCACAATCTGACAACGATATACGTCTTTAAGTGTACCGGTTATATTCCAACATATCTTTCTATTGAAGGTGGATTACAACTTAAGAAACAAAAATTGGGTAAGACTGAATTCTATAATAGAAAGTGGAGAAGGCATATTACTTTCTTTACACAGTCCAAAACTTACCGTCACTGTCATTTATCAGAATAAATACGGAAAAACAATATGATCAAGTACTCTTTTGTTTTCTTCACTTCTCCGACCCCAAATCTCAGTGTCTTGATCTAAGTTCACGATCGAGAGAGGTAGTGTAGGACTGATATTGGTACCTGGAGAGACACACATTGTACATTTCCCCATATTATTAGAGTCGAGATGTTTTTAAGTATCCAAACCTTTCGTAGGTATCATAGACGGTATCATTTACGTGTCAGAACAATCGATAAAAAAAAATAATAAATGTAATTCCACAGTGATTATGAGTTAATTTCGATTGAAGACAGAAAAGTTTTCCTCCTTTCATTGTCGTGTGTTCACTCGTTATTTATTTATCAGGTCTTGAAGTGAATTCCGTAACAAATCTTGAAAGGGTATAAAAGATATACTTAAAGATCATGTTGTCTAGAACGACGTGACTAGAAGAAAAAAGGGTAATCAGTAAACGACCTCCAACATTGAACACATTAATTATGTGACCTACCTCAAATACTTCTTCTAAGTGTCTCTCACGATAAGCAAGTGATAGACCCCTCTCCTCTAATTACTTACGGACAATAAAATCAATATATTATACTTTAACAACCCCCCCCATTAACGTCAATTACTTTTCGAGTTCCGTGTCGACTTAAACAATCAACGTAAGACAGTTTCTACCACTTATAAATAATCATTAGATACTAACACTACGGGAAGAGACACTCAGACGTAATGTCGGAGCATAGAGTAAAAAAGAAAAATATGAGAGCGTTGTAATCCAGTTATTTACCCCCCTCTTTGAAGTAAACCGTTGGACGATTTTACGAATGTTCTAAACTAGAAAATAAGAAAACACTCGGAGACCATTACTACTGATGTCAAGATGTCTTTACGGAGAAGAACCCCACCCCCTTCTAAAGTCAAAGAGTGAGAATCGTAATTCTGACTGACGGAGGGTAGCAGTAATAAATGACTCGTAAATGTCACATGATTCGTGTCATCTGTTGTCTCTCTTTTGTGACAGGGACGAGACTTCCTCGAATGTAAGTCAAGTCAAGTCAGTGAGTCAGCACAGGATCAGAAACGGGGCAGCTGACGTCGTACGGTCCGAAGGGACAGGTAGTGGTTGAGGACCTCGAACGAGTCTGAGGATATCTCAGCCACTACGGTAGGTTGGTAGAGTAGGAGACAACAGGGGAAGAGGACGGAAGTCAGAAAGGGTCGTGTACCACAAAAGGTCACTCAGTCAAGAAGTGTAGTCCACCGCTCGAAACCCATATTAAATCGGGGTAGTAATAAATTTCTCTCCTTTCCTTTCCTAAAATTTCCGTTTCTGTTACTGTATGGTAAGTCCTATCCATCCCAGGTATCCCTCGATTTGTATTAGAGTAGTCGAGGTCTCGACGACGTCCCTTATCCTCTTCCCTTTAACAGACACCCTACGTTCACTTCCTTCGTCCCTCAGGAATCCCTAACTTACCTCAGTCTTTCTAGTACACCGGAAAAGGGGTCTATGTAAGGGTAGTTCACCCTTACCAACCACTGTTCTGTCTTCCACTTTTTTTTCCATTAGTACACGTAGACTCCTAGTCTTGACTTTGGTCCGATATTCTTAAAATTCTTGTTACTTTTACGGAGATTGAATGTTTCGTGATATACATCTCTTTCTAAGGTCGTTGTTATACTGACAGCATCAGTCCGCAACATAACCCTATTAAAAGTACCCAAAATTAATTAAAGTACTAATTGAGTATTTATACATTTATCGTACAGTCATGGTACCAATTCAATCTTAACTTACTCAATTCTGATCAAAGACTTTTAAAAATTTTAATATTTTTGATTGAGCAATTATACTTTTCTCCATAAATCATTGGGACGAAATTTGCCACTCCTTTAACTATGTATCTTTAAACTTGAATATATTCCAATAAACTCATGTATCTGACTATGACGACGACGACGACGACGATTCAGTGAAGTCAGCACAGGCTGGGACGCACTGGGGTATCTTTCGTCGGGTGGTCCGAGGGGGCAGGGACCCTAAGAGGTCCGTTCTTGTAACCTCACCCAACGGTAAAGGAAGAGGTTACGTACTTTTACTTTTCACTTTCACTTCAGTGAGTCACCACAGGTTGAGAAGTGCTGGGGTACCTGACGTCGGATGGTCCGAGGAGACAGGTACCCTAAGAGGTCCGTTCTCATGACCTCACCCAACGGTAACGGAAGAGGTCTGACTATGATAGTTGAAAATTATCATATGAAAAAAGGGGATCTTAACTTACCCAATAACTCTACTTTGACGACAGATTACAAAAACCTTTGCATCGAGACAAAAAGTCAGACAACTTAATTTTTTTCCAAATCAGTGACTCAACACTGGCTGTAAAAACGTTGGGGTACCTGACATCGGGTGGTCCGAGAAGACAGGTCCCCTAAAAGGTCCGTTCTTATGACGTCACTCAACGGTAAAGGAAGAGGTCCCGTAGGTCGGACTCAGAAGAAGTAACAGTCTACCTAAGAAATGTCGACTCGGTGATCCCTTCGGATTGGACAACTTATTTATTTTGTATTTATTTATAACTAGTTTTGAATGTACAGTTATCAAAGTTAATATTTTTAAAGACATATCCTTTGACTAAAATATTTAGGATGGATATGAACAGATGTTTCATAACCGTCACGACGAAATTATCGTCAAATATGATAATGGGAGGGGTTTTATATTTCCGAACCGTCGTCATGGGATTTTCATTTAAAGTACATTCAGTCGACACTATGGGAACATTAACACACTTAAAAGATACATGAGTAGCAGAAGTACGGTCAATTTACAGATCTTATCCTCATTCTTCTTGTTAATACTATTTCTATCCGCAACTTTGATCTCTTCTGAGTTCGACACCTTTGTATTTTGACATTGAGTTTGCAAACTTCCTGGTAGTACATCCTTTTACTTATCCGAACACAAACTGAGGTCCCTCAATTCAAACCTAGACACATACCTTCTATTTCACTCTTTATTGGACCATAGACAGCCTTGACAGACCTTCACCATTAACAAAAAGAACCCTTTGTCTTTCAAAGGACACAAAACAGACAGTACCTGAAGTGACAGTGGAGGACACGTAATTCTCCCAATCTCAGATTTGAGGGGCACTATCGAAGACGATGAGTTCATTACTCTAAGTGAGTTACACGTCACATAATAATTTCACCTTACCTCTTTTGCCTCACAATCCTTCAAAGAAATGTTTTTCCTTCTGTCCAGTACCCGACCCAAAGGGGGTAGCGGGGGTACTGTCTAAAATGGATGAAAAAACACATTGTAGAAAGGTGAGGTCATAAACGTAGACGACACTTCGTCGTGAAAACATATAAAAGGGTCCTCTCGTCTCCACTATTTACATTGTCAGAATATCAAAACAAACAACCACAAGTGACGACGGTTCAGCGAAGTCAGCACAGGCTGAGACACGCTGGGGTCTCTGCCGTCGGGTGGTCCGAGGAGGTAGGGACCCTAAGAGGTCCGTTCTTGCGACCTCACCCAACGGTAACGGAAGAGGTTAAGCACTTTCACTTCAGCGAGTCAGCACAGACTGAGAAACACTGGGGTACCTGACGTCGGATGGTCCGAGGAGGTGGGTACCCTAAAAGATCCGTTCTCATGACCTCACCCCACGGTAACCACAAGTGATCCATACTTGTTTTATAGTCAGAAATGGTGTCATAATAAGCTCTTTACGTCTCACCAGGGAATTTCGTCACTACTTCACTCTTCTTTTCACGAAATAACCTATTTGAAATTTCGTACTTCATACTGGACGAACTAATCCCTAAGAAACATGAAAAGTCGGGAAAAACCGAAAAGGTTTAACGGTCTAATAAAAATAAGTGGTCCATCTTAAAAGAAGAACTTCGTGGAAAGACCAGTGACCAGAGGCGTTAGACGACCAGGTGGAACCTTTCCCGGCGAGACCAAAGGCGCTAGACGACCGGGTGGAACCTTTCCCGGCGGTTTCACTGTCACGACGAGACGACAAGAAGGGTCGAGAGGAGATCCCGAGGACGGCGACTGGAGTTTACGTCCTCGTCGTCTCCACGAAACTCTCTCTTGTCCTACAGTCTCAGGTAGCCCCGTGGTCGTCTAACACCCTTTGGTACACTGACACACTAAGCGTAGAGGTTCCTCTCTCGGCCAGCAAAGACCCAGATCTAGGTGGGACAATACTCCTATTATAGTAGTCATTGCATTAAATTTACCGGACCTACGAAACTGTGACCGAACTTTTTTATTTTGAAAATAGTCACGTCAATGACCAGTCTACTCAAACTCATCTAGATCTAAACTACCACAAATTTAGTTCTGTCACTGAACAGAACAGTTTATTACTGAACAAATTTTGATTACAAAATCCGAACTTTTTTATTTTGAAAATAGTCACTTCAATGACCAGTCTACTCAAACTCATCTTGACTTAAACTACCACAAAGTTAGTTCTGTCACCGAACAGTTTATTACTGAACAAATTTTGATTACAAAATCCATATCACCCCTCTCCTGTTGAGTAGATACATACATACATAACGAAGGGTTTTATAAGTTGAACTAAACAAACGATGGTTGGAATCTACTGACCTTCGATAAACCAAACATATAACGAAGATTGTCACTTTGGGAATTTTTCCACTAAATATATTCCGACTGTCATCTCTTGTGTAATCATTTAAAGTTTAAAACGGCATTCTGTAAGAACAGTTTCTAGTTTAGAATGGTACCTAAATAAATAATCCGAGACAACAATACAATAACGATTACTTGATATTGAATGCTTAAAAGTAAAAACGTATGTAAATCTTTTTCCTTAAAAGAAGTCGGGAATCTTGTGTATCCTCCCTTCCAACCATTGTAATTACAATCCTGTCGCATTGTACCTGGAAAGAGAATTAGATATTAAGATCCTGCTGTATCTGTCGGATTTGGGTCAAGAGTCCCTGTTGGGCGTTGAAGTCCTTCTTCACTTTCAGACCCATTTCCTTGTTTTCCAAGTCCTCTAAAAATACGTTCCATTGACAAAACTCAATACGTAATTAAAAAAACAAAAAACTTGACCCGTTAAAGAGTAAACGAAAACCAACAAATCAATATACGTCATATTTATCTTCTGGGTCAGATTATAAAAGTTAATGTATGTCCGGTGTCTTTATTATCGTTTTAGTCTCATTAAAGTTATCCTTCAACTATTGAAGCGATCAAATGTTAAACTCGATTTACGGACCTTATTTTAATACTGGTGTGTCCACAAAACAACTATCCTCTTAAAGGTATAATGTCTTGTGAGATCCACACAGGAAGGACCTCTTCCTTCGTAACAAAAGACACCTCCTAACGGGTCTCGGTGTCAATTAAAGGAAACTTCTTACGACAACCATAGACTATTTTTACCGAATAAAGTCAAACGGAAGGAGTCGTTTCTGGTGTTATGATCAGAATCAAAACAAAGGAAAAAAAATCATTCTATATTCGAACAGAAGTCAACTCTAAAATACTAAGAGTTACTAAAGAAAAGGACAGTCACTTTGGTACATAACTTTTGTATTCGAAAACACTTTAACTTGACTTTGACCTTATTATGCTGTACGTCATAGTTATAAACCAACTAACAAAAATTTTCCATTAGAACAATTTAAGGGTACAAATAGAGTCGGAGTCGAAGGTACGGTAAATTAAATTCGTAATTATCTCTATTAGAGTCTCAACACCGAAGGAAAGCAACTTACAAAAAAAAATTATCGTTTAGTAGATGTATATGTAAGAAGAATCCGATTTATAAAAAATTTGAAAGTTATACCTCTTAAACTTTGTATAGGTCTTTATCCGTGAATTTTCAAGTGACTTTATAAGAGAGAGTCGGGGTTACTGATATTTTACTTTAGAACTATCTAAGACGGGGTAGATATGACAATAAACAAAGGTAGTTAAAATTCTGTAACGACACAAGATAAAAATTTGTCTGTGGTATGATAATAACACGACTTTTAATTATCAAGGAGTTTATTACTAATGAGTCCAAGTTCAAAGGTAAACAGAGTATTTACAGAAGTAACTAAAAAGTGTCTGAACTAAAAATAAAATAAATAAAAATTAGGCCCTGGGTTTTTTATAGGTGTTTAACTGACCAACTATACTGGACAGAGAGAAAAAAAAGAAGGAAAGAAAGAAACGTGAAATAACTTCTACGGTCCAATGATGAAAAAATTTATTGGGAAAAAGGAACAGTATAAGAATCTCTACTTTACTAATTCCGTTATCAGGTAAGGTAAGATTCGTCTTAATAAACTCCGACTGAGGTCTAACACAAACCACCATCTTGTTCTGGGAATTCCATCACAGGACTACCCTCAACTTTTAACCACATAAACCTCAAAAGACATTCGAAAAAGTTATAAGGTAAGTCTTTTTGATTAAACCTCAGATAAAAAAGGTATCAATCTGTAAAATTCCGATATCAAACATATTGACTAATATCCATACTTATACAAATTAAATGTTCATTATACCTTATGAAAGATGTCTAGACAACTATATAAATCTGACAACGACCGTATCAAAAAATTTTTGACCGTTTGTAATTTGGTAAGTAACTACACGACTTACAGAATTGAGATTCTCTTTTCCGTAGTTGGATCCTTAGTCTTTTTATTTAAGTCAGGATCGAGAAAGTGAATTTTTAAACAAATTGAATAGTTGGAGTAAAAGAATTACAAATATTTGTCCTTTTATGGAGTCTCAACCTCTTCTAATTTATTCGTAAACATTTAACACTTTCGTAAAACGTTTAACAATTACATATTATGATAGTAATTATTTCACATGGTCAAAGGGAGGGAATGTTAAAAAAAATTTGAAAGTTTATAGACTATAGTAAAATCTTGGATACTTAATTTCTGTAAAAATAGAGGTAACACAACTGTATAAATTTATATATGTCTATACGTATATAGAAAATAATAAATTAGTAACGGATAAAAGACTTTCTATGGATATATATATATGTACATCTATAACAACAGAATGTTACACTTAAATTAGGTTTTCATGTGGTCCTACCGTAAAATGACAGTACGAATATTTAAGTCACTTCTCAAAGACGTACAAAATTCTGAAACCGTCGAAAAGGTTTGACAACGTCCTTAGTTTTAAACATTAACGAATACCATTTTCAAAATCGTCGATTTTCCGAGTATGTAGTTCAAGGTGTAATGGAAAAGTAAAGTAGGTACTTCAGCACATACTACACACCAAAACATAAAAAATTCCAGGAATGAGGAACTTACCTATGTCTCACTCTCATATATCTGTTCTGAGACGGTGGGTCACCAAGTGACCGTATTAATGAGTAGTACTAGAGAAGTGAGCGTGGTACTAGCAATACTTACTAGTCCATTTATTAGGTCTAAACCTTTTCTTTGACAAGTGTTAAGTGTATGAGGTAAGGGGGGGTGGGGATCACCTAGTTGTCTAACTATGATAAAAGGTAGGGATCCAAAAAACGTAAGGATATTAGGATCTTTCAAGAGTAGATATACTACAATGTATCTCAAGTGAACTTCAATGTCGTTCTATCACTGCGGTTTAAATAGAGTCGTGGCTCTTTTAGTCAGGGATTTTACCTCCGTAGTCTGAGAATTAACAAATCAGAGAAAAAACAAGTAGGAATTCAGTCCATTTTGAAAGAATTTCAGAATCGAAAAGACAGAGAGGTCATTATTTTCTATAAAGGGTTTACCAAAGAAAAGTGTTTACTTTTGAATTTACATCAGATTTCAAGAAAAATGTAAGTGAAAGGCTCATCAAAATGAGGAAATTCAAAATATCACTTATACCTCTTACAATTCCTATACTTAAAGTATCCCTCAAAATTCGTTGTCAGACTTTAATTTAAGAATTAAAGTCTGGAAAATTTCGACATGATATAAATGGGGGGTCTTTTATCTATAAACGTAGAAGGACTGACTTACCTAACACCTCCCATAGACTGATTTATTCTTGAGGGAGATATTTGTTACGTCTACGAAACCAATTTTAAAAGTAGTTTTACGATTTACATATTAAATAAAGGAATTTTCGATTGTTTGCAACTGGAGTGACTTCGTGTTTTAACGGAAATCAAAAATTTTATCAAGAAAGAAATTCGAGTTCTAACGATAAGTAAATATGTCAAAGACAGGAAAAGACGAAGGGTACGAGACAAAAGAGAAAACCGGTGCGACGCGTCGAACGTCCTAGATCAAGAGACTGGTCCCTAACTTGGGTCCGACCGTCATTTTCGTACCTCAGGATAGGTAACCGTACAGTCCCTTAAGGGTAATACGAAATGGAAGGACAATGTAAAATGTCGACAAAAGACTTTTAATAAAAAATAAAAACTTTATATATAATACTGAACCGTCATATAAGAACTTATGGAGATTAGGAACAAAAAGTTCCATATGGACGTCATCTACACAAACGAAAAATTCAAAACCAATCTTGTACTTTGTCAATGGAAGTATTGTAAACCCTCTATTAAAATAGAAATTACTAATATTTCTACTAAATAACATCAGACTGTCACAGAATGTTTAATCCATAGAGTTTGACTAAAGATTTGTAGAAATGAGTCATTTCTTTAACATGGATAGTAATATAACCGATCGACTAACCTAAATTAAAACAAGAACAAAACACAGTACCTAATCCATGATCTTGGTGTCTTACAGCTAGGAAGATACCAAGTTTACTGGAAAGATCTACTACAACAAGTGAGAAACAATTTTCCACTTTTATAACCGTAATGTAGTGCCGCTTCCAGAGCACGGTCAGTTTTATCGTTGTGACAAGTGCATACATACAACAATCACTACCTAATACCATTTTATAAAAGGGAATTTAATGAATCCTAGTCCATCATTTATCAGTAATAGTTAATAAAAATCCCAGTAATATGTGCACGGGTTCGTTTATCAGGGTCTGGTCGTTACTTGAGGGTTTGACGACATGGTTTTGTCTTAAGTGTGGTCGTTGTTTCTTTATAAGCAGGTTTATTCTCCTTCCCGAGTCTATCGTCATATGGTCTACTTCTCTTCTACTTCCTCCTTTTCATACTAATATATCGTGCTCCTCCATCCTGGGTGGTTGAAAATTTCCGTACCCTTGTTTATTTTTAAGTAAATTTTATACGAAATAAATTATAACTATACTTTCCATTTTGACAAAAAAAAATTAGAGGATCTTTTAGGATTTCCATTTTTTGTCCACTACTTGTTTTCTTCCTTTCGACTCCTCCTACTTTTCTTTGATTTATACTTTTCTGACGCCTGGCTGTTACAAAGTCTGAAGAGACTCTCATCACTGAGTCTTTTAAGTTTATTCTCTTATTATTTATTAAGGAGTCTCGTCTTCGGTCTCTTACTCAACTTTTTATTTTTGTGACGTTTCTATTTGCCTCTTCTTCCTTTTAGAGTCTTATTACTCTTCCGTCCTCTTCTCTGTGATTATCTATCGGTCGTAGGGACCCTAGTTTATGTCCTTCTATTTTTTGTACTTCTTTGTCTCTTTGTCTTCAGACAACTGAAAGTCGCAGTTCTTTTTTACTAATAGGTAAGTAGTCTTGTCCGGTGTGAAAGACTAGTATTAAGATCACTAAATGAAGAAGTCCTTGCATTATGTCTCTTCTGTGTGTGTTACCTTAATAATGGTTTCCTCTTCAAACATAGGTCTGGCGGGTGAGGTTTTACACAATAACTATAATGTTTACTGTGATTGTGTCTTTTCCACCGAGTCCTTTGGAGTTCATCATGGAAACCGGAAGTTTGTGAAGTCTTTTACCTAGGATTACAATCACTAAGTTTTGTAAGTTAACGTTTACGTTTTATGAACCTTTGTCCTTTGGTTCTAAGACTGGTCTTGACCCAGTCACTACATCAATTTCATCTAAATTGGGTTAGTTTACATTCCTTACGAGGAAGTCCTTTACTTTTGAACTCACACCTTTTCCTCTTTTTAGTCATACAGAGAATGAATAGAAGAGATTCACGACAAAGACAGTGTCTTCTATTCGACGTATTCGCTTCGGGTGGGGGTCTTTGGTATTTTAGATTTGAATTATGAAGTCATCTACGAGTGTTCTGTTTTAGGTTGGGGAGTGGACTTCAACAATTCGGATTTCAGTTGGTAAGGGGACTAAGACACTTCAGATTTCGGTGAATGCGTTTGTCGGTTCGACGACCACTTTCTTCTGGTCGTTTATTCTATCTCGTACTCAACAGTTCTACGTCAAAGGTGGGCCAAGGATGATCTCCGTCATGTAATCTTTGATGTTTTTCGGGAGATTAGTAACTATTTTTGCTTGTAAAATGTCAAATGTCTCTAGGACGTGAATAACCCAGTCTATGTCCTCGATTAGTGTAAAGTGGAAAAAATTCGGTCGTAGGAAAAGGAGAAGTAAGAAGTAGGGTATCTTGTACAAATTTAGGTCCATGGGTAGTAGGACGGAATTGAGGACGTGGAGTGAATGACCGACCTAGTAGGTCAGTTTGAGGTAATGGATGGTAGTTGTGAGTAGGAGACTGATCACCAGGTGTGGTAAGACAAGTAGTGGGAGTAAATGAAGGACGACACAATGGGCCTCACGGATGACGGAGGAATGAACCACCGGTGGGTGCTGATCTCTGACGAGTACGGTCGTCGAACTCGGTGAATCGCAATCGTGTGGTCGTTGTCGTCGTCAACAATGTCGTGGTCAGTGGAGTAGAAGAACCTGTTCGGGTAGGTAGACGAAGTATATTAGTCGAACCTGAAATAGGTTAATAAACCGTTATAGGTTTACCTTGTGTACGTATGAGTCCTGAACCAGACGGAAGATTCACCCAAGTGGGTCTTTTACGCCAATTACGACTTGGAAGCAATTCCTCCCATTCAATTCGACACCAAATGGTATACAGAGTATAAATAATTAGTTGTATATGTGTCCACGAAAAAAGTCATAGGGCAATTAAAAAAAAATCTAAAGAATGATGTTTTTACACGATCTTAAAATATATGTATATTAAAATGAGTAAATACCGAGATGACCCAGAAGCAACGACGTACCTGAAAACACCTCTCGTCCCCGATGAAACATCAACGCCACACGTCCGAGGAGTAAGGTCACCGAAGAGAACAACACTTCGTGTCCGAGATTCCCACGAGTCCGAAGTCATCAACACCGAGGGTCTGAGATGTCGTGTCCGAGTTATCGACAGCACTTTTAGTTTCAGTGAGTCAGTATAGGTTGAGAGACGCTGGCGTACCTGATATGTCAGGTACCTTAAGAGGTCCAGTCTTATGACCTCACCCATCGGAAACGAAAGAGGTCTCCTAGAAGGGTTGGACCTCTAACTTTGGTCCAGAGGGCGTAACGTCCGACTAAGAAATGGTCGACTCGGTGGTCCCTTCGGGTCGTCAACACCACGTGCCCGAATTAACGAGGAATCGTACACCCTAGAAGGACCTGGTCCCTAGTTTGGGGACAGAGGACGCAACCGTCCACTTAAGAAATGGTGACTCAGTAGTCTCTTTGGGTACGATTTTAAAAAATTTGTCAATAAAAAGATTACTAATACCTTCAAAACTACGAATCATTGAAACCTCGACTTTAGAGTCTTTTAGGACAAATAAAAAAAAATTCGGTTAACTTTCTCCATTTGAATTCAACAAAGATTTTAAGGATATTACTTTTTACTCACAAAAGTGTTGGTTAACACCATATATGGACATCAACAAAACGAGTCCATTTAAGGATCTTCAATTTGAAGACCTAAATTTTAAATATATTTTAATATTCCGAAAACCATACATATTGGTTCATTAAGAATTCTCTTTTCAATAGTATAAAGGGTCGACTATACAGCGACTACATATGATGTTCGATACGGACAGATTCGGGAAAAAGAGAATTCCGACGATTGCAACCTCAAAGGACTATAAACCCACACTTCTACCCCGACTATAAGAGAGATAGACTGTCATAAAGACTTCTACCACCACGCCCCGAGAATAAGGAAGTACCCGACACACCAAAAACATTGGTTTAATTAAAAGTACGATTCTTTACCAACAACTCCCGTAATGGTTGGGGTGAGATTTTTTACCCTCTAACCCCTAGTGACGATTTGAGGTTCTCTGTTGAATTAGGAAACACACCTGGTCCTACGTGAAATTCATAGGAGATCTTAGAACATTTTGTGTAAAATTTTTAAATGAAAATAACACTATTTTCGGTGTGTAATTTAAATAAATTGGTAAAATTTCACACGTCAAATCATCACAATTCATATAAGGGTAACGATAAGTTGTCTAGAGACCTTGATAAAGGAGAACGTCTTGACTTTGAGACGGGCACTTTGTAATTAAGGGAAAGGGGGATCAAGAATTGTGGGTGGAAATGAAAGATAAAGATACTAACAGACAAAATATATGAAGTATATTTCACTTGAGAATGTCATAAAGTACATCGTATTACAACAGTTTCAAGTAGGAACAATGTCGTACATTATTCTAAAGGAAAAATTCGACACGTCATAAGAGAAAATACATATAAATCCATATATGGTTATTGAGAATAATAGACATATTGAAGACTAAAGACCTAGAACATCTTAACTTTGGAAAATATGTATATAAACTTACTAGTACACACACATATATGTAAAAAAAAAGAATATACTCCAAATACCACATATAAAAATCAGATTCTTTAAAATATCGTCGCATAGAAACCACACTATATAACAAAAGTGTAAGAGTAAAACTCTACAGTTTAAATAAGTGAAACAATTTTGGTTTCCTAATATAAAAGGGTTATAGTCTGAGTTATGTCATATTGAGTTGTTTCGTACAAGACCTTCTCAAAGTCACTCAGTATCATATCTTTGTCAGAACTTCGTACATTAATCTATCAACATTCAGAGTTGTATCTGTAGTCACAGTGGTCTATGAGTGATGCTCTTTCCGACGCACAATTATAATTTTTACTCAAAACAACATGGAGGTGTGAAGGTTCAAATTACCGATGTCACTTTACCTTATATTTACCCGGAACGTTTATATTAAAAACACGGGTCAGATTTACTTAATACTGTAACCTTTTTGATGAAAACTGTTGTTTTTAACCGTTTATTTGGTCTACTTTAGACCACTTTACATAAAATCGTTGTACAAAAGAAAAAGATGATCATCGTTGTACCAGAAAACCACAATGTTGTAATCCTTTAGCATTTTCGATCCAAGAGACATGTAGTAAACATTCCATTTTCGTGACCGAAGTTCTAGACATCAGACATTTATTGTTGTGTAAAGACCTTTATTAAAAAAAACGGACGTGGAGGACCGCACACTCTGTAATCAAAGGGTTGGTTCCTAGTTTGGGTAGGGGGGACGTCACCTTCGTGTCTATTGGTGACCTGGTGGTCCCTTAGGGGACCTGTTTTGACAAAATTACGACTAATTGAAAGAAGTAGTATACTTTTTTAGGTATATTGATACCATCAACAGAGTTATGAAGAGTATTTTATATAAATGACTTTCAGTGTATGAAGTATTTATGTGACATTTCAGGATGACACTATGACATAAATCGAAAAAGATCATTGACTTCCTAAAAAAAAAAAAATATCTTAAGAGGGTCAGGAACCAATGTAGTTGGATGGGGACACTGGAGTCGTCTACCATAACCTAATGAATCAGTGTAAGGACAGTCTGGAAGGTCACGTCTTGGAGTAGCCGGAGAATTTTAGTGTCGTGTAAGGTCAGGTGGTAACTGTTTTACAAATCATCTAGTGGTATTTCTCATTCAAGTGGTTACGAATTTTGTATAGAAAATATCAAAAAGAATTAACAAATATTTGTCCATAAAAATTGTTTACAGAATTTTGATCCGAATTGTTAATAATAATAAGACCAAAATATAGGGAAGATTAAAAGAATTATAATATCGTGAACGTTTCAGTACAAAGTGAGAATAATATGTTATCATAACGTATCTTCGATATGAACATAGTATGTTCTTTTTCACAAATGTCTTTGGAAGCACATAAAAGAAATGTCTCTTAACCTCTCCTTTCGAAAGTAACTTGGCAACGCAAGACAACGTAGGTGTAGTCGGTTTTGACTGGACCTAGATTTATCCAGTGTCTGACCTTTTCTACCAGTGAACGTATCCGTAAAACACCTAGGACATAACTTAGTTAATGTCTCTGGTGGGGTCCTTTGACCTCTCTCTAATTTGTTTATATTCCTCCTCGTGGCAGCTTAAGAAGTTCTTTCATAACTACAACGAGGGAAATGCTGATTTTAGTTCCCAGAACTCACACTATCTCTATTGATAAGGTCCCATCGTAGCAGTAGAAGATCGGGATTCTCGGTAGAGTAGTTTGTTCTGTTCCTATATCTTAGTCTAGAAATATTTTACTTCGTGAGTCACGGAGTGTCAAACGGAGTTTCATTGATAAAGTGATGTAACAGATTATCACATCAGTTACTCGGTGGTTCCAGTATGGGGAGGTTTCTCTAAAGTTTATAAATGTGACTTTTTGTCTCATTATGCGAACGTTGTCGTCGATTAGGAGTTTGAGACTGAAGCAAATATAGTAGAGAAAGTTTCGGAGGTGGAAACTATTTTGTAGTCGGTCTTTCACTTCCAAATCATCCGTTCCATGGTCTTGTAGAAAGGGTAGTTTAACGAAGAGTGAGTCATTGTTGAAAGTCTTTACTGACATCCTCAGGATGAGTAAACTGTCAAAGAAGGTGTTTATGTGAGGCCTCATACGGACGAAATGTATCTCGTGGTCATAAAGTGGGTGGTTAGGTAGTATCGGATCTTTCTTTCCTTTCGTCGATGTCATCGGAAAGGGGAGGTTGCAATTGAGGTCACTACGGACATTTACGACCACCTTTTCAAGTTCTTAGTGTTTTCGGAGGTTGTGACTAAGGACTCGGTTTTCTATGAGTCCGTTCAAAATTCTCAAGAAGACTTGTCTCAAACTGTCTTTACACCTTTAGATTATTATTGGAGTCGTTTCTCTTTCGACTTACCGTACATCTCTTTTCGTCGCCTTTCCGTGTCCGACGGTGCCGTAGACAGTAGCACGCAGGTGGAAGATCATGCTTCGAACTGTCATACGGTCGTCATGTCAATCGAGGGTCTCTAGCTCGATCACTCTCTAGAAGTGAACCCCGTTTAGTTTGTCTAACGGAGTTTGGTCGTCTTCGACCTCTCTCACCTTCTTAGTAAGACGGTTCACACTTAAGTCTGTCACGAGTGTATTTTAGGCTTTTTTTGAGAGTCCGACAGAGTGTCCCGTCACAAGGGTCAAGTCAGTACAGACGACATTTATGTCACACATTATGGTTTTGCCTATGTAAGTGTAGACGACGGCGATGGGGGTCACAAAGGTCGACCCCACCAAGTCTTTATTAAATGAGTAATAGTTTATGGTAAAACCGGAGATTTAGGAATCTTACATGGAGAAGTTTTTCGCAGTCAGTAAGTCACCGAGTTTGTGTTCTTACGTGCCAGTCGTAGTGTCGAGGTCAATGTGGTCGGTCATCATTCTGTCCTTCACGACAAGTCGGGTTGAGACCCAAAAGTCCGTGTTGACTAAAATAAGTAAATTTCTTCGTGTTCCGTCGTAACCGACGTCGAGTTATATTTTCATCATTACAGTCACTCTGACTCGGATTACGACGCTTTTTAGTCTGTAGAAGTCGGAGGGTAGAGAATCTATCGTGACATCAGACATCATGTTATTTGTTTCGTCTGAGACATCCTTTACCCGTTCGCAGGGTCTGTTCAGTTGGTTTGATGGTATGATTTGACTTTTTTCGGACCGAATGCTCTGTAAGTCTTCTTCTGTCTTTATGGTTATTCTACCTTTTAAGTCCCTCAAGACATAGTCTTTAATAATTCGGTACAAGACAGTTAAATTATCGGAGATGTAGATTACTAGATGTTTTATCACATCTATCATTCTAGTATCAACTATTTATACATTTTCTACTATTTCATTTATCTTCTTTTCGGTTTGCTTGAATACTTAGACCGAGGCTTTCACCTCTAAGTCTGCTTTCACTTTCGTTTAGTCTCGTTTCCTGATTTTCCGTTGGATTCGGTTGAATGTTTTTCTTCGTTTTACTAGAAGTTTTCTCTTTTCCACTTTACCTTCTTCTAAATTTTGGGTTACCCTAAGAGTCGTCCTCACGGTTTCTCTTTTCATTTAACTTCAACGTCTCGTTGTTATTATCACCATTCATTTAATTAATAAAAAATAGAGTTCATTTTACCCGATATACAAGAACGTTACAAGAGATTCTTAATCTCTCGAATTTCCGTAGAAGCTAAAGTAAGTAAACGGGATCACATTACACGAGTGACTGAAGTAAAGATGTAAAGTGTCCATGGGACATTCTCCTTTACTCTCCAGACAAAGAAAAAGTTCTCCGAACACCTTTTATACAAAAATGTATCGTGAGTACAACCGTTTTTGGGTGACACATGAAGTCATCAGCAAGTCTTAAAACTGGTAGAGATATGTGACTTTGACCGAAAGCTTATGTGCGTACGGAACAAAATGATACGAAACGTCTATGACGGAAAAAAAAAAAAAAATTTTATTATTTATCTTCCAAACACCATTGAGACATTCCTCTCACAACCGTGGTAAAAAGGTTGTAAACGAGTGTAGTACAGACAGTATAAAACCATTAAGTGTGAAAAGGTAACAATAATATGAACAAAACCACTAGACTTTTCCACCAATGATAACATTTTTCTAATATTTAGTGACTTCCGACTCTACTACCAATCGGAAAAAAAAGTCGTCTTTTGATAAAAATTTAATTCCATACACATAAAAAATCTGTATTACGACAGCGTGTGAGATCTGAAAGAATGTCACATTCACATTGAAAATATACGTGACCCTTTCTCCTTCTAAACACATGAAAACTACCACCGGACTTTGACTTGGGTGTGATAGGGGCTCCATACTGACATAATCTATAAACGGATATTGTTCTATTATCAACTTTTTTCCTAAGTAAAAGTGTCTTTGAAGGAATTTCAGAGTGAACATCTTCTCTTGATGTCTTATCACACCTATACCGGGTATAGAGTGGGCAGACAGTAGACCTCTGTTTTAACTTTTGGATTACTTTAATTGAAGATAAATTGATTATTACAATGAGTGAGTTTATCAGGTATCGTCACCCATTTTCGACTTCTTTTTGTCCCCAAAACACCAAAGCACATAAGTAAAGACATAAGTTCTTCTTAAAGATATTAATCATTTTCAAAGTTTTGAACAAACACCGACGTTCCTTCTTATGTACTAGTCAAGTCAAGTCAGCGAGTCAGCACAGGCTGAGAAACGCTGGGGTCCTTAACGTCGTGCGGTCCGGAGGGACAGGTAGTGGTAGAGGGCCTCAAGTGAGTCTGAGTGTAGGTAGCTCAGTCACCACGGTAGGTCGGTAGAGTAGGAGTCAACAGGGGAAGAGGAGGACGGGGGTTAGGGAGGGTCGTAGTCTCAGAAAAGGTTACTCAGTTGAGAAGCGTACTCCACCGGTTTCATGACCTCGAAGTCGAAATCGTATTAAAGAAGGATTCTTTAGGGTCCCGACTAGAGGAAGTCTTACCTAACTAACCTAGAGGAACGTCAGGTTCCCTGAGAGTTCTCAGAAGAGGTTGTGATGTCAAGTTTTCGTAGTTAAGAAGTCGTGAGTCGGAAGAAGTGTCAGGTTGAGAGTGTAGGTATGTACTGGTGTCCTTTTTGGTATCGGAACTGATCTGCCTGGAATCAGCCGTTTCATTACAGAGACGAAAACTTATACGATAGATCCAACCAATATTGAAAAGAAGGTTCCTCATTCACAGAAAATTAAAGTACCGACGTCAGTGGTAGACGTCACTAAAACCTCGGGTCTTTTTATTTCAGACTGTGACAAAGGGGTAGATAAAGGGTACTTCACTACCCTGGCCTACGGTACTAGAAGCAAAAGACTTACAACTCGAAATTCGGTTGAAAAAGTGAGAGGAGAAAGTGAAAGTAGATCTCCGAAAAATCGAGGAGAAGTAAAAGACGGTATTCCCACCACAGTAGACGTATAGACTCCACTAACTATAAAGAGGGACGTTAGAACTAAGGTCGAACACGAAGAAGGTCGGGTCACAAAGAGTACTACATGGGACGTATCTTCAATTTATTCGTCCCACTGTTATATCTCGGAACTGCACGAAGAAAAGGATAAACCTTGGTCAGACAAAAATTGAGATCTTCATCAAAAAGAGTCAAACGAATAAAAAAATCCATACAACGTGTTACGTCTTTCTCCAAGTATCAAGGTGATAGACACATAAGTAGGTGTACGTCATATACTTTATAGACACTGTTACATCTGTAGGTCTTCATGAAACGTATTTGTAAACCTACGAATTTCCGAGAATAAACCCGGAAAAGACACTTACTCCAGAAAGGGTATACGGACACACCCTCGGTCTCCGTTTCACTTGCTCTCTTTTCGTCCTCCTACCTTAGTATCTTTTCCTGTCAGTCGTCCTTTCTTGCTTCCTTTGGTTCGAGTCGAGCTCTGTCTCTCCGACTGTCTGACTTTACGGTCGTATTCTTCTTTCTTTCCCTCCCTCTAACTGATTTCTCGTATGTCCTACGCACGGTAAGTAAACTCTTCACCTTGCATATGGGACAACGAAAAAGAGAGACGTCACAAGACGAATGAAGGGATTACTTAAGCTCTCCGAATCACACCAGTTATTCACACTAAAGAGAAAACAAAGTGTTTTGTAAAAAAAATCACAACTCATAAGTCTATGACATCAATTTGAATGTCCTTTGTCTCTATCCTTAGAAGGTCGAAAATTACGAATACTATAACAATGTTTGAATCGAAATATTTTAATTGAAAATTACTTCATACATAAGACAAAAGTAAACCTCTGTCACTGATATGCACAAAGGTTCATTCAAAATTCTGTTTGACCTTAGTCGTGAAGGGGGAGGGGTTCAACATTCCGAATCAATTTAGAGGGGATTTCATTTATTGTAAATCGTATTGTGTCTGATGAGATACAGGGTAAATAAGGGTTCAGGTTTTATTATAATTCACTGATAATTTGTGGTGGACAATTAATACCCCTCTCAACCAACCTAAAACAAGACCCGAGAGATCTTTTCAAGAAATTTAACCCTCAAGTATTTAAGATTTGGACTCACCCAATAAAGGGAGTACCTAATTTAGAAACAGGAAAAGTACAAGTAACGTCAATAGTAGTTAGTATCAGTTGACTTTTTTCTCACTCCAGACATGTATCACATTATACTAACGTACCTAATAATATGTATACATTAGTAATGTGTTTGTATCACACCAAAAGAATCATGTAAGATTTCGGTCCATATTATCTTGAACGAAATAGACGATAAAACTTTATAGAAGTACAGACGCCGGAAAACAATGACTATTAATTTTCAATAGACGAAAAGGAACTGATTAAAAAATCTAGTATAACAAAGCACATGACTTTAATGGGTAGTTTAAATTTAAATTCAGAACACTATGTGTTTTTGTCACCAAATTGACAATGGGTTCAAGTAAAGATATGGAGTTTTTTTATAAAACACCCACTACCGTACATAGTGTCTAATTTCCAATCACACATAAAAAGAATAAAAGAAGGGGGAATCAAAAGACAACGATCTCGTCAACGAAATTCCTAAACGACTTTTAATCTTTTGATTCCAACTTAGACCATATTTTCTTCTTATTTATAGGTAACTCAATCTATAAAAAAACAACTGGTTCACAGAGTCAGAGTTTGAAAATCTAAAATCTACCGTGGTTATTTAATATATGCATCTTAATTTTTACCTCAAAATAAATGATAAGTTTATTATAATGTCATTTTATATATCTGCCTAAAGTCGTATCAGTGTAAACCGGATCCGATCTTCGTTTTCTATATTGTAGTTTTTGTCTGAGATATACTGGAATATTTAATAGAAATATTAAATAAGTAAATGAAATTTTTTACCAGATGCACAAGTAAAGACAGTGTCTTAACTCTCAACGAAACTTTACTTACACAGTAAGAAAAAATATTATGATATAAATTTAACAAGTGTCATCATACCAATAGGTATGAAGTTTACCTACAAGGTAACAGACCTTACATTTCCATATAACCAATTATCAGGAAAAAGTCAAATTCATCTTTCTAAAGTGAACCAAATAAGACTATATTATTTCATCATTTATTTACGCCTCTTCCTTTACCGTTGGGAGAGGTCATGAGAACTGATCTCTTAGGGCATTTGTCTCCTCGGACCACCCGACGACAGGTATCCCAGTCGTACGAACGTATATGACCTCTTCCTTTACCGTTGGGGGAGGTCACAAGAACGGACCTCTTAGGGTCCCTGCCTCCTCGGACCACCCGACGGTAGACACCCAGTGTGTCTCAGTCTGTGCTGACTTCGATGAATCGTCGTCGTCATTTATTTACTAACCTTCATCATATGGTTTTTCATAGTCGTGATAAGACAACAAGTAAGACTAAAGATCTTCGAGATTTAAAAAAATATATCAAGTAGTCTCTTTAGACAGAATGTGTGTTACCTTCTTTATTGTTCGGAAAATGTGTTCGGAAGACTTTTGTAAAAAATAAGGTATTCACCATAAACAAACGGGTGCATACACAGAGAGATCACCTAATTCAGTTTACCGAGGAACGGAAAACAATCACTGTCTTGTACATTAACATTTCTTGGTCCTCGTCAGTATTTTCCCGAACTATGACCGCGGACAAACTTTACCCGGTGGGACCTCAAATTTGGGGTACAATTCTACATACACTAGAACGACGTTAACATGACACGGACGATAGTTGTCCACTATCACTCGTGAGTCCTGTGTGTTGTCAAGACGATATACGAAGACGTTTTTGACATATTAGAGTCCTCTTGTGAACTTGACGGAGACTAGGTGTTTTACCCGTACTCATCATTTGTGCTACCATCCTTTATCAAATAAGAAAGTGGTACTATCTTTATTGTTTGACATTTAGAGTTCAGATCGCATATTGACCTAATTATACCCGTTATACTCATACGAATGTCCTCAGTTGTTTATAAACGAACAGGGTTTTACATTTCGAAGATTCACTTATATAAAAATTTTTATCTTCTCCGACGTAAATTAAATCTATACTACAATACTCAAGAACGACGAGATAGTCAAGTCAGTACAGGCTGAGAAACGCTGGGGTACTTAACGTCGTGCGGTCCGGAGGGACAGGTAATGGTTGAGGGTCTCAAGTGAGTCTGAGTACAGGTAGCTCAACCACTACGGTAGGTCGGTAGAGTAGGAGACAGCAGGGGAAGAGGAGGACGGGGGTTAGGGAGGGTCGTAGTCTCAGAAAAGGTTACTCAGTTGAGAAACGTACTCTACCGGTTTCATAACCCCTCAAAGTCGAAGTCGTAGTCAGGAAGGTCACTTGTGGGTCCTGACTAGTGGAAATCCTACCTGACCAACCTAGAGGAACATCAGGTTCCCTGAGAGTTCTCAGAAGAGGTTGTGGTATCAAGTTTTCGTAGTTAAGAAACCGCGAGTCGAAAGAAGTGTCAGGTTGAGAGTTGTGGGTATGTACTGATGACCTTTTTGGTATCGGGACTGATCTGCCTGGAAACAACTGTTTCATTACAGAGACGAAAACTTATACGACAGATCCAACCAGTATTGAACGGAAGGTTCCTCATTGGCAGAAAATTGAAGTACCAACGTCAGTGGTAGATGTTACTGGAACCTCGGGGGTTTTTGTTTTAGACTGTGACAAAGGGGCAGATAAAGGGTACTTCACGACCCTGGCCTACGGTACTAGAAGCAAAAGACTTACAACTCGAAATTCGGTTGAGAAAGTGAGAGGAGAAAGTGAAAGTAGTTCTCCGAAAACTCAAGGAGAAGTGAAAGACGGTATTCCCACCACAGTAGACGTATAGACTCCAATAACTATAAAGAGGGCCGTTAGAACTAAGGTCGAACACACAGAAGGTCGGGTCGTAAAGAGTACTACATGAGACGTATCTTCAATTTATTCGTCCCACTGTCATATGTCGGAACTGCATGAGGAAAAGGATAAACCTTGGTCAGACAACAAGGTACAGGTCAAGATTGACAACGAAGGACTGGACGTATATCCAAAGAGTTCTCCGTCCAGTCCACCAGACCATAGAGAAAGTCTTAAAAGGTGTCAAATAACACTAACGACGAGATATCTACTGACTAATGAACTCGGTCACAATATTGTTGTCAATTCAAGTTCAATTATTTACACTAACTCGTTACTACGTCTCATGTCATTTATTAAAAAAGGGACATTTATAATGTGTCATATCACGTAAACTCAAAACAAAAAGATCTGAAGGACTACGGAAAAGAAATATGGTAGTTATTTTTGTCGGTCAAATTATAATCAAAAAAAGAAAGTGTAGGAAGTTTGGGAAAATAAAAAGATTTTCTATGACGAAAATAGTTATATAACTATAGTTTACCCTCCCGTAATATTATTCCCTCTCTATAATCCTCTTCTGAGAATCGGGAGAAGGGTGTTTATATAACACTATTTTAGTCGTAAACAGAACCAAGTGTGAATGGAACGTCTTAGTCTAATTTATAAAGTTTTGATGTATTTATGTAACTTTCATCGGATATTAAAGATCTTCATAATTGAAAACCAGAAATCCTAGAAGGACACGTAAAACTTTCTCTGAGAAGACTGTATATGGTTTAAATACACATCTACTTGATATAAAAATCGAGATCCAATGGTAACTTTTACTTGGAAAGAGTACAAACGAAGATTTATCTATTTTTATAACTTGGATCCTTCTAAAGTTGGTCGACCTTTAAAGTGAGTTGACACGTAAAGTTAGTATGACTTCAATTCTCAAGTAAGCTACTCATCTTATTATTTTTACGATAACTAAAAAATCAATATTACTTATGGATCCTGACATTAGAAAAAAAATGTTAGTATTATATACCAGTATTAACATACTAACCGCACTTTAAAAAAAAAAAACGGAAGTAAGGTTCACTAGAAAAATTAACTGAACTTATAATTCCTCAAATGGAAACACTTTTCTATGTAGAACGATTATGAAAGATGACCAAAATGTCGACCGTAGGGAGCAAGTCATAACTTCCTAACCGCATTTCAGTTCTTCGACTTCGTTTGACCCCTTAGGAAAAATGTCCTACTGAGGACGACACTCTATCCCGGATTAAACGTTTTCACGGCTCTTACATCTGAATAAGCCTCATTTTTCCCCCTTCTTGGTTGAGTGAGTGGTCACAAAACATCTAAAATGATGAAATCTGCCATTCAACTTTTAAACACTACCCTCCTTTTATACAATTATCTAAAACCTTCAATATGACAGTAAGATTCCCAGAAAACCTCTACCCTTACTCCGAAACTCGGACACAAAGACTTCGTAATATTTTCGTAACATTTTTCTATGATTTAAATCAGAACACACGGTTAAATTGTTATTAATTTAGAATCTGATTTGAGTAAGAGTGACGATCACAAGTATCCCGGAAGGAGAAGACTCTCTAAATAAGAAGGAATTCCTCTTTTACAATCATAAAAAAGGGATTTACTATCCTTTGTCGTCAAATAAACATATTTTGTTTTATTACAGTGTAAACATAAACGTAATCGGTGTTATCGTCTATCAGATTTAGATACATGATATTCGTAATATTTTACTGATCTTTCTAAACAATCATCGTACGGTGTAAAGAGTCCAACACCATTTGTTTTCGTTGAATTATCAATGATTGAATGTAAGATGACATTATAATCATAATGATTTAGTATGAAATTATGGTTTTCAAATATGTAAACATTCTCAAATTACTTGTCGACCCATTAGGGCGGTCATCTCTGATCAACTACGGAGTCTAAGGTCTTAGTTAGTAAGGGTCTAAAGTCAAGGTCGAGGTAGGGAATCAAGAAATAATTGACACCATCCTAATATCGATTCGGACAGAGTAGACGTATTATTCTTACTATCACCATGGACGGAGTCTCTAAAGTACTTTCACCTTACTCTATTTCATGTGTTTCAGGAATCGTGTCAGGGTTCGAACATACTTCACGAGGAGACTACAATAGACGTTAATAAAAAGGTTTAGCAGTAGTAGTAGAAGGATTCTTCAATTCTTCGTGAAACGAGACCGTTTATTTCCATGACATCGTGTCACCTCTAGGGTTTTTATTTATACACAACCATCCTTGTCTTATATAGAGGTACCAAAAAGATCTGTCGTCAGGGGTTTCCTGTTTGTTGAAGTTTCTTAACAATGTCTTCCATCAGGTGTACCTTCACGTCTCTTCTACCTTTTCTTCAGTCCTCTCATCCAAACTTTTCTAGTCTTTTGGAAACACTTCCCGAGGGGACCACCGAGTCACCATTTCTTAGAGGGACGGTTGTGTTCTCTGTGTCCAAACTAGGGGCTAGACCCTTCTAGGGTGCACGACGACTCGTCGGCGTCGACACCTTGGACACGACGTCTCGGGTCCTCGCGATCTCGGGTACGAAGTGTTCTCTTCGGTGGTCTCCCTTCCAGTGCGTGGTGGTAATCTCATCGGTGGTCGACAGTGTTGGTCTCTCCTTCGGGTGCGTGGTGGCGATCTCATCGGTGGTCGACAGTGTTGGTCTCCTTTCCGGTGCGTCGTGGTGGTCTCATCGGTGGTCGACAGCGTTGGTCTCTCCTTCGGGTGCGTGGTGGCGATCTCATCGGTGGTCGACAGTGTTGGTCTCCCTTACGGCGCGTCGTACCTCGTGGTCGTGTCGGTTTTTCTTTGCGTAACGGTTTTTTGGAACCCTTTCAAAATTCCTTTCCATCTGCGTTGTGTTCGCCTTTATTATTCTTAACATTACCTTCCTCTTTCAATGAAAAAATTCTTTTTCTCCCTTTCCATTATTTTACTGTCCTTTTTCACCATTTGCTTAAAACGACCATAACCAGGCAAACTTTTTATGTCTTACTAAACATTACATCATGACTATGGGAGAAACTCTTAACTCACTCTTGTTTTTATTGACTTTTTATTGGTAGTCGGACGTCCTTTTACCGTCAAAACGGAAGGTAAATGGGATTTACCTTGGACTTAACTCACCCAACGTATTTAACCTGTCGTCTTCGATTCTCTTCCTTCATGATTACCTAAAGGATTATGTGATAAAGTCAGAACAAGGAGGTTTAGTGAAATTATTGCACAGTAAAATTAATTACTTCTTTTACATGAAAAATTAAATCGTAAAATTTTTTAGAGTCAGAAGTCCATTAAATCTCGTAAAAGTTGACATCTCCAACGATGAAATCTAATACATATTTCATTGACGTAACGAGTTCCGTCGAAAACCGGTCGTAAATTGAGAACAGTAGTACTTGGTGAACCTATCAAAAGTAAACTAATCTCAATTCATCAATTCACTATCCTTTCTAGAATAAAGAACTTTGTTGAACTTTAACTAGGGTGAAAAACGGTAAACATTCGTGATACCCTCAGTCTTTAACCAATTTAAACAATCATTTCAAACACATACACTTCTTGGTGGGATAAGAGTACAAAAAATTAACATTTACATTAAATATAAAAATATTATGTTTTTATATTTAAGTGACATATTGAAAAATTCGGACCTGAACACAGAACAATCAATTACGAAAATATAAAATTACAAAGTCTAACAGTAAATCATTTTTACCTCACCAATCTTATCTACCAAAGAGATGAGGACTGGTCATGCTACTACTTCGATACTCAAATACCTGTGTACTTTTAATACTGCTACTACTTGATCTGTATCTTTGCAGTTTTATGTAGAACCTATATTATCCACTATTCAAGACAGTCAACCATTGTAGACTTTTTTGTCGAAACAGGACCCACTTTTTCCTACCATTCTTTCAATTTATGAATCTTGTACGTTGATACGTGTAAAGCAAAATTCTTAAAGAGAAACCCCATACAAAGTAGGTACCCTCTTCAGGAATTAGAATGGAATGGATACGAACAAATGAAAATTAA
Source organism: Capra ibex (assembly GCA_006410555.1). Lineage (NCBI taxonomy): Eukaryota > Metazoa > Chordata > Mammalia > Artiodactyla > Bovidae > Capra > Capra ibex. Next base: position 731,431 of record SJYO01007308.1, read on the forward strand.
ACTATTACTGTGAAAAAATAGACGTTTATGTGGGTTTACATAAATCAATTACAGAAAAGGTGAACTTCAACTTAACTTACTAATCGTCAAACTTTACTGTTATTGTAAAACCATTATTAACTCGTGTTATTTCTGAGAAACTTACACTCTAACCCTTTAAAGTCGTAAACGGTATATTTCTGTATGAGGTAGGGTCAATAAATTCGAAAAACGAGTAGTGTCAGAAACGTCAATCTATTTAAATATAAACTTAGAGTTGAAACAAGGAACAAATTGACATACTTACACTTTACCCTTACTAGTGATGGAGTATCCAAACAAATACTTCATAAAACAAGTGATTCCTTTCGTGGATTGTATCGTCCACGAGGTTTGTAACCGAAGAAAAGGAAGCGTAGGGAATTCAGTCATCGAGCAGGGGGTCCCCTGTAAAACATAGACTTTCCACGGTTTGACTTACTTTATTTTCCACGGAAAGAAACGATTGCCCACATCTCTTCATCGTAGAATTATCCACCTTCGGCATCTACTATGAGTCGTAGGATGAGACGTGTCCAATCAGGGGGTGTTTTCTCTTAATAAGTGCGTTTACAGTTCCCACGGTTCTCACTTCTTCGGAAGGTAATCTACCTTCAGAAGACTTCTCTTAAAGATTAATGTAGTTCTTTAGACGAGAACTAGCAATTATTTAGGAAACTTTAGGAACCAAATTACCAAAAACACGTAAAGACACTTTTAACATACCTTTTCTCGTACAAACGGAAATTTAAAAATAAAGAGACATAAAGTCGGTTTTAACGGACCTTTTCTCGTCACTCTCCTCAGGCCCTCTACACACTACGTACACTTCGTTGTAACAAATTGTAAGTGACCCAGACGGTCTTTACACCTAAACACCAGACGAATCTAACAATGTTCCGTTTCCTTTCCTTCTCAAGATCTCCAATCAATGTCGAAGTAGATTTAACTTTAAAAAAAAATAATTCTATCAAAAGAAATCCTGGTGACTAGACCTTTTAATCTACTTAATCTCCGAAAAAAGGAACGGAAGGAATTAATGCTTATATTATCCTTTAAAACACTTCAAAAAAAAAAAAATTCAATTGGTGTCGAACAACTTTGTCGATTTAAAAGATTTTATTTTGATAGATATGGAAAAATCAGACTAATCATCTAGGTGAGAGAGTCCATCTATAAAAGAATTACATCGGGTTTAAATCCAATCCGAAACAACGTAAGTCTCAGGTGACACAGTCTCGGACTTGAGGGAATCTCCTGGATAATTAATGTATCAGTTCGTTACTTCAGTGTTAACTTATGAACGATCTCACTTGACTAAAAAGATTTTCAACCAGGTATTTCGAATTTAGTTTTACAAATTCTTATACGACGGTGATCGTGACAAATAGGGATCAATCTTTTACTTCTTCAGAAAAAATATACAATTTACTTAAAAATTTTTAAGATCTTTTTCATTTTACCGTGTTTTTGTCACAGGAAGGACGACCTTCTATAATCTTTCAAATTTTTCTTTCATTAAAATGGAAAAAGAGGACGACATGTTCACAAAATCTATTTCAAATAGGTTCTGTTAATTCCTTCATCGATGAATTTATGATCATTGGACTTCCAAAACCCCCCACAGATTCCTTTACCGTTGGGTGAGGTCACAAGAACGGACCTCTTAGGGTCCCTGCCCCCTCGGACCACCCGACGGCAGATACCCCAGTGTGTCTCAGTCTGTGCTGACTTCGCTGAAGCGTCCTCGTCGTCGTCAGAATTTACTCTCCTAAGTTTAACACGTTCATAATCTTCTTTTTAGTGTAAATTACCATCTGATAAGTCATACATTTTCGTCACTTACACTAAAAGCAACATCCGTCGAGAAAAAGTTTCACCACACAGTCTGTCTACTTGACACTAAATCGGTAGTCACCGAAAAGGTCACTATCCTGATGATTTCGGAGTGGGAAAAAGAATGTATGGGTCGCGAATGGTGTCTCGGGATTCGTTCACCCCCTCGAGGTGTCGATCAACAAAGACACCAGACGTGGAACGTGGATACATTTCGATGTCATTCCTTGCGTGACTTCCGGCAGTCCATAGAAGTCTTGGAATTCTTAGATAAACTTATAAAAACCAACTCTCTTCTAGATCGACGTCACAATGTTTTGAGGTAAGGAAAAATGACCAGGGTACAATGAAAGTAAAAAGGAAACGGTTTAATTTTTCTTTAATTACATAAAAAATATAACATACGTATATATTCGTACTGAGGAAAGAATTTGTTCTATTCAACATATATATATTATTTGGATTCAACACAACGACAGTCTACGGTATCATGATAATTAAAACTTTCTTGTCAGACAGACAGTTGGTATCTAAAAATTTCATGTTAGATATACGGAACTCAACATAACAGAATATTTATATACTTATATATAAACAAAATAAATATATAGAGGAATAAAGTGACTATTTATAACGTCATTCGAGTGTGACTGATCCAATATCGATATATCACTATTGATTGGATTTATAGATTTTATATTCATCTCTTGTAAATGTTCAATAATACATCCAAAACATCCCTTGTAGTTGTGAAAATTTTAGTCAAAAACAGACCTAAACTTAAAATAAAGGAGACTTTGAAAAACATTTTATCAAGACCTAAAAAATTACAACTTAAATTACTCGAAAAATTGCAAACAACTTCGAGAATGTCGGTATAGTATTCATCAATAGATATAGTAATCAGAGTATCTTCTTCTAGAACCCTAGTTCCACGATTTGAAAAAGGACACATACTATACGGAGTACGAGACACACTTATGTGACTGATGAGGTCCATACCTCGGAACAACGTCATTATCGATAATTTACGTCAGATAGTTCAACTTCGAAAAATGTACAGAACACTGCCAAATACAGACTGTGTAAATTTTTTTACTCAACCGTCATCGGAGTTTGACTTTTCAGATTCCATGGTTCTAGTCCGGATTTCGGACAAACAGTGTTTATCGATTCTCATTTTTTAATCGATGTCCTTTCTAACTCCACTGATTATGTAATTACTCTGATTTCTCGTCAGTAAAATCTTTTCCGATCATTGTAAAGTATACAAAACATAGAACAAAGATATTTTAAGAGTCTTATCACCTTTACAAACCAATAAAAAGAAAATTCTTCGTATACTTCGGATGGTAACTGTAAAATATATTAACAATCCGAGAAATATATATGGTAGTTAAAATATTAATATTTTGGTACTAACTATATTTTCATGTAATATTAGAATGTCTATTTCTTAACATACGAACCTACTTCACACACTTCCCTGTCGGAGTACTAGTGTTTGTAAACTACGGTTGAGTTTAATAGGGACCAAGACCATTCATATTTATGTGTAATTACTGAGTCACAGTGTCGAGAAGTAACAAGGTCTAATGAATCTTCATCCATCATCATCATCTTACTTCTTTATTCCAAATAGATTAGAATTTGACAAAATCTTAGGAGACACATTATCAATCGTCCTATTCGGGTTTGGGTCACTACTTCTTTCGGTATCTCCTTGATAAAATCCACCTCTTTTGATCCTCAAGAAGCCGACAGGTCACCAACCTCGAGGTACGAAGGTGACGTACCCTCGAGCTCAAACTAGGGACCAACCCCTTGACTCTAGGACGTTCGACACGTCGAACCGTCTCTTTCACCCCAACTCCCCTTGGTCTTACATTACTTTTTCTCATATAATCTAAATAAATAATGTCCAACAAGACGGAAGAAAAAGAAACTGGTATGACTAAAAGGTAATATCTCCATTTTCTCCTTTCTTATCTCTTGTACTTAAACCAACTTACTAGATTGGACTTTATCTATCCTCCCTACTTCCTTTTTACCTTCTTTTCACTTTTCTGTGTTCTTTTTGTTTTTTAAAAATATTAGAATTGTTGATTACTATTGGAAAATTAATTGGTAATATAAAACATCAAAACTGTCTAGAAAACCTACGCTACGTGTGAGAATCTCTTTTTATACCATAATTTAGGGTAACAGTAACATGATTGTTTGTCTTATATGTTCAACCTTTAAAAAGAGGATACTTACCACACAGAGTTCACTCACTTTTAAGAGATAAGTTCATTTGACGTACCAATTTCCTTAGTTGAAACTATAAACTTTAGGTGAAATCCTGAATTACAAAACATTTAGTAGAAAGGATACAATGACATATTTACATTGGAGATGAAAATTGAGACTTATTAACTTCTCTATCATAAAAATTTTAAGTTGACAAGATGGAAACATCCAAAATGTCTCACAAGAATTAGTGTCATTATTTTAAAGAGACACGTACGGACTCAGAGTCGTCGTCTCGTGGGGAGTCTTCGGACTTTCATTACCGTCGTCGTCAGGTCCCTCGCTACACTCGTGTCTGTCGTTCAATCGAGGAGGTCTTAGGGTCAGTGGGGACGTGACCAATCGTCTAGAACGTCTCGTTTTCCGGTCTCTCCTTTTTTTTCCATTTAGACTAACTAACAGACTATCTAAACATTAGTTGTCTCCTGATACTATGTAATTACATGACGACAGGTGAATCTTGTGAAATCAAAACAGAAAACGAACGTAACACCGAAGCCCAATCATTTTGTACAAAGAAGGATCCTTGAGTTGAAGGATACTAGTATAGTTTCGATCCATGTCTTAGTAGACATCTCCTCGTGTAGTTATTTCGGTGGTCGCGTTATCTAAACATTGAATAGATGTGAAACAGGGACAGAATCGATATCGTAAAAAGTGAACACTGTCCACGTTTGAGTGAAAGTACAGATTTTATAACTCCTTCCGGAAGAGTATAAGTTTGATAAACTGAGGATTTCCTAGATTGGGTAGGAGACCACACACGGGTCCATGAATTTAGTGATCACGAAAGTAGAGAGTGACATTAACATACTAGGGAAACAGACATGAAATTATCGTACAAATTAAAATAAACGTAAAAAATTTTACAAAATAAAATCTTTTGTTTCTTAAACGGGAACTTTTCGTTTAATTTCTTCTCTCTCTTGTTCTACTAGGACTAAGAGGTTCATCATCTTGTAGTGGAGGACATAGGGTCTTATTACTCGTTCCAAGTTGTAATGCTCTAAACGACTGGTGTTGACGACCGTTCGATGCGCACCCAAGATGTCTACGACCGTAACGGAAACGTGGTCAAATAAGTTACCCTTGGGGACACTCACTCTTCGATCTAAAAACATAAAGTATACCTTAAGATTTAAATTCTTAAATCTAAACCCCAGAAACGACACTTGATGTACTATTTATCTACGTCTACGTTAGTTTATATGGTTTAATGACACGTACAAGGATAGACGCAATATTAAGACCATTGAATTTTAGGTCTCTAAAAGAAAAGGTCCACTTTTCTCAACTCGCTCCCTGTAAAACTAAGGTTTTGACGGGATTCTATGAGGAAGTCTTAAACTTTTCGTACATAGATTAACCCCCCCTCCCCCTCCCTACCTACGTTTATATTCAAAAGAATGAATTTTATATATCTGTAGTTAAAAACGAAAAAGTGGTCTTTCTTTTATTTTTGTCTTATTAACGTATTCGGCTGTGTTTAAAAATCGTCGAAAATTTTCAACCCTCTCAGAAGGATTAGAGATAAGGGAGATGGGACTAGGATTTTGCAATATTTTCATTCTTTCTGGTGTGAAGTTCAAAGACGTCTAGGGTGTCAAAAAGGGTACCTCTGGTGAGTTGAAGACGAAGGGTGACAGTCCTCGTCACATCCGTGATCTCTATGTTTAGGTAACCGACCTAAGAACTTCGGTCTATGTAACAAACACCACCACAAACGATACAATTACCTTTTAATTTCGTCTCCAAAGGTTTACATTATCAAAGACGAATTTTATAAATAAAAAAAGAATAATCTCACCATTTTCACCTTCCTGATACGGTTTGTAAGAACTACTGTATTAACGAAGTCAACAACTTTTGTTTTAAGGTGGTTTATTTCGGAGATTCTATTTACATTTTAGTCTCAAGTTTCTTCTTGGGTTTCTTTCGTCTTTTACACGGTACCTACTTTTGTTATTTAACATGTCACTATATGGTGTAAGGACCCAGACGCTCTTCGTGTAAGACACCGAATTCCTAATATTTTTATGATTATTAACCTTCGAAAAGTTTCTCACAACCTTTATACCTGCTCACTCATAAAATTCGACTAAATCATACGAGACCCACCCTGACTTCAACCAACTCATCCTTTTTACCAAAAGAGGAATCCTGATTTCTCTTTTCCCTTTCTATTAGAACTGTGAAACCCCAACCTTCTATAGTTTTCAATAGTCTTACTAATAAAGACTTAAAACTAAAAACCCGGTCTAAAAATAACTAATTATCCCTTCGTGACTAATAAACTACAATATCAAAGTCAAACGATCACTCGTCTGAAGATTATTTCAGTACATAAATGTTTCAAACCATAGCGGAAGGAAAGAAACGTAAACAGAAAATCAGGTCAATTGTCTAAGTATAGACAATAATATTACAATTATGACTTTCGTAAAAAGAACTTGACTATTCACATCTACAAAAACGGAAACTGATATCCTGTAAATAAATATTCAAGTAGTTTAGAATTCACTCTTTGAGGTAATAAATTAAGACGAGTTTATTTTCACTGAAAGACAAACTGGTCAAAACTGTATTATTACAAACTATGTGCAAAGTCCACCACTAAATAATGTAATCACGTATTTAATCCCTAAACATACTGAATCACAGGACAAGTCCAAAAAGGAACGTAAGACCTTTTGTAGTAACGACAAAATGAAGTAAAAAAAGTAAGTCATCTATCAATAACTCGTGGATCATTTTAGATCAGAGACACGAACCGGTTATTCTTATATTTTTATTTATTCAATACATTTTTACTCATTCTTGGTAATATCATGTTACTAAGAATTAGAAAAATCCAGTGATCAGGAAACGTTTAGACTACTATCGAACCAGGGAGTGGGGTCTTTTTTATATATGTGTCATAAATTATGCATAAAAAAACCAACCAAGACGGAACTTAGGGACTACGGTAACGATCCAACGTTAAATCTGTTGAATTCAAACACATCCGAATTTGTCGGAGCATTCATTTATAAAAAATTTTATTCAATTTACACGATTCTTAAAACAGAGTCCATGACACCTTTGGACTTTCTCACTTACCGACTCGATCTCAATGATCAAGTTTTCCCGACCATCAGATTTGACTACAACAGAGTCCCTAAAAATCTACCCACCCTCCAATCTTCATTTGTCCTAGTCCACAAACTCCTTGACAAGTCATCGGAACTAATGGACTGCATTCTCAAGACACCCCATTACTACCCCTTTACTCCACAAATCAATAATAATACTCCCTGGAAATATAGTACGATTTCTCAGTTTGAAATAGGATATCTACTGTCTAAATTAACTTCTTAGTTTCATTAGTCCAACTGAAAAATTTTTAACCTTATATCAACTACATGTTACAATATACAGTATCCACATGTTATGTCACAAGTGTGAAAAAATTTCCAATATGAGGCAAACACTAACAATATTTTATAACTGATAAAGTACACATCATGTCTAGTTGTATCTGATTGTCGTTTCGTCTAATCTTCAACTTAACCTTCCCTTATTCTGATCTTCGTTCCCCAGTTTAATGTTTCCGAAAGTCATAAAGTCCTTCTACTACTACTATCATCGGATTCTTAAGACGAACTTTTATAAGATTATATAAAAAATTTAAAATGAAAAGGGTTCGACGACCAATGACATTATTCCTTACAATGTTCCGACCTATCTTCATAATGACTTATCTGTATTATTCCAGACCTTTAATTATACACTTACTAGTCGGTATCAATTAATAGATTATCGACTGGACAAAATTATCAACCTATATAATAATCGGGTAACTTTCCTTAAAATTACAACGTCAATGGGTTCAACAATTGAAGAATAAGAATCACATCACAAACAAAATACAAAAACTGTATAGAAAACACTATTGTTGGGATCGAACTCCAATAAGAAACTGTATAGAAAACACTATTGTTGGAATCGAACTCCAATAAGACGTGAATACCGCGGAGTGTGAAATACACAAAATTCTCATCCATTTTGTTATAGAAAATGTTCTCTGAGAAATTCAGTGTCAAAAGACAAAAGAAAAATGAAGTAAATATTATTTCCTCATTTCTTTTCGGATTTTTATTACGTAGTCTAACGGAATCTCTAGAAAAAAACTGTAGCTGTAACTTCAAAATTTTGGAGTTTAACCAAAGACCCAATCTCTCAGACCTCCCTGAACCTTAAGTACACTAAAGTTTCTTGCTTAACTGAAAGTCCCTTAGTCAGTATCTAAAATTTAAATAACAACAACACGAACCAACAATTATAAAAATAAACAGTAATAGAAACATCTCCATTTCTTATAAACGTACAAGATTCACTATATTTTAGTTTTACCTATATTAAACAAAATTAGGTTTTCTGATATATAAATCTTTAGAGTAATGTATACATGTTCCAATACAAAAAAGATATCTTTACTTAGACATTTCTTTTGTACTTTTGTAGTATTTAACGAATTTTTACTTTTAAAATTACATCGGAAAGCCTGAGAAAGGACTTTTTATGATGTATAATATTAATAACAAAAGTTTTTACTGTCACATGAGACGGTCATGTACCGTAAGAGAATGGTGAAAAAGAGAAACTTTTATATAACACTTGTAGAAAGGTCCCGTCCTTGATAAAAAGTTTCGACGAAATTAAGAGTGTCAAACAGTAATTAATCAGGTATTTAAGTTGTACAATTGACAAAAGACATACAACACATATTTTAGTTTAAAAACTTCACAGGTACATATAGAAAATTGAAAATTAATAGATAGCAAATATTCGGACGTCACCAAAGACCGCACGTATTCTTTTACTTGTAATCGAACACCTTCCGCCTGAGTTAATCAGAGCTAAAACCTCTGGTGGTTCGACTAGAGGAGTTGACGTTTCTGTCGTAATAAAGTTTACGGTTACAATTCCTTAAGACCCTACCAAAACTCCTTCAAAGTTCATACAACAAAAACAACAATAACAAAATGACAAAAGAATTTGGACAGAAGGGTTTTACTGTTTAACCTTTATGTAACAAATCTAGAAACTTTGTAAACATAGTAAACAAAAGATCATTTTTCTTTGTTCATGAACCTTAGTTCTCTGACCAGGATAAGGACAGAGACAGGGAGTAAAGGAAACTACTATTTCTTCAGTAAACCTTTATCGGACCACTCGGTCACCAATCCTCAGTCCGAAAGTGACGATACCAGGTCCAAGTCAGGGACCACCCACTTGAGTCCTCCGAGTCACTGACGGGGGCGGTTTTTTTCAGTAAGACAAAGAAATACGACATAAGTCATATAATTATAAGGGCCCCTTATAAAAACCGTTGGTTGGGGTTTTTGAAAACTTTGAACCTAATTTATGAAACACATTTTGTAAAACTTTTTGATTTTTACATTCTAATATTAAAATTGGAATCATTGTCAACATTTCTCCAAAAAAAATTTCTTAAAAAATTACTACAACGTTTATAGATGTATTCCTTATTTGTAGAAATATGATGTACTTATGTATTTATTTTCGTAAGAAAATTCATGGATGACATACTGTTATCTCCATAAGTAAGTAAAATGCAAAAAAAAGGAGAAGTTTGTAATTATTCTTATTTTTCTGTTTTAATAGAAAAATTATTAGTTAACGTAAGAATATCTTGCCGTTTTTTGTTTTTCACCTCTTTGTCAACAAAATTTTAACTTTCTAACGGGAAGTCCTCTTCTGAAGTTCTGATACTACGGTCGTTCCATATAAAAAAATATGAACCGATAAAACTGAGAACTGAAAACTCCAACTCGACTCTAATAGGTTCCTCACTCTATTACTTGATGTTTACACTCGAAATTCATCATAGAAGGAGTTAATTTTCCTTCATTCTTTTTTTTAATGTCTTGACTTAGAGACACCAGAGTCGTCCCCTTACACTTACAGAAACGATCCCGTCATTTCTTCTCTTGCGAGACAGTCTCGTGTCCTCCGGGACTAACCTCGGAGGGAAGAGAACCACGAGAGTCAAACGACACAAATCCCTTCGTCTTCACGTCAAAATCAGTCTTAGTGAAGATAAGAAACGAATAGACATATAATACGTAAGTAAATTTGAAACTTACTTCGGATCTTTTCAAAATTGACAATCTCCGGAATACCTTTCATATTGTTGAACTTGTAATATATAAACTTTTATGAATTCTTACATTTAGAAATAAAATTTTTTCAATTACAGCAATAAGTCTATACTTCTAGAAAATTTTTCGGACGGTAACGGTCTTATAACATTAGGTCTTCCTTTTAAGTTGGACCGGAGAGTAAATGGCCCTAAAAAACACGCGGGACTAGATCCTGGGTCCAACACGTCACGAATACCACTCATATATAAACGTAAAGATAGTCGAACTTCATACACCTTAAAATTTATTGAAGACTGGTTTCTATTTAACAGATTAGTAAAAATCTAAGATGATTTAGACAAAGTGATTATTAAGAAAGTTTATAAAAAACTTCGTCTGGTCACCATATAATCCATAATTATCGGTCCTCACATTTTTATATCAATGTAAAAGATAATTGAACTGAAAATACCATATAAAGTACCTATAAACTATAAAACACCCGTCCACAATCTTATTCCTCTGATTTCGCGTTTAATATTGATTGTCTGAAAGGAGTATCTCAACTAAAACTTTCCTTATACATCCCATATATTTCATACTACAATTTATTTTAAAGTAAAATATGTGTCCCCATCGACGACGATTTCTAGTACTATATCCTTGTTGTTTAGACGTACAACTTCACAGACTGCAACATTTATAAGAGCAGATACAGCCGTATCGTTTTCCTTTACCGTAAGAGAGTTTTCGTCCATTTCTTTGAAATTCTTATCACCACAAAACCTTTTTGTCAACTTATTGGTGTGGGTCATCATGATAGGTCTTACAGTCGGAGACTCAATTGTAGTTTCTAATGGGGGTTTTAACGTCACATAAATCCCTATAAATTATGGGTAAAACTCGATACTAATAAAATGGACCGAAAAAAAAAAAATTGTGTTTCCTAAAAGTCAAAATTTTCACTCAATTTAAGTGAAACTCCTGAAGGGACCACCGAGTCAACCATTTCTTAGACGGACGTTACGTCCTCTGGACCCAAACTAGGGATCTAGTCCTTCTAGGGGACCTTTTCCTTTACCGTCGGAGGAGGTCATGAGAACGGACCCTTTAGGGGACCCGTCTCCTCTGACAGTCCGATGTCAGGTACCTCAGTGTTCTCAGCCTATACTGAGTCGCTGACGTGGTGGTGGTGGTGGTGGTGGTGGTGGTGGTCTTTTTCTTAATCCAAATAAAAACCGACACGACCCAGAAACAATACAGTCCGAAGAGTAACACGACCGTAGAGAACACCTCGTGTGAGATCCCGAGTCCGAGTCTTCAACCGACGTACCTGAATCAACGGGACATTGTACACCTTAGAAGGACCTCGCCCCCAGTTTGGACACCGGGGGATGTGACTGTCCACCTGAGAGTTGGTGACCTGGTGGTCCCTTCAGAATTTTCACTTATAAAAAATAAATGAGGAAAGTATAATAATAACACACATACTTTTATTTACCATTCGAGTGAATTTTTGTAAATCATTTCTTATCTTTGATCCAGAAACAAGACTTCTGCTACTTCTGTACAAGTATTGAGTTCGTACGAAAAAAGGGAAGACCATGGTTTCTCTTTCCCCGGAAAAAGGATTCGTCTTTATTTAAAAGATAGGCCACATATCTAAAATCTAGGACGGGAGATCCACAGAAAAACTTTGGAACAAGGTAGATGGGTAGACAGTAAGGGAAGCAATGTCTGTAACCAGGAATTTGAAAAGAAAAATGTGACCGAAGAAAAGACTCTCATCCTCGTCTGAAATCTGAAAAGGTGGAAAGAGTGTCTTGGAAGAAGTCTAGAACAGAGGACCGGTGACAGGACAATGAGGACGGGAGTACGTAAGAAGCGGCACAGATAGTGGAGGGAAAGTGCAAAGTCAAGTCACGTCCAACCGGGGACGGACGACGGGGCGACTCTAATGACAACGACACCGAGAGTGGCTGTCAGTACCAAGTCATGTCACCAAAGAAAGACCAGCAAAATAATAAATTTGGTAGACATTATTTACTATGACAATTAGTGACGGAGAAGAAGTTTATGACTGACACCGAAGTCATTGTGATGTGGAAAGTAAGAAACATATTACCTTAGTGTCAGAAAAGATCTCAATATCTGAGATAAGGGTAAGACCACATACACGTGAAGGACACTTTGAGATATGTACTAAAGGTCGGTGATGAATCAAGTTGTCAAAAAAGACCTTGGGTCTTACATAGACGTCGAATCACCGCTCCACGAGTCCTGGACCTCCAAATAATGTCATAAGTGAGACTAGTACATATAAATTGTCGGAGACATTATGTGTTCCACCGAGTCACCTCTCGTAGACGCACGGTCACGTCTTCTGAACCCAAGTTAGGGACTCAGTCCTTCTAGGGGACCTCTTCCTTCACCGTTGGGTAGGGTCATAAGAACGGACCTCTTAGGGTACTTCTCTCCTCGGACTACTCGATGTCAGGTACCCCAGTTTTTCTCACCCTGTGTTGAATCGGTGACTCATGTGTGTGTGTTATATGTTCGATTTAAGGAGGTTTTGATATCTTTGAGTATCAAAGAGTCGATTAAATTGACAATGTTAGTCATTTTTGAGAATGGAGGGGGTGAGGGTTCTTAAACTTTCAGTTCGTTCGGACTCAATATCAGACTCGAGATCGTGTCTTTACACACAGGAAACCACGGTCCAATGAATCGAAAAGTTTCGGACAACACGGTGTCTCAATTTCTCAATGGGGAAACTTAGACACCCAAGGTGTACACACCTAAGTTGGTTGGTTCCTATCGTTTATTAACTCCTTTCTCTTTTAAGATCATTCAAAGTTTTTCATTTTGAACTTAAACCGATTGTGTTGTAACACGGGGTTATTTTTTTATTTTTATGCGACATGAGGTTTTCAACGATTAAGACGGTGGGTTTGTTACTTCTTCCTTGGACGACACAGGTCGTTAACAAACGTACCAAAAGTATAACATAAATGTCAGTAAATGCACCGTAAATGTGATATAATCCATAATATGTGCCAGATTTTCATGTGTCGCACTCCCTGCCATTTTGTGAAGTGGGTAAACTTGTAGACACCTTAAACCATAGACGGTACCCTCCCCACCTCCCAGGACCCTGGGAGGGAACGTCTACGATTCCTTTTAGCAAACGTGGAGTAACACGAACCAAGTTTAATAGGGGACATCGTGAGTCAGACGTTATGTCTCCAATAACATCCAGTATGTTGGACGAGAAGAAGGGACCAAAAGGAAGTACAGGAATTTACGATCTTGAAAAAGTAGAAGGATCAAGTAGAGGGTAGGGAGAAAAAGTATGGTATTATAAGCCAGAAAACCCTTTTCGGGTAATCGTGACATTGAAAACCTGAAAAAATTAGACGGTCAAGAGTAACAACTAGTGGTATATTTCCTTACAAAACCACGTATGAACCTCGTGTACGAAAGAGGAGGTGGACGCTACCGAGGGGCTGAAGACACAGAGGGATCGTTTAAGGGTATAAGTAAGTCTAAGGAGTTTTGTCTAGTCTAGTTCCAGAAATAGTTTCACATTTGGAAAGACGAGGTTGTCAGTAGAAACAGGAACACTAAAGTGACAGTATTTCATCCTTTGCACTACATAAGAAACATCATCGAAAATTTTTAAGTGTCTCGTCATTGTTAAAAGAAATAGAAACAGCAAATTTCTATTGTAAACTGTCCCCTGAAAGGACCACCAGGTCACCAATTCTGCAGCACGAAGTTTACGTCCCCTACAACCAAACGAAAGATCAACCCCTTGATTCCAGGGTGTACAGACGATATGTCACTCCGGTTTTTATTTTTGATTCTTTTTTTAAACTCCTGACATGATCAGAAAGACGTAGGAAAATTGAACATACTAACGTGAACACTATAAGAACAAATGGATGTGAATAATTATCGGAGAAAATAAGGTCCTTCAGAATTGATTAGGGGTCGTAAGATCCTGTCACAAACCATATAACATTTGTAGATTACAAACTGAAGTTTTTTAGAAACGTCGATTGAAATTTTTTCTAAAGTGATAGTATTTAATAATTTGTAAACTATATAAGAAACACAATTCGTTACCTAAAGGAAAAGACAATTTTGTAAAGAAATTTTACAAGTAACATCACTTTAGTCGTCAAACTTTTACTACTGTAAGGATATGAAGTGAGTATCTAATTGGAAACAAATATGTATGTATATATACGTGTCAAAAATTAAACAGTTGTATAATCGTCTTACCAGACTAGGTAGGAGTTAGTATCGTGGACTTCCTAATCGTAAACTAATTAGTCATTATCATTTACTCTGTAAAACGAGACGGTAAGTAATCAGTACCATTACTTGTTTAGGAAAGAGGAGTGACTTGGAAAAACGAGTCGACATTTTATCTCTAATACTAGGAACGGATTATCACCAGTCCTTTCAGGAACCTTCAATACTTTACGACACTCACACATTGTAACAATACTGGTATCAAACCCTGTTCTTCTCTTTTCCACCAGTTCAAACTCATTTCCAGGAACTCAAAAATAGAGTACAGGAACCAAATACCTTTCGTTTACTTGACTCTTTGCAATAATAGGGGTCCATGGGTCCGGTCACAAGAGACGAGAACGTCAATAGTGTCAAAAGTACATATTGACTCAAATAGAGGATAAATTCTCAGGTCAGATCAGTCCGTGACACGAAGAGACTCTCCAGTCAGAATCCGGCGAACTGAAAGACCATCAGAAATAACTGGTCATACTTTTATAAGACGCAAAATCCTTATGAGTTCTTTAAACTCCTTCTTCTAAACCTACTGTAAAATTCTTTTGCTAACTTCCTGAGTTCACTTTATGGCCCACGAGACACCGTATAAATACGACCCTTTCTACAACTGTTCTATGCCCTTAAAGAAGTCTTCCATATTAAAATCCAAGGTATGTATCAAAATAGAGAAGTGGAACTTGTTTCTGAATTAAAAATTACATTGGAGTAACCGTAAGTCGTCCCATTCTACTACTTTATTAAAAATGAATCCTCCTGCCTTAAAAAGCAATAACTTTTAGTTTTCGAGGAAAGAGAACTCTTTAAACTTACCGTCAAAGAAGAGTCAACGATCATAAGAAATAGAGGCATTTCTTGGACAATTACTCAGTGTACAATGGGAACCACTTTTCATCACTGACCTTAATATCTTATATTTTAAATTATACAGTATCTTTGCACTTCTCTCGTCTAAAAAAAAAAAATTACAACAACTATAAAAACCCATAACTGGATTCCTCATTAAGATGAGACAGTATAGACCAACGAGACACTATGAACTTATCCAACTGTAAAACTCATTAACACGTAAATTAACAATTTTTCACTGTGTAACTAGACTTTAATCAAATCTGGTAAAAGAGTCATAAAAGACTTAAAACATTACTATTCCTAAAGAAAATTCCCTGGTATTAACGACCAAAAGCATAAGAAGAAAGACTTACTTGACTCCCAACAGAAACCAGCCATATTTTCACTTCCTCGATACCGGGACATTGATAATAGAATAGGGTCTTGGTGGATGGTCAGAATTAAATAATATTTAATACGAAAAATTTCGTCTTCTAAAGTGGACAATCAGTTGTCCAAGGAACTTTAAGTAAAGAGTTCCCAATCTTCCAATCGTAATATTCCATAAATAGAAACATGGATGGAATTTTTTTCTTATCGTAGTTTTTTATAGACACTTCAAGTATATATGTTTACCAAACCGAAAACCTTCTTTCGATGATTTCATTGAAAAGGGGGTAGAAACACGATATGAGAATTTTAATGACCTTCCTTGGTTTACCTACTTTTGGAGTAACACTTGCTTAAGGGACGGTCAAGTCACCAATCCCGAGACACGCAGGGGACGAGCCCCCTACTCAGGTCAAGGGGACCAGTCTCTTGATTCTAGGGACGTTTGAAGCATCACATCGGTTTTTTTGACCCTTTTTATTGACTAGTAATAATGATAAAAATTTTTTCTCTTTTGAAGTATCACTTTCCTCTTCTACTCTTTCCTCATATTAAATGAAAAAATTGTAATGTAGTCAGACGTAGTCAAAGTATAGGAAAACGAAAAGGTTAACATCTTGTACTAAAAGAAATTGAATTCGAATTAGTAGTAAGGTCTTCTAAGACTCTTGTTTCTGAATGACATTTCTTGTAACTTTACATCGACTTGTCCTAAATGGTAAAGGAAATGAATTTAACCCCATATATAAAATTAACATTAGGGATAAAGTCTAAAGTTTTCTTGTTCCGGAACTTCAAGATGGTCTTGTACTAGGTTATGCACTGGTCTCAACCATACACTTGTTTTTCGAAGCAGTTTCTGACGAACTCCTTATACCTCAGTTTTGGACGTGAGAATAAGTCAAGGAGCCACTACGGTAACAGAATGGTCGTCCTCGTGAAGTAGTCCATGTATTTCAATGAACATCGTATACCAATGACTTGGTCTTCCTTGAATAGGACTCAATTTATATCTAGTTTCTTCTGTTCTCCTCCTCTTACTGGATGTGATCGTACGGAAGTAATTCTTTTGTCGAAAAGTGACGAACTACTCTGGACTATATTAATTTACGAAACTCTGACATTTAACATAAGTAGACTTGGTCTAAAGGTAACAACACAACAAAGATTAAGTCACCCGACTTCAGATATTTCTGAAAAATCCCTTTTTTTCTTTCAATGATATACATAAGTCAAGAGTTATCAACTCAATTATCGTCTTCCCTCTCATAGTCCAGAATCTCTACTATGTAAAAGATTCCGTGGTTTATACTTATCTTACTTAATAACCTATCTGGTAAGGTATTAAGTCCGAAAGTGATACGAAGGAAGAGTAAAAAACGATTGTGCTGAAGGAAGGAAATCAAACGAGTGTATTGTCATCGTACAGGTTTCTTTCTACCATGTATTAAAAATATCGATAACTAAGTGTTTTGAATTTTGATTTGTGGATCAAAAACAAAGACCCCGAACCGGCACACCGTGGGCCTTCTTACCGTATCTTATCTGTCACTACACCTTCCAAACCTAATTTTCGTACATAACCCCAAAGATATTTATTTATCTGACTTCGATGGTCTCTCGTCAAATCGGGAGTATCATTGTTCTTACGTTTCCGTTGGACCCTTAGGTCTTTCGACCGAACAGAGTCTCAACCCGTTTCCACATAACTCTACATAAACTACACACAGAAAACTGGTTCCTTTCGAAGGTGTGAAATATATGGACGTATTATAAATACTGTGACAATATTATCGGTGTTTATGAGGAATTCACTATTCCTCATAAATTCTACAGTTCAAATCCCAATCTAAGTAGTAAGAATTTATCGTAAATACCATCATTCTATATTAGTAGTAAAATAGAAAAAGAGATGTCACTGTAGGATCTCTTCTTTAATGTGAATATGTAGAAAAAAGAGATCCTACAATTTAACCAAAATAAAAGGGTACCTGAATTATCTTATTAAAGTTTCTACACAGTAAATACTAAGTACAAATTAACGCTACGTGGGGTGTATAGTAAGAACCGGAAGATTGGAGAATGGTCTTTCGTCTATCATTTCACGTCCAGCGAGTCAGCACAGATTGAGAAACACTGGGGTACCTGACATCGGACGGTTCGGGGAGACAGTCACCTTAAGAGGTCCGGTCTTATGACCTCACCCATCGGTAAAGGGAAGAGATCCTCTAGAAGGGTTGGGTCCCTGATTTGGGTGTAGAGAACGTAACGTCCACCTAATAAATGACAGACTCGGTAGTCCCTTCGGGTCTTTTATCGATCAGAAATAGGTTTACATTTTACGGGACTTTCCTCGTCAGACAAATTCTCCTATCATGTCATTTATAAAAACGTTGATATTCATTAATAAATTGTTGTGTTTTGTCCAAGGGAACTTTTAGGAATAAGTGTATGAGTCGAATAGGTTTTAAGTAAAAGAAATTTGAGTTTGACCTATCACGTAAAAAATTTCCACATTAAATATATATCATATACATGAAAAAAAAAATGATATGTAAAGAGACTTAAAAGTGTTTACACATTAATCCATTATTTCTTGTAACGGTAACGAAGTTTTTTAAGGGAGGAGGATGTAGGAGAGTTTGAAAAATCTTCAAAAAATAACCTCACATCAACTAAATATTACAATCAAAGTCCATTTGCCGTTTCACTTAGTCAATATGTATATAACTGAGAAAAAATGCAAGAAAAGAGTACACCCAGTAATATCTCATAACTCATCTGAAACGACACGATATGTCACCTAGGAATGATGGACGAAGTATGCATCATCACACATATACCTCTTCCGTTACCGTGGGGTGAGGTCATGAGGACGGACCTTTGAGGGTACCCGCCTCCTCGGACCATCCGACGTCAGGTACCCCAGCGATTCTCAGCCTACACTGACTCACTGAAGTACAAGTGACAAGTGAAAAGTGAAAGTACGTAACCTCTCCCTTTACCGTGGGGTGAGGTCACAAGAACGGACCTCTTAGGGTCCCTGCCCCCTCGGACCACCCGGCGGCAGATACCCCAACGTGTCTCAGCTTGTGCTGACTGCACTGAATCGTCGTCGTCGTCGTCGTCATACATATATAGCTGGTATCAAAGGGTTAAGTGGGGAAGAGAAAGGGGACCATTGGTATTCAAAAGATGGAGACGCTGAGTAAAGAAAAAACAGATATTCAAATAACCATGGTAAAAGAATCTAATGTGTACATTCACTATTGTCATAAACACAAAGAGAATTGTAGTCGGTCATACTATCAGATCCAGGTGGGCACAATGACGTCCAATCAAACCAAAAACATAAAAAATTCCGACTCATCACAAGGCAAAATGTAGGCACGGCGTCGAAATGGGTAAGGAGACAGCCACCTGTAGATCCACCAAAGGTACGGGACCGACAACATTTAACACGACGTCACTTGTGACGCGACGCACATAGAGAAGTCTAGTACCAAAAGAAACCTATATACGTGTCCTCACCCTAACGACCCAGTGTGCTATCAAGAGAAAAGTCACAAAATTCCTTGCAGGTATGACGGGGTCAAATGTAAGGGTAGTTGTCATATCCTGACAAGGAAAAGAGGTGTAGGAGGGGTCGGAAACGAACATGTAAAAAAACTACCACCGGTAGGACTGGTCACACTCCACCATGGAGTAACATCAACACTAACGTAAAGAGGTCACTAATCACTACAACTCGTAAAAAAGTACACGGAAAACCGGTAGACATATAGAAACCTCTTTACAGACAAATCCAGTTAGGGGTTTATCGCTAACCGGTAATAAAAAGTAATATCCGGACGTACTTGACAAACACATGAAACCTCTAATTAGGGAACAGTCAGCGAAACAAACGTTTATAAAAGAGGTCAGGAGTCCCAAGACAAAAACAAAACAACTACGAAAGGAAACGATACGTTTTCGAAAATTCAAATTACTCCAGGGTAAATAAATATAAAAGTAATGATATCCTCCATTTATCTTCTAGAACGGTACTAAATACAGTCTCCCACCAGACGGATACAAAAGGAGATTCTCAAAATATCATAGGTCGGAATGTAAATCCAGAAATTAGGTAAAACACGAATTAAAACATATACCATAATCCCTCCCAAGACCAAAGTAAACAAATGTATATTGACAGGTCAAAAGGGTCATGGTGAGTAACTTCTCTGACAGAAAAGAGGCAACGTATAAGAACGGAAACAGTATCTAATCCACTGGTATCCACACACCCAAAGAGAGACCTGAAAGATAGTACAAGGTGAATAGAGAGGGGGTGAAAGTGAGAGAAGAGGAGGGACTGTTAGGACATTGGTGAATGATAAAAGAAAGGGACATCGGGACGGAAATATTCTTACAGTATACTAACCTTAGTATATTATACATCGGAAACTCACACTGAAAAGAATCAGTGATATTACGTAACCTCAAAGTAGGTACAACAACATAGTCATCAACTAAGAACAATAATGGCCTAAATAAAAGTCAAACCTAATCATTGTTTCCGTGATATTCGGTGTACGTGTATTCCCAAAAACATACTTGTATCTAAAATAAAGTCAACCCATTTATGGTTGGATCAGTGTCCTTTTCACATACTAAAGTCAGGTCAAGTCAAGTCAACGAGTCAGTACAGGCTGAGAAACGCTGGGGTACTTAGAGTCGTGCGGTCCGGAGGGACAAGTAGTGGTAGAGGGCCTCAAGTGAGTCTGAGTCAGGTAGCTCAGACACTACGGTAGGTAGGTAGAGTAGGAGCCAGCAGGGGAAGAGGAGGACTGGGGTTAGGGAGGGTCGTAGTCTCAGAAAAGGTCACCCAGTAGAGAAGAGTACTCCATCGGTTTCATGACCTCAAAAGTCGAAATCGTAGTAAGGAAGGTTTCTTTAGGTCCCAACTAGAGGAAGTCTTATCTGACCAACCTAGAGGAACGTCAGGTCCCCTGAGAGTTCTCAGAAGAGGTTGTGGCGTCAAGTTTTCGTAGTTAAGAAGTCGTGAGTCGGAAGAAGTGTCAGGTTGAGAGTGTAGGTATGTACTGGTGTCCTTTTTTGTATCGGAACTGATCTGCCTGGAATCAGTCGATTTATTACAGAGACGAAAACTTATACGATAGTTCCAACCACTGTTGAAAAGAAGGTTCCTCATTCGCAGAAAATTAAAGTACCGACGTCAGTGGTAGACGTCACTAAAACCTCGGTTTTTTTTATTTTCAGACTGTGACAAAGGTGACAAAGGGTAGATAAAGGGTACTTCACTACCCTGGTCTAAAGTACTAGAAGCAAAAGACTTACAACTCGAAATCCGGTTGAAAAAGTGAGAGGAGAAAGTGAAAGTAGTTCTCCGAAAAATCGAGGAGAAGTGAAAGACGGTATTCCCACCACAGTAGACGTATAGACTCCAATAACTACAAAGAGGGCCGTCAGAACTAAAGTCGAACACAAAGAAGGTCAGGTCGCAAAGAGTACTACATGAGACGTATATACAATTTATTCGTTCCACTGTTATATCTCAGAATTGCATGAGGAAAAGGATAAACCTTGGTCAGACAACAAGGTACAGGTGAAGATTGACAACCGGAGGACTGGACGTATGTCTAAAGAGTTCTCCGTCCAGTCCACCAGACCATAAGTGTAGAGAAAGTCTTAAAAGGTGTCAAACACCACTAGATGTGTTAGTTTCCGAAACCGTATCAGTCATTTCGTCTTTATCTACAAAAAGACCTTGAGAGAACGAAAAAGGTACTAGGTCGCCTACAACCGTTAAACTAGAGACCAAGGAGACGGAAAAGATTTTGGTCGAACTTGTAGTCCCTCAAGTGCCAAGTGCATAACGACTTCGGACCGAACCTCTTAAAACTCGTAACGAAATGATCGTACACTCTACTCACGTTAACACGCCATCAATCTCGTAAGAAACCGTAACGGAAAGAAACCTGAGCCTTACTTTTGACTGGAAAAAACTCAGGACACCGGTGACGACTCAAAAGGTTTAAACGACCGTATAACTCACGTCGTGAAAGTGTCGTAGTAGAAAGTCCTAAACTTTGTCGAGTTGACCTTAAGGTAGTGGAGGTGATCGAAACAAACATCACTACGAAAGATTCCGGGTGAACTGAAGTGAAAGGTTCTACAGACCGAGATCTAATCACTAGTGTAGTAGTACTAATAGACCCAGCACTTCTAGAAAAAACATGTCAAGAAGACACATAAGAACGGTGGAGAAGAATTAGAGAAGACGAAGACATTCCAGGTCCGGTAAAGACAGGAAATAACTCGGGTAGAAACGTACTTTACAAGGGAACCATCGAGATTAAAAGAACTTCTCTAGAGATCAGAAAGGGTAAGACAAGAAAGGGAGATAAAGAAACGTAACTAGTGACTTCCGCCGAAAGAATAGAGAAGAACGAAAAGAAACCTTGAGACGTAAGTCTACGAATATAGAAAGGAAAAGAGGAAACGAAAAACGGAGAGAAGAAAAGTGTCGATAAACATTCCGGAGGGGTCTGTCGGTAAAACGAGAGAACGTAAAGAAAAGGTGTCCCTACCAGACTAGGGACAGAGGACATGTTACAGTGCTTGGAGTAAGGTATCAAGTAGTCCGTGAGATCGATAGTCTAGATCCGGGAAGTTAGATAAAGAGTGAAGGTGACATATTAGTATTCCCTAAACTAAAACCAGTATGGACTTACCAGATCGTCAAAAGGGATGAAAGAAGTTAAAGTCAGACTTAAACCGTTATTCCTCAAGTACTAGACTCGGTGTCAGTCGAGGACCAGAACAAAAACAACTGACATATCTCAAAGAGGTAGAAACCGACGTATCTTATATTAGTTAGACTAAAGACACAACTGGTAGACCACTACAGGTACACATCTCAGAAGAGAACACAACAACCTTCTCCCACAAACGATACTGGTCACGTAAAAGAACCGTTTTGAGATAATGGGACGAAGTAAGGCGTAAGGTTCCGGTTTAAACGGACAATGAGGTCCACAAAGAACTGAAGGATGAAAACGTAAGGTCAGGGGATCTTACTTTTCCTGTAGAGAAAACCCAAAATCAAGATTTTCCAGAACATCCAGAAGTATTTTTAAAGTTGAAGTCGAAGAAGTCGTAATGACCAACCCCGTATCTGAACCTAATGACACTATAACTTACCAAACGGAACCTCTGTTGTCTCTAGTAAGACAGTAAAAACTCTAACGTAGGTTCATGACGTAAAGCCTGAGAAAACAACTGGTACTACCGATGAGGTAAAGAAGACTCCCTAAGGACGGGCGTCATCATCTATATTACCAGTAGACTCAATTTAAGTGGGTAAGGTCAGGTAAAATCAAGCGACTAAGGATCTTACAGCTGCAAGTGGGAACGGTAGAGAACAAACTGGTGAAGGTTAAACGGAACTAAGTACCTGGACTGTAAGGTCCAAGGATACGTTATAACGAGAAATGGCGTAGCCTAGAACGAAGATAGTGGTCAGTGTAGGTGTTGACCCATAACAAAAACGAAACCGAGGTAGGGAAGTAAGAAAGACCTTAATAAAGAGGTGACTAGAGGTCATCGTATAACCCGTGGATTACTGGACCCCTCAAGGAGAAAACCATAGGATAGTAAAACGGAAAAGTATGACAAGTACCCCAAGAGTTCCGTTCTTATGACTTCACCAAACGGTAAGAGAAGAGGTCACCTGGTGTAAGACAGTCTGGAGAGATGTCACTGGGCGGGCTGAACCCAACGGGACGTCCGTACCGAACCAAAGTAACTCAATCTGTTCCGACACCAGGATCACACTAATCTAACTGATCAAAAGACATTCATATCAAAGTCACACAGACGGGAGACTACGGGAGAACGTTGTGGATGGTAGAATTGAACCCAAAGAAAATGGAACCCGCACCCAATAGAGAAGTACCGACGAGGTCGTTTCGTGTCGTCGACGAGGAATGGAACCTGCTCCCCATAGAAGAATGGCGGCGTCAAGGACTGGAAGTTGCACCCTATCGAGGAGATCCGGGAGGACGCGGACGTATTGGTGACGAGGAGCCCTACGAGGAGGGTCGGCGGCCGGGACCGGAGACCACACCCACCGAGGAGGGTCGCGTCCCTCCTGGCTCTCCTCGATGGGGCACAGGTTCCAGTCCCCGTCGCCGACTCTCCTCTGTGAGGCGCAGGCTCCAGTCCCCACCGCCGGCCCTCCTCGATAGGACGCAACCTCCAGTCCCCGCCGGTCCTCTTCGGTGGAGTGTGGGCTCCGGTCCCCGACACTGGGACTCCTCGGTGGGGTTCGGGCTCCGGTTCCCGTCGTCGACCCTCGTCACATACTAAACGAACTATTCTATGACGCTTAGACCACCAATATGGTAAAAGGTAAGAGGTTTCGTCATGTACACTCAAGGTAAAGGAGATAAAAGAATCAAAACAAAAATTCGAAAACTTACATACGTAAAAATAGAGTAATACCGAAATTAAATGTAAAAGAATTATAGATTTATTTAACTTGTAGAAAAATACACGAATGAACGGTAGACATTTAGACAAGACCATTTACACACAAATTTATAAACAGGTAAAAAAGGTTTTACGTATTTTACCTTATATAATTTTAATTTCTCAAAGACAAGTAATTTTTCGTGATAATTCTCTCACTTTTACATTAGGTTTCTCATCCTCTTCACAAACGTTACGAAAATATATATGTAAAAACATTAACCCAAGAAAAAGGAATGACACAATCTCCACAGATGGACGAGATGCATTCTCAGGATATAGACTATACACGAAAAATCAAAAATGTATAGAAGAAGGTTAGACGTCGAATGAATAGGAAGGTAAAAGAATTATCACAGAAGGTTTCTCACGAAAAACTACTTCAAGTTAACTAGTTGAAAAAAGAAATAAATATGAAAATAACATAGACGTCTTAAAAACCGATCCAGTTCTAGTTCTTTTGAGAGAATTTAAAAGAAGATCTTCAAAATATCAACAATCAGAATGTAAATCCAGACAATAGATGAAAAATCAATTACAAACATGTATCACGAACACTTGACTCCACCAAAAAAGTACACCTGTAAATCAAGTCATGACAATTCCTTTTTCACTTTCAACGAGTCAGCACAGGTTGAGAAACGCTGGGGTACCTGAATCAGGTACCTTAAGAGGTCCGGTCTTATAACCTCACTCATTCATCGGAAAGGGAAGAGGTCCCCCAGAAGGGTTGGGTCCCTAGCTTGGGTCCAGAAGACGTAACGTCCACCTAAGAAATGGTCGACTCGGTGTCCCTTCGGGTTCTCATGTCCTCACCCATCGGAGAGGGAAGAGGTCGCCTAGAAGGGCTGGGTCCTTAGTTTGACCCCAGAGGACGTAGCGTCCACCTAAGAAATGGTTGACTCGATCCCTTCGGGTCGATAAAAATTTAGAAAAAAAAGGAAACTTTTACATTAGGTAGGCTAAAAATTTTTGAGTTTGTCATGTGTTCCCAGTACCACTTTTAATTCAGAAAAAGAGTGGAAACGGGAGTCAAGGAGATGGGATCTCCGTGAGTGATAATCGTCTCTTGGTATCTCTCAGGTACTACATCTTCAGAGAGATGACGAACATGAAAGAAATCCCCCTCTCTCCCTTCTCTTATCAGAAAAAAAGGAGTTTTATTTCACGAAATTGTAGAGACGCGTGAACATAGACTAGACATATATGTGTGTATGAGGATGAATTCCACGATACGAATTTATCTGACTTCGTCGTAGACACTGGATTTGCCCGTTTAAGATAAAACTCGAGACGGTGATTTAACAACTCACAAGGTTTTGTTTTTGAATAGATGACGTATAAAACCGTATTTTAACGTTCGTAAAGATGGAAGGAAGGAAATGTACTACACTACTACCGTCACGTCAATAAACGTGAGACAACCTTCCCACAACCGGTACTGAGTGTTCACCACCATTACACCAAAAATGTCTCTTAATTTTCCTTCATGTTTGAGGTAAGTGTCACATTGAACCTGAATTCTACGTACCAATAAATGTTGAATAAATCAGGAATCTTGATTCAGGACTTTTCAAAAGTAACTACCGAAGTTGTGAAGGTGGTTTGGTGTCTATCGGGAATTTTTATTAGGGTCTCGAATTCAGTCACGAAGAGTGTGATATCGTATGTGGTCTTAAGGACCTCGCGAACTATATTGTGTCTTACGATCTGGAATTCGGGCCTCACCCAGACTCCTTTCTGGACTTTAAGATGTAAAGATTGTTCAAAGGTCCACTGAGACTACAATGACAGACCCTTGGTACGAAATTCTTGACGTGTTTATCTTTCGGGACCGGTTGGGTTCCGTAGAGAGTTAGTCCTTCGAAAGTTGGTTTACTATCGTGTACTTAACTGTCAGGTGGTCACGATCCCTTCTTAGTTGTATGAAAACAGTCGTCACTTGTGAAACTTTCTGGACCCCGAGCCCCTCCCTCCCTCCGTCCTGAGTCGTCCCCGTAAGTCTACATATAGAACCGTTCGACTCCCTTTCACAGTATCGTCGGGAGGAATATAAGATTCTTGATGTGATCTTAACGTCCGAATTTTTAGAAGACAACCGTTTGTACCGACTCAGACACTTTGGGGACACAAATATATAGGAACCTGTTTCGTCTACCTAGCACTGGAGGTCCTAAATGAAACAGAGTCGAGATCATAGGACTCCAAATCTCATCGAAAATCAAGATTTGCCGTTGTCAAAAAAACAAAACAAAAGATTTAATTGTGTCTTAGAAATGACCATTACAAAAGGAATTAACGAATTAACTAAACACAAACCAGTAAGTGTCATTCAATTATTATAAGGATTCAACATTTAATAGACGTAAGAATACTGATTTTCCTGAATCTGTTTTTAATCACAATTCTATTATTGAAAGGATGGTACTTTTGTTTTCAATGTAAAAGATTTGTAATGGATGAATACTAATGTTGACTAGGAACTTCCGTTCATACTTAATTCTATTAGATGGTTCCTTCACTTTACATTTTACTGAGTGTTCTACCGGGTCTTTCCCCATTCACCTTACCCTTCAAGTTTATACAAGACGAAATTTTGATTTGGAACGGAGAATTGGGATTTCAGAAATTCGTTAAATATTTATAGTTAAACTCCAGTAGTCGTTTGTCAGTAGCAGATTCTCACGAAAATTTTGTTGGTATTTGACCGATTCTGGTTGTCTTAGTTGAAAAAGTCTCGAGATCTTAGATGAAGTTTTGAATTGTAACCTGTCCCCGGACGAATTACTTCTTTTCCCATACACCAAAAACCAGAAATTCCTTTAGAGATTGTGGAATCTATTGGATTGTGTCTGTAGTCACTGGTCTGGGGTTTTGTTGTCAGAAACTTTTCATCAAACCTTTCTAGTATTTTGTTTACCTACTGATGTTGGGTACAGTCAGTTGTCGTCGTGAGAAGTCGCCCCCATCTTAGACTAACATCGATGACGTAATATTACAAATCTGCGGGTCAAAAGTTGGTCTTCAGGGGTCGGTATGTGTCTTTGTCATTTCCTACCGGGGAAGTGTCCCCTTTTTATCGAGTTGTCTTTGACAAGCCTCCTTCCGGTCTGTAGTCTGACTGAACAGTATCTGAAGTTCAGTCAATAGAATTTATACGAGTCTCCCGATTTCCTGATACTTTTCCCACCCCACCCCTACCGTTTACTACTTGTTTTGATCCTATAACTTTTCTAAGTGTACGATTTTCAATTTCCGAGTCTGAAGTCTTTTTGACTGAAATGAGGGGTGTCGAACAAGTCGACTTACATTCTACCCTGTCCCGTAAACCTCTGACACATACAACCGTACTGACTCAATTACGTCCTAACATTTCGTAGAGACGATGTGTTCTCTAGCGCCCTCGACTCAAGGACAACTGAACGGTAAACAACCGACTAAATGGAACCTTGTCCGCGACTAGAGAACAGGCATCAAAGGACGACACACTTTATCTCGTAGACAAGACGTCTGTGTATTACTTCTGGGTGACCCTGACATGACGCTACGACTGTTACACTCCGTAGGTGATACACGTAGGAGGTCTCCCTGGTTGTGGGATTACTGACGTATTTCTTTTACGATTTATATACACACGGTAGTGCAATGGTCATCTCCGTGTCACGAACTCAATTTCTTATCTGTAGACGTCGGCAAGTCCACCAGTAATGCGGGTCTCCTCTGTAAGGTCGGGGAAGCCTTAAACTAGTGAGAATAGTCTAAAAAAGGGTGAATGATAGAGGGGGGAGTGTCAAGAGAGTCAATTTAAATAAAAGAATAAAATTTTTTACTCTTATATACATTTACGAATCAAAAAGTCAATAAAGAGGAAAGGGTCCTTAAAATACTATAGAAAATTGTAGTGACCTCAATGTCGTATCTTTATTAGGTCTAACCTATTCGAACTGGGAAAGAGACAGTTCGTCAAGATTTCTTTGACATTTCACGTCTCAGTCAAACATGTACGACTTGTTTATTGTGTACTATAACTGACCGAAGAACACTTTGGTAAATCAGTTCTCTTTTTCTTGATCATCTTTCTGCCAACATAACTATTGTGTTCTCTGACTTCCTATAGAAATTAACCAACTAAACTTTCTTTCCGTGTGTTTTTATTAGGATCCTCTCAAGATTTTGACACACCAGTCTTCTAGAAAGACCTTGATCAAAAGTAGTGTAAAGGAGTGTTTATTAGTTTGAATTCAAAATGTGGTCTCTCATCTAATTTCCTTTGCTGTGAATTGTCACTTTACTGGTTTGCGACTTTCAGTTTCCTCGTTGTGGTCTGTAGGTCTAATTGACGTGACTAACCCTTTTGTATGGAAGGTATGTCGCCCCAAGCAAATTCAAGGTCATTTTGAAATAAATACCTGTGACTTTAAGTTTAAAGTATGTTAAAAGTACAGTGTTTAAGGAGGGGGGGCGGGGGCGGGGTTAGGAAATTTTCACATTTTTGGAGTCG
Source organism: Capra ibex (assembly GCA_006410555.1). NCBI lineage: Eukaryota > Metazoa > Chordata > Mammalia > Artiodactyla > Bovidae > Capra > Capra ibex. Next base: position 760,297 of record SJYO01007308.1, read on the forward strand.
AATGAACGGTATGTGGTTCACCACCTGGTCTAAACCGGACGACCTGTATCAAACGGACAGAGACTAGATTTATTAGATAATAATGATGAAGATATAATTGTCATCATCATATCCTCATGAATGTATCTTGAATCGATGTGAGGAGTTGATTCCTACTGACATTTTACTAATCACGAAAGGGTCGATCGTACGTCACGAGAACGGACCTTTTAGGGTACCTACCTCCTCGGACCATCCGACGTCAGGTACCCCAGTGATTCTTAGCCTATGCTGACTCGTTGAAGTGAAAGTGAAAAGTGAAAGTATGTAACCTCCTCCTCTCCCGTTGGGTGAGGTCACAAGAACGGACCCCACGGCAGATACCCAGCGTGTCTCAGCTTGTGTTGACTTCACTGAATCGTCGTCGTCAATCGTACGTTAATATGAAAGTTTTTGACAAAAGGGTTCTGTTATAAATTTGTATAAATAGATTATTTTCTAATCTATATATACTACTATTCTAATATTTTGTTTGATATAAATCACCCGATTAAATTTAAAATTAAACTATTAAGGGTTAAGTATCCTGAGACAATCAGCGAGTCAGTACAGACTGAGACGCTGGGACACCTGATATCGGGCGATCCGTGGAGACGGGTATCCTAAGAAGTCCGTTCTTATGACCTCGCCCAACGGTAAGGCAAGAGGTGTCGCCAAACAAAAACAACAAGAATTAATTGTGGGTTTTTAGATGGAACTGTTTGAACTATTAATCCTAGGTCAATAGTCGGAGAGACTTCCTAAGGACCTTCTCAAGAAAGAGAACGTAGTAAATTTTTATAGGATAAATGTACTTCAGTGCAATGTACTTTGACAAGTCACCATTTGAAAGAGTATTTCACACCACAAGGTGAAACTTTACGTAAACTACAAAACCTCTTTTATTCAAGAAACCACTTAACAGAGAACAACTCTCTGGTGAAACGTAGAGAAATAAGGGTGGAGGACTTTGAAGACAAAATGACAAACCCCTTATCCATGTCTTAAAAGTGTCGACATAAGTCCATTGACTTCTGAAACACAGAGGTCTTGTAGAGCACGTCAGTAAAGTAAATTGTGTTCTTGATTCTGAAAACTTCCTTCTTTAGTTAATGCTACTATTTGATGTCCATTCTCTACTCAAAAGATTGACGAAGGACAAGACGTCCGAAAAGTACAAGTCTTAATACTTTGTACGTATTGTCGAATCCGACAGTACGGACCAAACAGTGTTATGGTTGGTTTGGTCATAAATTAACACACTGAGTAAAATTAACCGAAGTCAAACAAAATTTTGAGGACTGCGTCAAAAGTAAACAATGAAATAGAGGACGACTTTACTAATCTTTATGTTGTAGAGAAAGTCCAATTTTTATAGAACATAGTACGTCAGTTCCTTTACCACTCTCGAAACTTCTATGTACTTCTACTTCATCTCCGATACCTTCTTTTAATCCACACCAGGTCAAATTACAAAAATCTGGTAACTTGACCTTAATGAATGAGAATCTGTTACTATATGTACATGTGACTGAAGTCAAAGTATTTTGGTAGTCACGGTTCTTTAAGAGATACATCATTAATGAACAATGACTGTGGTGTCGTCATATCGCATTCAGTGTCCAGGACACTAAGTTATAATTTTGTTCGATTTAAAATTTTCGTCGTTAAGCATCGACAAAAACATAATATCACATATACTACAAACACTTTTACGGTCTAAATTTTACTACATAAATAAAAACCTTTTTTTTTTATGTTTTAAGATACGATATAACAACTAGTTCACATTTACACTGGAACATGTCAAATGATTTTATTGACTATAAAAAGTGATGTAACTCTGTCAATGACACTCTTATCCTGTGTTTGTGGTCGATAACGGACGTAAACCCTTTAACGACTTAGCGTGTCGTATGTACAGTATTAGTCTTTTAATGACGGTTTATTAACATTTTAAACATTTTATATTTCATATATTTCATCTATGATGTCTGTGAAGTTATAAAACAACTTCGATAACTGACATGTTAATTTGTAAAAGTTTTCCACATTAAATAAATTTTAACAGAGTAAAACCATTTTAAATACACTTGAAAATTTCGATTTATAATTTGAATTATACGATACATTTATATATGTATATATGTAAATTACTACATAAAAAAATTTTGTAACCGAACGAAAATAAACAATTTCACGTTCACAATGTATACCGAAACATTTCAACTCTCCCCAAAATGTAAAAGGTAATTTTCCTGAAATAGTTTGACCCGATCACATTCACAGGAAGGAGAACGACAGACATAAACCCCCGAAGTAACAGTAGTTCCGTTGAGTGGTCGTAGAAGGACACCATGTAACAGGAGAGGGTCTTCGTCCACTCACGGAGCTCAAAGAACAGGAAACCGGGTCGACTACTTATACCTTTTGAGGTTGTTCAACACTTGTTTAAATAAAGTGTCTCCTTGAGTATGTAAAATATACAGTATTAATACTCTAATATGTTAAAGTTCACAAAAAGTGATGTCTCTATAAACGATTGTATGTCAATCCCACACTCCTTTGTCCCTCCGTCCGTCCCTTCTCGGACTTCAGTGAGTTGGACCTAATTTATACTCAAGACAATGAATGATACGTTGGAACCATCGACGTAATTAAACCTCAGAACCGAAATTATCGACTGCTGAATAATAGTCTACCGTTTATCTACCTCTTTGTCACCTTTGTCGCAGTCTGAAATAAAACCCCCCGAGGTTTTAGTGACGTCTACCACTGACGTCGGTACTTTAATCTTCTGCGAATGAGGAACCTTCTTTTCAATACTGGTTGGATCTATAGTATAAGTTTTCGTCTCTATAATGAAACAGTTGTTTCCAGGTAGATCAGTTCCGATACTAAAAAGGTTATCAGTACATACCTACACACTCAACCTGACACTTCTTCCGACTCGCGACTTCTTAACTACGAAATCTTGCCACCACAACCTCTTCTGAGAATTCTCAGGGAACCTGACGTTCCACTAGGTCGGTCAGGTAAGACTTCCTCTAGTCGGGACCCTAAAGAAACCTTCCTTACTACGATTTCGACTTTGAGGTCATGAAACCGGTGGAGTACACTTCTCAACTGAGTAACCTTTTCTGAGACTACGACCCTCCCTAACCCCCGTCCACCTTTCCCCCGCTGTCTCCTACTCTACCGACCTACCGTAATGGTTGAGCTGCTTGTACTCAGACTCACTTGAGGCCCTCTACCACTACCTGTCCCGCCGGACCGCACGACGTTAAGTACCCCAGCGTTTCTCAGCCTGTACTGACTCGCTGACTTGACTAATAGTCAGCCAACGAACTTCGAATATTAGGATTGGAAAACTCAAAATGACTTTTTTTTACGTCGGGAGGTGACTGTGGACGTCCTACAACTTCCGTACTCGAAAAGAATCGACTTTCGTGTAGTAAATTTTACTTTTTTTTGTCATCGGATTCAATACTGGAACATCCACTCACCGATCAAAAATGAGACAACGAGTACAGGTGGTAAAATCCGATACAGTGAGAGACGAGGTCCCTTCAAAGTCGGTCCTACACTCGTCAATGTAAAGTGTAATTATGAGATGGACCGTGTCCCCAATTACCATACCTACTATTGACGTCCCGGTCACCAAATTTCTACCTCTATTTCCTCGACTACTGATGTCGGAAACATTCAAATAAAATTATGGTAAAAAGTTTTTCACGGAGTTGAGGAATTTACGATAGAAAACGAATTACAAAAGCATATAAGGTAGTCTAAATTAAATCTACACTTTAATTAAAGTTCGGGTTCTATGATTAAGACCTCATCTGATAGGACGACCGGGGGATTTCAGTCGACCCTCGGGTCAGAAACCACTCAAAGAAGGTTTTCCAAAAACGAAGAGAACGACAACGAACTCGGTGAACAGTTGGTTTGATGTTAGGGATGTGCTTTCGACTTGGACTAGCTCGGACCGTCACTTTCAGCCCCTGTAAGATTGCACGGAAGATCGGGGAAACGGACCTGTGTCATCGACTCTGTAGTTTGTATGAAAGTTGTTACTGAATGTTTTAGTCATTTGAGTTTAAGATTTCCTCGTCTCCCCAACCTCGACGAAGATCCTGACGGTAAAATTCTCCACTTATAGTGTTTAGGGGTACCTTCTATTTCTCAAGTTATCTGTGGAAGGTCCCACACAGTGTCCGTTCCCTCACATCAGAGAAGAGGGGATAAGATATCAATTGTGGACCTCTGTGACTAGCGGTCCACGAAAAGAATTAGTCGGCTTTGAAATCGGTCGGATTCTACAGGTCACCAAGTAAACCTTTAATCATTGACGTCTACCGTATATACCCTTGAAAGGTGGTTTTAAAAGATTATTTACATTGTAATAAATCTTTGTTTACAACTTGTTTTGTAACAATCATTTGAAAAAGGTCTACCTGTCCCTTTTTCGGTCGGATGTTGTAAAGGTGGAATATTGGAAAGTGATTTCCTCTGTCTTAGGGTAATATTATCGGTTAAGGATTTTTAGTATCGTGGTACGTTCTTCAGGGTATTTTTGGTACCCTGAATTTCCCCACCCCCCCCCCTATCTTACACCCGGATTGTAAGTGTCGGAAATAGTCTTGATGTAAAAATTTTCCGTCATGACCAAAATGTACACAATTTACAAATTCTTTGTCTAATTGTGACGTTCATACCGTGAAATGGAACTTCTGGCCTCCGAACGAAACCTTCACCCGTAGTCTTCCCAACGTCGAACACTACCTCTATGACAGTTCTCCATCCTCCTCCAATAGACTTTGATCTCCCTTGCAAAATCGTGGTCTACATCTGCCCACACCGAGTCATGGTGTCACTATCAAGTCCACGGTGTGAGAAGTCATACCAAAAAGGATGTCAGTCTTAAGGGTGAAGTCGTTTGTACAAGTTTAACAAGGGATATATAATTAGTACGAACCCATTTAGACGTAAAAACTTTGTCGACTTCACTGACATGTTGTTTTCTAATAAACTTAGTTTCGAAAGTTTTAGGTCACTTCGATGTCTTAAAGTCTTTGTTTAAGATCCTGATTATCATTTTTTCAACTTTGTAGACAATTAACCAATGGTACACTGAACAAGTGGGACAGTGTATGGGAGGGACTCCTCTTTAATTTCAACGTTATCATTCGGGTGAATTTAACTCGGACCTCTGTATACCAATACACAAATTTTTTTTTTTTTTTTTCACGTTCGAGGTCTTTAATCTTAGAGCTCAGTTCCTAGGTAGGACCAATCATCTGGAGACTCCGTGATGCATCCTGGATGACGTGAGGTGAAAGTACATACCGTGAACTCAATCCCTCAGGTCTAAAACCAGAACCGTAAGGTAAGTGTAGAAAAGTTGGTCAATAGTCAAGGTAATGACAGATTTGAGACCCCCTTTCCCAAATAATTCTCCATTCTGTCCCTACTTGTGAATTCAGTAGGACTTTAATGAGCGAAAAATTTTGGTGTCCTTAATTTTTTGACGTAGTAGACACAAAAGGACTAAATAGTTCTATGAACTCATGGTTGGTCATATTTCCTAACTCCCATTCCCCTACTGACGACAAGCAAATGAAGGGTGTTCAGAAAGAAAACATAATAAGACGAAATGGCTCGTATCTAGTACACAATATATTTTTGACCATACAATCAACCCTTTTTGGTTTGTCATACATTACGATTTATAAAGATCATCGAAATATTAGGGTGTTCATCTAAATGACAAGTGAATAAGATGATAATGACTCGACACAAGGGACTACTGAGTCACCCGTCTCTAAGACGGACGTCACGTCCTGACCAAACTGAGGATCCAGACCCTTTACGGGACCTCTCGTACCGTTGGACGAGATCAAAAGAACGGGCCTCTTAGGGGTACCTGTCTCCTCGAACCACCCGACACCAGGTTTCCCATCGTTTCAGTCTGTGTTGACACGTTGACTTGTGTTGGTACCTTTCCGTTACGACAAAAAGTCGACCCGACTTTTTAATGTGGTTCAGGTTCAGGGACAGAACTTGACACTAGGATAAGTAAGAAAACGGTCAAAACACGGTTTACTCAGATACAAAATTTAAAAAAAATTAAGTTCATGATATAAGTTGGACTTTCTGGTTTCGTTTACAGGAAGATCTTAAGTGGTGTTCTGAGTTTCACAACCAATAAATTTATTTTAACCAGACACTGGGATAATGACGGAGGTGTGTTGAAAATCAAAAATAAGTGGGACTTTGATTTCTTAAGACGTCGTCACTAATCGTACAAAGTCTATGGACCCGGGAAGGGGCTTGTGTCCGCAAAAGAGTATTCTTGTCCCTTTATTATACTAGACTTCGGGTATTTTTCGGACAACCATCGTTGCCTCCGGGACCCTGAAGCATGAGAGTCATGGTTCTGTAAACCTCTTAGTTGAAGGTCCTTCTATCCGGACTTTCAGTAGACCGAGGAGTTTAGAGATGTCGGATGGAAAGGCTTGGAGAAAGAGTTTTGAGACCAAATGGAGACCTTTGGGGACTACTCCAGTAATTCATACATTTGACATGACATAGGAAAAAGAGGGACCCGAACATGAAAGTTCTGTTAGAGCAAACACAGAACTCAGGAGGTGGAGAGTAGGAAGACGGTATGACTCTTTTGTGATGGAGAAAGGGGGCGGGGGGATTAAATTACAGATGGTGTGTCTCCTGGTATTTTTGACCGGGGTCGAATGGTCCTGGGAAAACCGATGACTCGTTTAGGATCGGAACTGTTGTATTGGGTTCATAAAAGGTAAGGAGTTCTGGTCCTGGACTGGGACCGGGGGAGTGAGGATCCTTTACCTGTTCCTGTTAGGCGACCTCGACGGGTTATAAAGGAGTGCACGGAACGGTACTGGAGTAAGACTGGTTGTAATGAGTCAAGGAGGAGGGGTAAAGAATTGACGCGGAAACAAGAAATGGATCCTTCGGTAGAGGGGTAGAAGACTGGTGTAGTGATGAAAGTACTTCCGTTATAAATATTGAAGCATCATGATCACCTGTCACCATAAGTGATTTATATACCACGGAATAAGTATAACGTGTGGAAATTGAAAAAACCGAATAAGTATTTACGTTTTGGTGCGCTGTCTTACTAAATGATCTGTGGTTGATTACTAAAGCACAAGTAGACGTTGGGTGGTGTTTGAGGTTCCTTGTTAGTTCAAAGAGTGGTAGGTGATCTACCGTGGTAACCAGCCACTGAATCCTGTCCGAAGGTCGACCCTGTACCACCTGTTTAGGACTCTCAGAACAGTGAGCAAGACCGTCTCTAGAAGTTAATCCGATGTGAACCTAATACTGTGTCATACTATTTCCAATGACAGATCTTACTAAGTCATTTATTATTATCGACAATGATAATAGTGTCCAGTACAGAAAAGTTTATCCAACATTTATGTGGGACATCGTCTGACGGAGTGAGACCCAAACAAGTAGAAAATTTTGTTGTGAAGTCAGTGTTGAGGAGTTTCTGCTTTTTCCCTTGATGTCTTTCACCTGTAATGCTAAAGATGTTCACTAAAATTCCTACTCGAGGTGAAAGTCGCCCCCCAGAGGTTGAAGAACCCCTTGTCATCGCCCCCACGTCACCCCTCATACGCGGACTCTCCTTGAACTCACTGGTCCGGCGACCCGGTGCCATCCTTTTACCGCTGTTGGGCTCGTGCCGGGTCCTTTTCACCGGGTCCTGACGATCAGATCTGGAGAGGGGAGCCGAGACGACGGTTAGACCATACGTTCAAATGTATTGAGGGTGGAAGTCCCGGAGTTGAAGAAAATCTTTTATCCAGAATTTCTAGGATTTTTAAAATTGTAGTGTATTTTTTACCAAGGTCAGTTTCGTTAGAACTTTTTTGGTTTTCGGTTTTCCATAGTACGAGGGACTGAAGACTTGATGTAATTCTTGATGTCATTAACTTTATCATCTCATGACGTATTTTTGTCTCGTTACGTTGTTTTATCGGGTCTTCACCCGATAAAATCACCCGAGGCCCCTATCGGTGTGTGTGAGCCGGTTGATTCGAGTTATTCACGACGACCCTTTTGACCTGTCGATTGTACATTTTCTTACTTTAATCTTGTAAGGGGTTGTATTTTCATTTGAGTTTTCCCTATTTTCTGGGATTACAATTCTGGTCTTTAGTATTTTGAAAATCTTCTTTTGTCCGTCTTGTGAGTATTTAGTGTTGAAAAAAAAAAAATTAGACAGAGGAGTCCTTTTCCTTTGTTTCCGTTTTTATTTGTTCACTCTGGTTTTACTTGTTTTCAAGAACAGGTTGTTTCCTTTGGTGACTGTGTCTGTTGACTGACTTATCCTCTTTTATGAACACAATACTGATTATATCCAATCATAGACTTGATATATTTGTAGTAATTAATTTACTCCTGTCATTTAAATTTTTATGTAAAAAGGTTTCTTCTGTCTACCGGTTGTGTGTACTTTTCTGCGAGTTGTAACGATCACTCTCTTTACGTTTAGTTTTGGTGTTACTCTATACTGGAGTGCACAGTCATGCCGACATTTTACATCATGATGGACCGGAATTCCTTCTTTTGTTAAGACGGTAAACGTAATTATGCCTACCTGGTCATCCCATGATACGAATCACTTTATGTAGTCTTCCTGTTTAGGGCATATAATAGTGGAATTTTCTACTAACATTGTTTTTGTCTGAGTGTTTATCCTTTGTTTGATGAATGACCAATGGTGACCCCTGTACCTTCACCCCTCCCGGTTCTGACCCTATGCCCCAATTCTCCATGTTTCATGACACTTATTTTATTTATTCGACGTTTCTATATGACTTGTCCCTTATGTCGACTATAAAACTAAAATTTACTCATTTTAAATATTTTTATTGTTTAGTGATATACATGTGGACTTTGGTCATTTTGGGTTGATGTCAAAAAAAATTTTCATAGATATGTCACAATTTTCGTCTTTCTATCACAAAATTACAAAACTTAATTGAATAGATCTCTGTTTCATAAAAGTAATAAAGTTATTGGAACACAATTTTGTGATCCCTATCTGTTACCGAAGTTCTTACTAAAAATTCCATAGAATAAAGGAGTATTCGTACCAAAGACTTAAGTCATACCTGAATGGACACCAATGTGCTGTAATATGACAATGATGTATGAAAGAGTTCTTTACAAAAACAACTGTAAGACACTTTTCGACTCTCATTCTTAAATCTCGACGAAAGATTACGGGTCTGTCCATAGACCCAAGTTTTCGTCTCCGGTGGTGACTCATTCTTGCCTGTCCTCACATGAGGTGAGGGTCATGTGCGTATTAAGTTAAAGTAAATCACCTTCTTTCGAAAGGGATTTAGGGAAAGTCCCGGAATTCGATGTGTCTTCTCTCGTGGATGTTTGGGGCCGATCCTCTACCCGGTGCACGGAATACCTTATCACAAAATTCGTGGGTGAGACTATCGAGTCAACCATTTCTTAGACAGACGTTACGTCCTCTGGGACCAAGCTAAGGACCCAACCCTTCTAGGGGACCTCTTCCCTTTCCGTTGGGTGAGGTCATGAGACCGGACCTCTTAAGGTACCTGACACATCAGGTACCCCATCGATTTAGTCTGAAAGTGAGTGAGGTACCTCTGTCAGTCCAACGACGTTTACATGGTTCAGTAGACCAGTTTTCCCTATATGACCCAACCGGTTTTTTAAGGAAGCCAAAAATTCATTTTTACTCTGTGTAACAAAAGTGGTTCTTGAAATAACTTGTTACAGTTAGTGATAAAACAAGGTGATGGAAGACGGTTAAAAGTCCGTTGAAGTATTAGGGTAGAAGGGTTATGAAATAGGAAAGTTCGTTTCGTTCGACAAGGTCCATGGAATTGTCAGAAGGTCCCTTAACTGTAAAAAAAGGTAACTCTCTTAAAACATTTCTGGGTTTATGCACCTTTAGGCCTCCACGTTACAGACCACTCATGTCACCTACTTAGTCTTGAAGGGTCAGTTCGCCAGTGTCAAAACGGACTGGTAGTTTCTTTGCACTCGACTACCGTCTACTGCGTGACAGACAACTGATTAAGGTCTGTGATAAACAGCTCGCGATGAAAGGGAACCAGATTGACCTTCGTCATGTGAACAACCTTAACAAACCAAAAGGTCTCCTCGAGTATTATCTCCTGACTGAGGGAAGGTTAGGGTGGTATAGATGTTTTAATTCACACCAACCACCACCAAGTAAAGTGAACGGGGTACTAGAGACGACAAAATGGAGCACCTTGTCATAGGTGAAAAGTAACAGTGTAACGGGTAAGGACAAGATTTTTACTCACAAAAGTAATCTCCTAGCACACATCTTCATGCCAGTTCCAAAGAAAACAATTGAATACATCTTGAGTTTGTAGTTTCCCTTATTGTATTAGTTTGACCACGTTGACTAAAAGTTTAAACTCAACCTATAAAACTTTATACAACCGATAGAGGACGTACCATATTACCACTAACAAGAGTTACAGAGCTAAACTAGCGATAGTTGAAGTTGACCAGATGGGCTGACACCTCGTAGCAAGTCGTTCTTAACGGTTGAAGTGTTTGGAGAACTGTGTAAGGTAGTCAGTCTTGTGGAGGTATGTGACGTGTTTAGAAAAAAACGTAAAGTCAACGTAAAAATGGAGAGAACTTTATTATTTCGTATTATACAGCTTTTATAAAAGAAGGTAAGAGTTTCACTTTCACTTCAGCGAGTCAGCACGGGCTGAGAAATGCTGGGGTACCTGTCATCGGACGTGGTTCGAGGAGGCAGGTACCCTAAAAGGTCCGTTCTCATGACCTCACCCAACGGTAAAGGAAGAGGTCCCTTTAGAAGGACTGGGTCCCTAGCTTGGGTCCAGAGGGCGTAACATCCGTCTGCGAAATGGTAGACTCGGTGGTCCCTTCAGGAGGTAAGAGTTTTGACGATGTATCTTTAACTGGTTAAAACCATTGAAAATTTTTCACGTGTGACTACATGTCAACAGTGTTATGTTAGATTTGACAAGACTCACTACAATTTCTGTTGATTCACGATGGTCTTGGTCGAATACCTTGGAAAACCGGTTGGGTTATATAAGATGACTATCTGAGTTTATGTTTTGGATTTTTGTTCTACTTTGTCCTCATGATTTTTCACACTTACTTACGAAGTTTCTGTTATCTTTTCATCTCAATCAGATGAATTGTACATACAATCACCTTCACGTGTCTTGTCCCAGAACACCTTATGACGACTTTCATTACCCCCCGCCCCTTCCCTCTACCATCTTCTTCTTTTCCTCCCACAGAATGTTTCACAAGTGTAGTTTTGTATTGTAGAGTAAAAATTTTCATTTTACCCGATTATGGTCACAGCAATGACCGTGTCAGACAGTTTAGAGTTGAAAATGTTCCTTCCAATCCGTTCGGTTCATAAGACTCAGATCCTATGATGTTGTGACTCTACCTGTTAGTTGTCTCTTGTCTTGAGACTAGGACAAAATTCTTCGATTCAAATAAAAACCAGAGCAGACGTGGTGCTACCCGTGGGCTCTTTTCCCTGGAGACGCACCGGTGAAGTAGAGTGGCAGGAAGACGACCGAAGTAGTGATCTGACACCCGGGTCGGGACAGGGGAGTCGGGTCGACAGGGGCAGGGGAGTCCTCTACGGCAAGTGGGTATAAAAGCGGAGAGGAGGTCACATGTGGAATCTGTGTGGGTCACCGAATATGGGAAGAGAAAGTGAATGTGGAAGGAGAAGAGGGGTGAGGACCCTGTAGTGACCTGAGACGTCTCTCCTCTAGGTTCATCGCGAGGCGATGGAGACGAGACGTGACCTCGCGTCGACGGAGGTCGGAGTTGTGACAGGGACGCACGGTCGGGTGCTTCCGGCCCATGTGTCTCCGAGTCGCTGAAGGAACAAGAGAAGGTGGTATCGACATCTCCATCGACTGATGTTTTGTACTTCCTTTAGAGATTACATAGTTTCATTAACAAACTGTCTTGCAGAAGTTTAAGTACAAGTTTTAAAGGTTGTGTCTTCGACTTGTTTTAAACGAAAATTGTTTCCATATTTTATGTTAATGAAATAACTAAATAATGTTAGTTTATGACGGCTGATCGTAATGAAGTGAGCACGTAGTAATTTTTGTTTTCCTATAAAGGAACTATAAAAGTTTACTACGTAATGTGTTATTTGTTCTTTTCAATCTTGAATTTTACGTGGGACTAATTATTACATTTGACCATTAATTTTTTTCGTATTGATTATTAAACCAAGGAAAGAAGTATTTACCTTTAAATTTATAGAGAGGACTATCAGAACTCCAATAGTAATACAATGCTCATCACGTTTCACACCGTGTCAAAGAAGATCTTTCCACGCAGAATGTGTGGAATGACCTGTTTCCTTTGCACGTACTGTTCTGCGCATGTCAGTTACGTACTATCTTTCGTACAAAGTTTATGTTCCGTCGGGGGATCCGTTGGTATAATAAGTCCAAAGCGTAATAGCAAATACCGTAATGTCTAATTAATGTGTCTTGTATGAAGATATTTAAAATTGGGACTTCTATTTTTATTTACAACGAACTTTTTTTAATAAGGTCCATCGGTAAACCAAACATAGTCCTCTTTCACTTGGAGGTTGTCAAAGCATAGACGGTCCAGACCTTAGTGAGTGACCTCAGTCATTTACTCTGCGCGCTGTACGAGGCGCCACCGACACGGCTCAGGACGGTTCGGAGAAGAGACGTCACACGGACCGCGCCGTAGAGGCCCTGATGGGAACGTGCGCCGAAAGGGAAGAAGTAACAGCGATCTAATAGACATAATGGTATAATAAAGGAGAGAAATGGAGAAGATACCGGAAGGGAAAATTAATAAGTATTTAGGAAAGTCTTTTAGGAGTCTCTCGAGGTACTCCCCTTCAAGACCTCTACCCTTTAGGTTCCCTCCTTCTAACCCATAACCTTATAGGAACCGAAAGGGTCACAAACTCCGTTTGAAGACGGTCCAACTTCTCCGACAACGTCAAAGACTTACACCACCGTTCGAGGTATTGAGACTGAAAAGATGTTTTAGTCGTAGATGTAGTTCGAGGAAAAGATAACCCGGAAAATCTTCAGACCGGAAAAGGCGGAAATCGACAAATAAGAGAGAGGCATTAGAAAGTAAGAGTCGGTGCTCCTTAAGGTGTACGGAGAAGTTTAGACGTTAAAACCACCGGACAAGGAGATATTAACAAAATAGTAGAAAACCCCGAAACGAAGGTTACGTGCCGAGACGACCGAGGGAGAAGACGACTTCATTTTTATCATCACACAGACCTAGGGACAGTTTCTGGGGGACTTAAAGTCCGTTCACAAAGAGACACCTTTCCGACATGAAGACTCTCTCGTCCCCCGAGACCGGCAGACGTAGGAGTCGGCTCCCAGACACTCTACGGACTTCGACCCGTCGACGAAGGAACAGACACGAGACGACCCGAAAGTCAGAGAGGAGGGCGAAACGGGAGAAGGTAGAGAGGACCTACTCCTCCTCGACAAAGTACACCGATAGGGAAACGTCAAGGTCACTATTCACTCGGATAATGTGTCTTTCTTTCCATGTTAAATTGTAAAAAAATTTGAGAGAAATCATTATAGGTCATTTACGAAAGATCATAGAGGGAAAGACTTATTCGGTCATAGTGAACTTAAAAATTTTAAATATAATACAAACATTAAGGTGTCTTACGGTTTGTAAAAGGTTTTATTATTTATCAGAAAGATCCATTCGATGGTAGAAATAAGTATTTGTTTTGTAACAAATTCTTCAGTCTCATTCAGGATAAGGTTAAGGTTTAGTTGTGTGACTTAGCATAGAAAAAACTTACACGGAGTCGGGAGACGTTACGATAAACATGAGTCGAATTTTAGTCTTTTAAAGGTCAAACCTGAAGATAAGATGTTGATCGATTTCAGGAAGATAGTCGTTCCCAAGGTACGTAACAGATATAACGTGACAATTGTGTCCTTCAAGACTGTCAGTTTTCCTTCACGGGTCTTACCTTGTGTTGAAGATGTCTTAACCATAAAAAAGGGCAGTGACTCTAGGCAGTCTAGAGGAATTCAGTTAATTTCTAAATGGTTTATTGAGGAGACATAGACGGTGAAAATAATAGTCCTTTAGTGGAAACCAACTTCTAAATCGAAACATATTTCCGTAAAATTTTGGGATCCGTCCGGGAGGGGTTTGTGTCTTCTGTTACATTTCGGTGATCACTTTATTTTCACGGCCTTGGCGAATCCTCAAGTCCTTTTCTGTCCACACCTAAATTTACCAGAAACTGTCCGTTTCCTTTCTGGTTCGCCAAAGGGGAACCGGTCCGGTCGAACGAATGACACTCGATTCATAGTCTTTTCCGTAATTCTCCCCAGAGAGTTTCTGTGTGTACGGTTAGATTCCAGATACTCTTTTGGGATCCTTTTTCCTGTTCGTCACAGACGTACGGCAGTCGTCGTTAAGTCAGAACTAAAAATAAAATATAACCTCATGTCAACTAAATGTTTCAACGTAATCAGAGTCCACATGTCATTTCACTTAGTCAATGTTTATATGTACATAGATGAGAAGATCTAAGAAAAGGGTATTTCCAGTAATATCATAACTCGTCTCCAGGGACACGACACTGCATCCAGAAACAACTAATAGATAAAATATATATCATCATACACATACAGTTAAGTAAATTAAAGGAAAGTCTTTTTGATTAGAGAAGGGGTAAAATACATAAAAACTGACGTCACAAAACCCTCCTCGGTATAAAGGGAAGTTCTTGAAATAAAATATGTGTTAAGTTCAGAGGTGTTCTTTTAAAAAGATTGGGAACACCCTTTATAATTTTCACAGAGTGGACGAGTCTGACACAATCGAAGTACCGAAGTCTTTCTATGCGACCAAATTTTTTTTTTTTTTCCCGTGTAATTATATACAGTAGTAAAACAATAATTTTCTAGGTTCGTGCCCAAAATTATGAGACGGACACTGTTTCTCTTGACCGGAATCTTCGTTAAGACGATGTGTCAATAGGATAAGGACTTTTCCTAAAAAATTTTTTCCTAAGAATTGAAGGAGTTTCTCCCCTAGACACTATTAGTTTACCTCTAACTAAGTATGAAGTGGACCTCCTCGACCAAGAAAATTTAGTGACATCTAAAGTGTCAATTCCTTCATTTCTACTGTATTAGTCTTTTTGTCTTAATCCCTTCTAATTTTAGTATATTTTTGGATAGTTTTAGGATAATACGAGTATCTTTATAGTTCTATAATTGATAGTTAATGAAAAATGGGTGTACTTATGGATCTGATAGTAAAACCGGAGGATGTTTTGGTAAAATAACTTAACAAAGATTCAATATAGTAGTCGGATGATACTTAAACCATCAATTTTCAGGTTTCTTGAGTGGTTGTAAATATTATTCGTCGACGTCCGTCTTAATACTTCAAATACTTTTACTCGATTGACGACCTTTGGTTCCTCGGTACAAAGGGAAGTTCTCGAGTACTACGTAAACACTTGATATGAGGGTCGGGAAAGGGTGAAATAGAAAGACACCTCAAATGTAAAACAACATAAGGAGACACTCGGGAAACTATCGAACAGACCTTGTTCTACCTCATATTTATTGTTCATAATAATCGTTGTCATTTTTAATTGTTCATCATTGCCCGGAGGGACCACCGAGTCTCCAATTTTGTAGATGGACCTTACTCCCTCTGGGTCCAAGCTAGGGACCCAGCCCTTCTAGGGGACCTCTTTCTTTACCGTTGGGTGAGGTCATAAGAACGGACCTCTTAGGGTACCTCCCTCCTCGGGCCATCTGATGTCAGGTACCCCAGTTTTTCTCAGTCTGTGCTGACTCGTTGAAGTGAAAGTGAAAAGTGAAAGTCACAATCATTGTTCAACACAGGTTAATTAGGAGTAAAAAATAGAGGAGGAGTGATACTTGAAAAACCGTAGAGAGTGTGTAATTCGAGGAAGAACGGAAAAACGACTGTGATGTCCGTGACGAAAGACAGATAAGAATTAGGTTTATAAAATTACTAAAAGATTCAAGCACTGAACCTTGATAACAGACGGTCCAAGATAGTCAGAAATTCTGTCTGATTGACCTACGAGGGAGAGGTAGTCTTTTTTCTCAACCAATATGTCGGAAACAAGGTGGGTATAATTTAAAAAAAAGGAGTTGTAAGAAAATGAGGATATAATTCAGACATATTGACGTATGTCTGGTAAAGAAAAGGAAAAGAAGTCCAAATTCAGACAACTCTGTAAGATAAGGAATGACACTTTCACACCTATTTAAAGAGATCTGTAGGGAGGGTAGGGGAGACGTATGTAGACAGAGGGACATACTTGAGGTCAAACGAAATGTAAGTCAAAGAGTTGTTTGGTTTCAAAGTGTTTTGATACGAATTGGGTTTACCTTATGGAGGGAAACATCTTAGGACTTTGATATTGTACTGTCTTCTGTGGGTTCCTGACTCAAGGGTTTCTCGTCTCTTGAGTCGTTCTCAGTGTGACAGTAAATTTTCTAAATGGGTTACAGTAAAATTTTAGACTCGGAAATTTTCAATGGAATTTTCTTTTTTTTTAATAAAATTTTTTTAATAAAATTAATCTCCTATTACTGTTATAACACCACCACCAAAAATTAGACAAACGTACCATTACTTAAACGGGGTGTCGGTGTTGTCCTTGTTCACGGGTGGTACTGTTTTTACAGTCCTCTCTTATGAGTAGAGTCCTTTAGATTGTCACACCAATTTGAGGAAGGAAGTTGGTACTACGTTCCGATCATAAATTTCATTTATGATTCGTCTACTACTCCTTTTCCTTAATTCTTATAGACTTCTTAGATAATGAAAAATTGTTGTAGTAGGTTGGTCAGGTAGGACTTCCTCTACTCGGGACCCTAAAGAAACCTTCCTTACTACGATTTCGACTTCGAGGTCATGAGACCGGTGGAGTACGCCTCTCGACTGAGTAACCTTTTCTGGGACTACGACCCTCCCTGACCCCCGTCCTCCTCTTCCCCTGCTGACTCCTATTCTACCGACCTACCGTAGTGCCTGAGCTACCTGCACTCAGACTCACTTGAGGCCCTCAACCACGACCTGTCCCTCCGGACCGCACGACGTTAAGTACCCCAGCGTTTCTCAGTCTGTGCTGACTCGCCGACCTGACTTGACTTGACGATGAGATAGTGCTTGGACAGCTCGACGGTGTCGGATAGACGTGTGTGTGTCGTGACTGCCGTGTTGGTTCTGACGACACGAGGCCCAGTCAAGACACTGTGGCGTCGGAGTCCTCTCCCAAGTCCAGCTCCAGATGAAGGTCCATATTTGTGTGTGAGAGTTCAGACGAGTGGAAGGCTTTTCGAGAGAAACTCAAGATTTGTAACAATTACCGACAATGGTTGAAGGGTAAATTCGAAAACGGGAAAAACGACAAACACTTTCTTTTCTTTAGGTGGATCTCTGACCCGACGTATTCTGACCGTTCCCTCTCGACGTCGTTGGGTCAATGTCGACGACTGGTTCCTAATTCGTCATGTCAGGAGATTGTCACACTCAAGAATCATCAAATATCGAAGAAATTGTAAAAAAAGTTATATCACGCCATTTTTATTCATGAGGAGGAGGAGGAGGGATGGGGGACAGTCTGACTTCCAAAAGAAAGACTCAAACCATAGAGTCGACTAGTTCATTGGAGATGTGTAAGTGTTTCGTGATAGTCTTGTGATGGGACGTGTCTCCTATATTCAGGAATCGCGACATCAGAGTCCCAGAGGGGACGAGAAGTTTCCTCCGGGGAAGAAGACGATCACTTAAGAGAGTGAAGTCCGAAAACAAGGGTTGTAAGGAGTCTACTCCTGGAAGGGGACGACACAGAGATTGTACTAAAGGTTTGTGATTCGACGAATGAGAGTCCTATATAAATGTAGGTGTCGAGGGTTTTGTCGAGACAAGTTCGGGTCTACAATTCAGTTAAATCTTTTGTGACTCAAGTAAGGCAGGTGTAATTAAGAGTTTGATCGTAGTGTAAGTGTTGAGATGAGACTTTGTGTTGTGTTCCGATAAAAGTTTGTTCAGATTTGAGGTGTAGTTTAGTCGACCGACCCTAATTCATTGGTGTGAATTTCAACATGGAGGTTTTAATCTCGATTACCTTAGGTTGTTTGACGGAAATAGAAAAGATGGGGACTGTTTCAGTGTCTTAAATCTATTTCTCTTTCCCCCTGTCCACAAATTTCGGGTCGTAATTAAAATTCAGAAGGTTACTTTTGTCCTTATATCTGATCCTTACTTTCTGTGAAGGGAGGGTTCGTCCTTCCCTTCTAGGGTGCACGACGACTCGTGGATTCGGACGTTCGGCGTGTTGACTCGGGTCCGACACGCGCGTCGACGACTTCGGGCACACGGGAGCTGGGACACGAGACGCCGTCCTCCTCGGTGGTGGTGCTCGTCGACCCCGTGGCGTTGTTTCCGGGTCCTGTCGGTTTTCATTTTCACTGCTTATTTAGAATTTGTTGTTGTTGAAAATATGGAAAATATATGAGTCTTAGAGGATGGTTAGTCTCTGTGACGAAACCCTTTCGTTCACAAGAGAAAAGAACGAGGTTCATTATTTAGGAAGGAAGAGACCCCCTTTTTTTCTTATAAGACGGTTAGTTGTGTGTTAGGTGTGACACTCCGTACCGGTTCATCACTATTATTATTTAAATTTTGGTGTTTCTAAATACCCTATGTATGTTACACGAGTCGGGACGTCGACTTCCTATGTGAAGTCACCGTTTTGATTGAGAAGTTTGCATTCGGAACTTTAAAAGAGAGTTTTAATGACTGAAATCCGCTTTTAGTGACTGTATTTCCTGAAAAGATTTGGTCAGAGGTGACACGACAGACATAAAGTCGTCATTCCGTTGTATCCTCTTCTAAGACGGTCCTTTTTTGTCCTGTGACTAATACCATGACTGGAGTCCCTTTCCTCCACGGAAAGAGATCGTCCTTCTGACGTCCCGGACGAACTTCTTACCACCGGTGGGGCTGAATCCTACATGGTGAGGGTGAGGATTCGAAAGTCCAAGCAATGAGCCGGTTGTCTTTGGTCAGACATGTCTTGTCTGGGACCTCTCGATAAAGACTCAAGTTGTATATGATTGAAAATATTGACCCTATTTTATTCCACAAACTTTCCTTAGGTCATTAAGATTTACAGTATGGATTTCTTCCAGTAGTCGCCGTACTATGATGTCCGTACTTACGTATCTACTTTGTAAGTCTTCCCTCGATTTCTGGTGTCCTTTCCCAAAACTACCCAAAAGGTAATAGTCGTGGAATCCTTTGTCTTTGAGTCACTTTTAATTAACCGACCTTAATTTAATCAATAATTAAGGTCTTGGGTTTTACCGATTTGTAAACTTTAGGTTTGAGGAGATATTGTTGATTCTACTTGACTGTCTGTGAATCACGTTAGTGAAGACAGAGACCCCTTAGAAGGCCGAGTCTTTCAACACAGGTCCGTAGTAGATGGTTATTCCGTCTAGGTTAAAGGTACTAAATCTTTCTGATCCGATTCTCGTCGACCTTTCGGATTGTGTGATTGAACTTCGACACAAGGTCACCCAGTCATGAGTCGCACCGCATATACGTCCCGTTCTTGTGTAGTAATGAGAACACTGAAAGTAGGATTTATGACACAACTCTCCGTGACCTTTTTTCTTTGACGGTTCGTCAAAGTCTGAGTCATGATGAATTTTTCTTATGAGTGGACGTCGGAAAAACACTGTTCTTTATCGGAGAAGCATAAAGGGACGTCGATTGTTTGCTAGACGAGCAGACGAGACAACTACCCGGATCTTCTTTTTGTAAGGACTCAAGAAATGAAATTTTTTTTTTTGTTTTTTTTGTGTTGAAAATTCTGTCATTGCGACAAACAACGGTGTACACGGTTTGGTAATGTTGAGATAGATTTTGACCCCTTTAGATTACACATCATAGACTTTCCTGACCATTGAAGAAAGTTGAGATAATTATTTAATAGTTCCAATTATGGTCCGTGATTGAGGAAGTTCCACGAGTGTAAGCAGTTTCTGATTGGTTCTCAATTTTAGTCTAACAATGAGTTTTGTATATGAAAGAACAAAAAATTAAGTAAGAAAGAAAAGTTGTAAATTCAATGACAAATGTAATGTAAAATTTCTATTTTTTAAGTATGTAATATGTCAACTCCTTAATTACTATGGTTATAAATTACAATGCCACCTATAAAAAAGTCCATGTTGAGTGGGTTTGTTGTTTGAGTCTTCATGACTTGCGTATAAACCTAATTGATTCATCAGTGAACAGAGGAATGTAGACACAATGTAAATTCTTAATAATGTTAAGACACTTTACACAAAGTGGAGAATGTTTTCCCTCGAGGGATCCGAGTATCGCCAGTGTATAGAATGTAATTCAATATACCAATCGTCCGTTCCTCTTTCTTTGACTTCAGAAGGTTGATCCGATTACAAAAGGAGTGATTGTTTGAGTGTCTATTAAATTGTTTCGATCAGTTTCACCTTTTTCGTGATATGTGCATACAAGTATCGTCGTAATAAGTGTCATCAGTTTTTCTCCTTCATTGGATTCGTAGTTATCTTTTTACTTGTTTTACAACATATGTACATGGTACATTTTAGTCGGACTTCTCTCTCCTTTGACTGGGTACGACATTGTACCTACTTGAAGTTCCTGAACTTCGATTATTACTTTATATCGTACTCGGTGAATTTCTTTTTGTTTGTGACATACTAGGGTGAATACTCCATAGACACGAGTCAGAAAGTCAGTACAGAACTGAGAGACTCTGGGGTGCCTGACATCGGGTGGTCCGAGGAGACAGGTACCCTAAGAGGTCCGTTCTCATGACCTCACCCGACGGTACGGGAAGAGGTCCCTAGGAGGTCGGGTCCCTGACTTGGGAGTAGAG
The DNA here is from genome assembly GCA_006410555.1 of Capra ibex. Classification (NCBI taxonomy): domain Eukaryota; kingdom Metazoa; phylum Chordata; class Mammalia; order Artiodactyla; family Bovidae; genus Capra; species Capra ibex. The sequence continues at coordinate 781,376 of SJYO01007308.1, forward strand.
GATACAGTCGTCCGACTAAGAAATGGTGACTCTATAGACCCTTCGGGTTTCTGTATAGATTTCATCAGTTTAAGTATTTCGGACTTTCATCTTACCACCAACGGTCTCTGGTCCCCTTTCTTTCCACCCTGCACGAGTAAGTTACCCCCATCTCAAAGTAAAAATGTTCTACTTTTTAAAGACCTGTAGACGACGTGTTTTTACACTTATAAGAATTGTGATGACTTGACATGTAAATTTTTAATGTCTGCCGTTTAAACCCTCTAGAGACTACCAGATCACCAATCTTAGCCACGAAAGTGACGGTGTCGGGTCCAAGTTAGGGACTAGTCCCTTGACTCTAGGGTATTCGGTGTACCACACCAGTTTTTGAAAAAATTAATTTTTTTTTTAGTCTCTACCTTTTAACATACAGAAGACATGAAATGGAATCACAAAAATTGTCGTTTTTATTTTAGACACAGTCCACATTTTACTAAGTAGAACTTACGAAAAGTTTTTTACACGGTGACTACGAAGTATTCTTGTAAAGTTTCCTAGTGAAAACATTGACTCTAATCTTTATAAGACTCGTACGAATGTTTAGTACGAGTCACCTTTTGTCCGCTTCTTCCCGTGTCAGGTGAAGTCCGTTACGTACGACAGATGTAAAGAGGACAGAGATGAAGTCATTCCTTCTTCCTTGTGACTCTTTGTTCTAGTAAGAAGGTTAACAAAGTCTCCGAAGAATGAGCAGTTTGTCATTTGTTTGAAAAAGTAAGGATTTTTTCCCCCCGTCCATTGTTCTTTACTGATACCCGACTTTTATTAAAGTTGGTACCTCAGAACCTGACTTCTTTCTTGTGTACAAGACTTGTGTCCTTATAATCTATCATAGGTCTTTACTATCTCTAGAAACCCTTCTCTTGCATGTACTACTTCTTTTGATTCAATGCTGGTTGTACTAAAGAGGTTCTTTACATAAGACTCATATCGAATTTGTTCACTGTGAGGCCGAGTTCCATCCCCCTTTTTTACTTTCTTAGTTTCGGAATTGGAAAGATCCGAAACTTTCTTCGGGAGATCTTCTCGGTCACAAGAGAACTTTAGGTTTTCATGAAAGATTGATCCTACCGTGTCACATCCGTTTCGGGATGGTTCTTGGACCCGGTGACCCGTGTTCAGGAGTGAGAGGGTGACGATTCAGCGAAGTCAGTACAGGTTGAGACACACTGGGGTATCTACCGTCGGGTAGTCCGAGGAGACAGGGACCCTAAGAAGTCCGTTCTTGTGACCTCACCCAACGGTGAAGGAAGAGGTTACGTACTTTCACTTTTCACTTTCCTTCAGTGAATCAGCACAGGCTGAGAATCGTTGGGGTGCCTGACGTCGGGTGGTCCGAGGAGGTAGGTACCCTCAAAGGTCCGTTCTCATGACCTCACCCCACGGTCACGGAAGAGGTGTGAGAGGGTGATTTTGGTCGTTATAATAGACCCGGAAGTCCCAGACAAAGGAGTGAACATTTTACTACCTCAATCTGGTGTAGACACGAAGAATTCAAAATTGACTTAGACTTACGGGACGCTTTATGTACATCTGCTGAGAAGTCATCCTGGAGTCTAAGGTGGTCATTTCGATCTGGGTGTCCAAGGGTCTACGTGGACTCTTCGTCCCTACTCTACGAGAGACCCCAATGGAGTAAGATTGCGACACAGAAATCAAAGACAGGTTACTGTAGTTAGGGAAAGATGGAACCTGGCATAAATACTTCGAGGGATCAATTTGAAGTTCAAAGTGTTTTTCTCTTATAAAAAAGAAAGAGTAGAGGAAAAAGTAGTACCAAATAATGTCCTATAACTTATATGAAGGGACACAATATGTCGACCAGGAACAACCAATAGAAGAAATATATGATATCCGATACAGACGATTAGGGTTCAACGGGGTGGGGTAAAGGGGAAACGATTGGTACTTAAAAGACACTCTGACAAAGACAAAGTGTCTTTTTAAATAAACACAGTATAAAAATTTATGGTGTATATTCACTGGAGTATACCATAAAGGAAGAGACTGAATGAAGTGAACAATACTATTGGAGGTCCGGGTAGGTACAACGATGTTTACCGTAATAAAGTAAAAAAAAAAACACCGACTCATTATAAGGTACACATGTATACTGTGTTGTGGAAATAGGTAAGTGGACAGGTACTTGGACAAAGGTGCACACCCCATGACATTATCACGACGATACTTTTATCCACACATACATAGAAAATTTGACCTCAACACAGACCTATATACGTACCCTCACTCTGACGACCTAGTATACATGTCGATAAAAAGTAAATTCCCTGAGGTTGTGACAAAAAGTGTCGTCGACATGGTTGAATGTAAAGGTGGTTGTCAAAACTTAAGGAAAAGGGTGTGAGAGAGGTCGTAAAAATTAAACATCTTAAAAAAATCACTACCAGTAAGACTGACTACACTCCACCATAGAGTAACATCAAAACTAAACTTAAAGAGATTATTAATCATTACAACTTGTAGAAAAATACACGGATGACCGGTAGACATATAGAAGAAACTTCTTTACACACAAACCCAGAAGACGGGTAAAAATTAGTTGAACAAATAAAAAAACAATACTCGACAATCTTATAAAACCTTTAATTCGGGAACAGTCAGTCTATCGAACGTTTATAAAAGAGGGTAAGACATCCGACAAAAAGACAAATACCGAAGGAAACGGTACTTTTCGAAGATTCAAACTAATCCAGGGCAAACAAATAAAGATAACGGAACCCTCTGATGGGATCCTTTTGTAGCGGTACTAAATACAGTCTCTTACAAAACGGATACAAGAAAAGATCCTTAAGTTACAACAGTGCAGTTCAGAAATTCGGTAAAACTCAAATAAAGACAGATACCATGCTTTATTTGAAAAAAAAAGAAAAAAAAGTAAAGTTTTGGTCTCTTTGGTTTTCAAGAGTTCACCATTCTGGTCCTAGAGTACCGAGAAGGTTGAGGGGATTTTGAAGAGGTACATTTTAAGTTAGAGACTAGTGAGACGGTTAAGTCCTCAATGTAGAGTAAAATTTTGCGTGTGGATGAGATCAATAGACCGTGCACTCGTTAGTTTAAGGGATAATTTTATGTTCAGGATGTGGTTTAAGAACAATCTGTAGGTCGTTTACGACTGACAACTCCAAAAGTTTAGAGTTGAACTCGTAAATAATCTGTGACCTTGAACCGAAATTGAAGGACGGGTTCAAAAGAGTAGAAATTCTACTCTTATAACACTTTTAATTTGCTCAATTTTCTGTTATTTTCCCTGAACGGACCACCAGGTCATCAAATTTTAGACGGAAGGTCACGTTCCTTCCACCGAGGTAGGGATCAGTCCCTTGGTTCTAAGGTGTACGGCACCCCGTTGATTCGGGTGGGTGACGTTGATGAATCGGGTGTGAGACCTCGGGTATATAGTGTTGATCTCTCGGGTGTGTGGCGTCCGTGGTTCGGGCGCGCGGTGTCGGTCTCTCTTCGACCCGGGGACGCGGGGCTACTTCCCGGGCGCTCGGTGTCGGCCTCTCTTCGACCCAGGGACGTGGGGCTACTTTTCGGACACACGGTGTTGATTCCGGGTTGTGTCAGTTTATTTATAATAAAAATTTTTCTTAAATTTTCGTAGTCTCGATAGATGGTGGTATTTTACATATTACACCATCTTGTCTGATTTGACGTAAGAGAAAGTTGATTTCTATGACGTGTTTTGAATGAAAGTTCATCAAGAATAAAAATTTTGTTAAAAATGTCTAGAAAGAATTTCGTTTCTAATATACCAGTAAATAAATATAGACAAAACAATATATGTCTTGTAAGATAGGTTTTCGTTGTTTTATGTAAGAAGTTCACGAGTCTCTTGTAGGAGGTCCTATCTATTATCACAATCTGGTGTTTTGTTCAGAATTATTTGGATTTTTCTGACTTTAGTAAAGTTCCGTAGAAAAGGTCGGTGGTGCCTTTGATTAATGTTCTTCTTTATTTGATGTTCTTCTTTTGACCTTTTTGACATTGACACACCTCTAATTTATCGTACGGTGACTTGTTACTTATCCAGTTTCCTCTTTAGTTTTCTCTTTATTTTTTATGAAACTCTGTTTACTTTTACCTTTATTTTGTATGGCTTTGAATACTCTACGTCGTTTTCGTTAAGATTCTCCCTTCAAGTATACCTATTTTCGGATGGAACGTCTTGGTCTTTTTAGAGGTTATTAGATTGAAATGTGGAGTTCCTTGATCCCTTTTTTTACTACGGGTTCCAATCATCTTCTTTCCTTTATTGCTTCTAGTCTCGTCTTTGTCTGTTTTATCTCTAATTTTTGTTTTTTTTTTTTTTGTCTTTTCTAGTCATTTTGGTTCTCGATTAAGAAACTTTTCTAATTGTTTTAACTGTTTGGATATCGATATGAGTTGCTCATATGACTTCACTTCTCGGCTGAGTAACCTTTTCCGGGACTACGACCCGTTCTGACTTCCGTCCTCCTCTTCCCCCGTTGTCTCCTACTCTACCAACCTGCCGTAGCGACTGAGTTGTCTGTACTCAAACTCGTTTGAAACCCTCTACCACCTCCTGTCCTTTTGGGCGGTACGATGACAGGTACCCCAGTGTTTCTCAACCTGTATTGACTTGTTGTTATGAGTTTCTTCTTTTTTTCTCTTCTAAGTTCATTTTAAAATTTTACTCCCTTAAAGGACCACCAGGTCACCAATCCTGAGTGACGAAAGTGACGACACCGGACCTAAGTTAAGGATCAACCCCTTGATTCTAGGGTGTTCGGTATATTACACCGGTTGAGGGGGTGGGGGTGAAGGGGTTTGTTTGTTTTTTGTTTTTACTTTCTACAATGTTGTCTATTGTGTCTTTATGTTTCCTAGTATTTTCTGATAATACTTGTTAATAGTTATATACGGTTGTTTGACCCGTTGGATCTTTTTTTACCTACTTAAGGATCCCTTTTTTCGAAACCTTTTTTTTTTTGTCTTTTGGACTTGTCTGGTTATTCTCCGTATGGAGGTTCTATAAAGTTCAAGTCAAGGTCCGGTGACGTTATTTCGCTTACGGTCTCATTTTGTTCAATGTGTTTAAAAAACCAAAGGGTTACGTACATTTTCAATACAAATGTGATGTACACACTATCATAATACAGGAATTTTTTTTTTCCTATAAAGGAATTATGTGAATCTTATTGTTACGGTTATTCTGTGTCCCATCTGTGTTTGGAAGTTGAACAGAAATTTTTTTTTTTAGCTGTTGTAGACGTTCACGTTATTTCACTTCGGGTCACTTTACTCCATTGGTGTTCGGGGTGTGTTTTATTGGGGTCCTGGTCTACGGAAGTGACCACTTCAGATGGTTTTTAAGTTTGTTCTTAATTATGGTTAGGAGAGTTTGAGAAGGGTTTTTTGTCTTCTCATCCCTTATGAAGGGATGAGATGAATAGAATGTTCCGGTCGTAGTGGGACTATGGTTTTGTCTGTGCCTGTGGTTTTCTTTTTTTTTTTTTTCGATCTCCGGTTGTATGGGCTACTTGTCTATGTTTTTAGGAACCGTCTTATGATCGTTTAGTTCACCCTAAATAAGGTCCCTATGTTCCTGTCAAGTTGTTTAGTTTAAATGGGGTTTTAGTTACACTACTGTGGAATTGTTTTCCTTCTGATTTGTACTATACTCGTAAAGTTGTTCTATTTTTCGTAGACTGTTTTTAGTTGTGGGTGAGCACTACTTTTGAGAATTGTTTTACTTATATCTCTTTTATATAGAGTTGTAATATTTTTGGTACATACTGTCCGGATACCGATTGTATTATGAGTTGTGAAAAGGAGATTCTAGTCCTTGTTCTGTTTCTACAGGTGAGATCGACGAAAGTCAGTCGTGTCATAACCTTCAGGGAGGATCGGTGTATTTAATCTACTCTCATTCTGTAGGTTTCGTCCTTCTTTCTTCATTTTAACAAGTGATAAATACCTATTGTTCTATAATATATGGTTTTCGAGATTTCTAAGGTGGGTTTTAGAATCTTAGTTACTTACATCATACTTCAACATTCTATTTTTTAGTTATGTGTCCTTGAAGGGACCACCAGTCACCGATTCTGAGGTGTGAGGACTGCATCCCCGGGTCCTACCTCGGGACCAGTCCCTCGATCTAGGGTGTGCGGTACTGGTTCTCAAGAGTACGACGTCGATTCTAAGACGTACGGTATTGACTTCTGACTTTTAGGGTTCATGGTGTTGATTCTGGGCCGTGTCAGTTTATAAGATGTTTTAGTTATGTGTATAAAGGCAACGTAAAGATATGAGATTTTTATATATTCTCTTTAATTCTTTTGTTAGGGTAAATGTTGACGTAGCTTTCGTTATTCATGAATCCTCATTTAAATTGGTTTCTCCAATTTCTGGACATGTGTTTTTGATAATTCGGTGACTACCTTACCTAAATTTCTTATCAATTTTACGGGTATGATGTTATGTGCCTAAGTCACGTTGGACAGTTTTAAGGTTACCATGAAAAGTGTCTTTAGCTTGTTAGGATTGTCGACGTGTCTTTATGTTTTTGAGGGTTTATGGGTTTCGTTATGTTTCTTGTTTCGACGTCCTTAGTCCGAGAAACTAAAGTTTGATAGAATGTTCCGATACACACACGAATCAGCGAGTCAGCACAGGCTGACAAATGCTGGAGCACCTGACATCGGGTGGTCTGAGGAGACAGGTACCCCAAGAGGTCCGTTCTTGTGACCTCACTCAATGGTACGGGAGGAGGTCCCCTAGAAGGGTTAGGTTCCTGACTTGGGTCCAGAGGGTGTTATTCCCGTCTAAGAAGTGGCAGACTCGGTCGTCCCTGCGGATGTTTCGATGGCATCAGTTTTGTGATACTATCGTATTTTCTGTGTTTCTAGTTACCTTGTCCTATCGGATCTTTATTTAGGTACTTATTTGCCAGTCAATTGTTCACAGATTGCTCGGTTCTTATATGTTGTCCCTTTCCTGTCAAAGAAGGTATTTACTATTACCCTTTTGTCCTATCGGTGCACGTTTTCTTACGTTAACCTGGTGATGGAATGTGTTGTATGTTGTCAATTGAATTTTACCTAATTTCTTGCATTCTGGACTTTGAGGTGTTTCTTTTGAGTCCGTCTTTCGAGAAACTGTATTAAGAACCAGCACTATTAAATAATTGACTGTCGTTTTCGTTGTTTTCGGTTCTCACCCTGATGTAGTTTGATTTTTCGAATACGTGTCGTCTCCTTTAGTTTTCCTTTTCCGTTGGATGGTTTACCCTCTTTTATAAACGTTTAGAATATAGACTACTCCCCAATCATAGGTTTTATTGTTTCTTAAGTATGTTATATTTTTATTTTTCGTTTTGTTAGACTAATTTGGTGTCGTTAGAAGAGAAGCTCTTTTAGTCTCTATGGTTCCCTTGTAAAGTACGGTTCTACCCGTGCTGTTTCCTGTCTTTACCATACCTGGATTGTCTTCGTCTTCTATAATTCTTCTCCCCCGTTCTTATGTGTTTTCTTGAAATGTTTTTTCTAGTATTACTGGGTCTATTGGTGTTACCACACTAATGAGTGGATCTCGGTCTGTAGGACTTTACACTTCAGTCCACCCGGAATCCTTCGTAATCATACTTGTTTCGATCACCTCCACTACCTTAAGGTCAACTCGAGAAAGTTTAGGATTTTCTACGACGACAATCTACTACGATCGTGAGTTTTACGGTCGTTTAAACCTTTTGAGTCGTCACCGGTGTCCTGACCTTTTCCAGTCCAAAGTAAGGTTAAGGTTTCTTTCCGTTGCGGTTTCCTACAAGTTTGATGGTGTGTTAACGTGAGTAGAGTGTTCGATCGTTTCATTACGAGTTTTAAGAGGTTCGGTCCGAAGTTGTCACTCGAAAGTCTACAAGTTACACCTAAATCTTTTCCGTATCATTGGTTTCTAGTTTAACGGTTGTAGGTGACCTAGTAGTCTTTTCGTTCTCTCAAGGTCTTTTTGTAGATGAAGAGGAAATAACTGATACGATTTCGGAAACTGACACACCTAGTGTTGTTGGACGCCTCTTAAGAAGTTCTCATCCCTTACGGTCTTGTTGAATGGACGGAGGACTCTTTAGACATACGTCCAGTGCTTCGTTGTCTATCTTGACCTGGTGCCTTGTTGTCTGACCAAGGTTTAGCCCTTTCCTCGTGTAGTTCCGACATATGACAGTGGGACGAATAAATTGAAGATACGTCTCATGTAGTACTCTTTACGACCCGACCTCCTTCGTGTTCCACCTTAGTTCTAACGGTCCTCTTTATAGTTATTGGAGTCTATACGTTTACTGTGATGGGAATACCGTCTTTCACTTCTTCTTGATTTCTCGGAGAACTACTTTCACTTTCTCCTCTCGCTTTTTCAACCGAATTTTGAGGTGTAAGCCTTTTGATGCTAGTACTGTAGACCAGGGTAGTTAAGTACCGTTTTTCTACCCCTTTTGTCACTGTCTGAAATAAAACCCCCCAAGGTTTTAGTGACGTCTACCACTAACGTCTGTACTTTAATTTCCTGGGAACGAGAAACCTTCTTTTCAAGACTGGTTGGATCTGTCGTATAATTTTTCATCTGTGTAATGAAACGGTTGTTTCCAGGTAGATCAGTTTCTATACCAAAAAGGTCATCAGTACATACCTACACTCTCACCCTGATATTTCTTTCGACTCGCGGTTTCTTAACTACGAAAACTTGACACCACACCTCTTCTGAGAACTCTTAGGGAACCTGACGTTCCTCTAGGTTGGTCAAGTAGGATTTCCTTTGGTCAGAACTTATAAGTGACCTTCCTGAATACGACTTCGAGTTTGAGGTTATAAAACCGGTGATTACGTTTCTTGACTGAGGAACCATTCTGGGACTACGACCCTTTCTAACTTCCACCCTCTTCGCCTACTGTTTCCTACTATGCCAACCTACCGTAGTGGTTGAACTACCTGTACTCAAACTCATTCGAGGTCCTCAATCACTACCTGTCCCTTCGGACGACACGACGTCAGGTAACCCAACGTTTTCAACCTATGTTGACTCGTTAACTTGACTTTGGTGTCCGTCTCTTAGAGTCATCTGTAAAAACAAAAAACAAAAAAAGGTCTTTTTATGGGTTTTCACCTTGACGTTCTATCATACCATTAAGATGAAATTTAAAAAGTTCCCTGGAAAAAAGTGTCACCGGCGTGGTTACATTCATATGTCAGGGTGGTTGTCACGTGTGCCCAAGGGAAAAGAGACTAAGACCGGTTGTGAACAATGAAGCATAGAAAATTTCTCAGTGGTAAGATTGGGCCTCCTAAAGGAGATACCGAGTCTGTCATTTATTAGAACTTTACGCGTTCTGGACCCAAGTCAGGGACCAAACCCTTCTAGGTGACCTCTTCCCTTGTCGATGGGTCAGGTCATAAGACCGGATCTCTTAAGGTACCTGTCTCCTCGGACCATCCGATGTCAGGTACCCCAACGTTCTCAGTTCTGTGTTGAACCGTTGATTTGGTGTTGGTAAGGTTGTCCACTCTCTACTATAGAGCCCCAAAACTAAATAAACGTAAAGGGAATAATCACTACAACTCGTAGAAAAGCACATGGACAACCGGTAGGCACAGAAGAAACCTTTTTACAGATAAGTTTAGGAGACGGACAACAAATTAGTCTAAAAAAAAAAACGATAAAACCTATGATTGAGTAGTATACATTGAACGTTTATAAAAGAGGGTAAATCATCCAACGGAAAAGTAAAACGACGACACGTATTCAAAGAATCAAACTACATCGGGGTTTCCTAATATGAAAGAACTATGAGAAACAACGAAGTCAAGAATAAAAGAAACGAAAAGATAGTCGTTAACGCCATTCGACGAATATACCGAGGGTTACTGAAGAGGGAGGACCCTAAGTGTTGGAATATATTAGAAGGAAGGAGTTTACACCCAACCTGGATCACTAAATGTAGATTCTTTGTCATGTTAGTTCCACTACCTCCTAGTGAAGGTACCGATCCATTGGTTTCTAACAGTGAACGTAGAACCATCACGAGAGAGAGGGAACGAATCAAATCACGTCGGTTGTCAGTACAACAAGCGACGGGGTTCCTTTGTGAGTGGACCTTCCCATACTCCATCGGACGGTTGTCGGTCGTTCCTTGACTTCAGGAGTTAGGTTTTGGGGAGTTCCTTACTTTAGAACGGGAGTTGGGACACTCACTTGAACCTTCGTCGAGGACGGAGTCCTCTCGGAAGTTTGGAGTGGAATTGACATCGGAACATTTTCTGGGACTTCGTTTCTTGGGTCGTTTCAGTACGGAAATAGGGGCTATGTGTCTTTGACACCCCTTTGTTTACACACGACAGAATTCGACGATGCAAAGCCCTATTGAATAGAGTCATCAATTGACACCGAGGTGACCATTTCTTAGGTGGACGTTCCGTCCTCTGGACCCAAGTTAGGGACCCAATCCTTCTAGAGGACCTCTTCCCTTTCCGATGGGTGAGGTCTTAGGACCTCTTAAGGTACCTAAGATACCAGGTACTCAGGTACCCCAGTGTTTCTCAGCCTTTGCTGTCGCTGAAAGTGAATTCATAAGTGAATTCCATTGATTATGAAATTATCATACCATAGACAATAAACATTCGACGGAGTTTGAAATAAACCTTTATCTACAAATTTATACCTTTGGTCGCTGACCGGTTAGGAATGTACCGACCCTATAGGACAGTGACTTATAACCCTTATAATCGAAAAAACTATGGTGTTAGAGTATAATTTTATGAAAGACCGTGAATCCCAAATGTTATGTGACTAAACTCTTAGGACACATTTAAGAGTACCTTTAAACATGGAGACTAGGTCTATCCTACCTTATCGACCGTAACCAAATGGGAGGTTAACATTTGTTGATGTTTTGACCCACTTCATATTTCTTTGTTGTCAAATATCTACCGACTCTTTTTTTTCATTGTCTTCCTATGTAAAAGTTCTTTACCCTTTACATGTTCCACTTTGGACGTAAGGGGAACCGTAAGACTCACGTAGAAGGTTTTGTCTCATGTCCTTTTATTTCGGGTTCTTCCGTCATAGAGTAATCGGTTTCAAGTCAGTGAGTCAACACAGGTAGAGACACACTGGGGAACTTGTCGTCGTACGGTCCGAAGGGACAGGAAGTGATAGAGACACTCAAACGAGTTTGAGTATACGTAACTCAGCCACTATGGTAGGTTGGTAGAGGAGGAGACGACGGGAACTAGAGAGGACCGTAGTCCCAGAAAAGGTTACTCATCCGAGAAGTGTAGTCCACCGGTTTCATGACCTTGAAGTCGGAGTCGTGGTCAGCAAGGTTAGTTATAAGTCCCGACTAAAGGAAATCTTAAGACTAGAACGACAGATTCCTTGAGAGTTCTCAGAAGAGTTCGTGGTGTTAAGCTTCGGTAGTTAAAGAGCCACGAGTCGGAAGATATCATACCAGGTTGAGAGTGTAGGTATGCACTGAAAACCTTTTGGTATCGAAACTGATAGGACTAGAAACAACCGTTTCACTAGAGAGACGAAAAATTATACAACAGATCTAAACAGTATCGAAAAGAAGGGTCCTCGTACGTAGAAAATTAAAAGCACCGACGTCAGTGATAGACGTCACTAGAACCTCGGGTTCTTTTACTTTAGGCTGTGACAAACGTGAAAAGGGGTAGATAAACGGTACTTCACTACCCTGGCCTACGGTACTAGAAACAAAAAACTTACAACTCATTATTCGGTCGAAAAAGTGAGAGGAGAAAGTGGAAGTAGTTCTCCGAGAAATCAAGGAGGAACGAAAGACGGTATTCCCACCACAGTAGACGTTTAGACTCCAATAACTATAAAGAGGGCCGTTAGAACTAAGGTGGAACACGAAGTTAGGTCGGGTCGTAAAGCGTACTACATGGGACGTATATTAAGTTTATTCGTCCACTGTTATATGTCGGAACTGCATGAGGAAAGGGTTAAACCTTGGTCAACCAACAAGGTACAGATCAAGATTGACAACGAAGGACTGGACGTATGCCCAAAGAGTCCTCCGTCCATTCCACCAGACCATAAGGGTAGAAAAGGTGTCAAGCAACACCGGGTGTGTCAGTTTCCGAATCGTATTAGTTACTTCGTCTTCATCTGCAAAAGACCTTAAGGGAACGAAAAAGATACTAGGTTGACTACAACCGTTAAACTGAAGAACAAGGAGACGGAAAAGATTTATATCGAACATGTAGACATTCAAGAGTCAAGTGGATGACAACTTCGGTTCGAACTTCCTAATTCCTCTGCCTTTGACCTTCCTTTTCGATCTAAAACTCCTCAGGTGCCAATCTCCCTTCACGTTACATCTGTGGGATGTTCATACGTAGTTTCTGAGAGTCTAAGAACCGATTGTAGATTCGACATGTACTTGTCCGGGGTTGAGGTCCTTCGACTCGTCTTTAAGAATCGTTACTTAAGTCTTCGGTGTGTCACAACCCCTCTGTCGAACGTCAAACCCAGCTCTCTTTCATAATGGAAACCACTTGTGAACCCTGAGACTCAACTCTGGAGTTTTCAGGTCGGGACACTCATTCCGGTGTGAGATCCGTAGTACCCATTTTGACTTTGTCTGGTTGACACCATTTCGGATTTTAGTTCGGACCTGACTTAGTTCTACTAGGTGATCGTAAAATTAACAGTCGGTCTTCTTGTTCGATAATTGTTGCAAGAAACCTCCTTTTATTGTTTAAGTCTTGGAGGTATTGTGTAGTAGGTATTGCACATTATATGTTATTTCAATGGTCGTGTAGTTCGTCCTTTTACCGTGATTGTCTTTGCCTTGGTCTCTAATGGGTCCATAACCTTTTCGTTCCTTGAGATACGAATTCTACGATTTCTTTTGTCTCTTTCTCTTGTGTTGTCTACTTTTGATGTCTTACCCTATTTTCAAGACATTCTTGTACCTGAAACACAGTTTAGAAACTACGGGTCTAATGGACTATTCTGTCACTGGTGAGTACGCAAACTACCCAGTTACTTGTCAATCAGTCTACCTTCCTGCTTTCTCCAACACAACTCCCAACCACTGTTTTGGTTTCTAAGAATTTACGGTTTGCTCGTAATTACATAAAGTATCTTTTATGGTTTTATTTTGAAACGTAGTTTTAGATTTTATTTGTTGATATGTATACATATATGTGGATATGACTCGTGTTCTTTTGGTCAGTCACCATGTAAATGAAGTAAGTGATAAAGTAGGTAGGTCAGAACTCCTGTAAAATTGGTCGTCAAAGGATGAGGGAGGACTCATTTGTACTTTCGTGTTGTGGTGTTTTACAAGATTTCGGAAATATTTTTCACTTTGTCGAAATCTACACCATTGTGGAATGATGTGCGTGCACACGAGACAGTTCAGGTCACGAAAGCGCTGGGGTACCCGGGATCGGGTGGTCCGAGGAGACAGGTACCCTAATAGGACTGTTCTTATGATCTCACCCAACGGTAAAGGACGAGGTCCCCTAGAAGGGTTGAGTCCCTAGCTTGAGGGTAGAGGCTACCGAGGACGTGACCGTCCGTCCAAGAAATGGTGACTCCGTGGACCCTTCGGGGGAATAAGGTACACGGGACATGCTTAAGGAGGGAACGACTTAAGAGGAGTCTTTATCGGCTGTGAAAGGTGTACGGGCAGGGGGAGGGGGTGGCACTTGGGACACTTGACAAGAAGGATGTGTTAGTTACACTAGGGGTACCTTGAACGACATAAATATTTAATGGATCAGGGGATCTGTAGATTTCTTTGGTAAGGTCGTATAAGAGTTTGAATCCTGGTCTCCCATGCAGTCCTTTCAAAACTAACCAATATTGATCGGTCCACCTTTTACATCTAAACCTTAGACCTCCCTCTTCATTTCGTTATTTCAGACTACTCCGTCTCGTCTTTTTGGACTAATAGAACTCAGGGACCAGGGTATTCGGGAATCTGATTGGATGTAACATCAGAACGGGAAGGACGTGGAAGCAAAACGTACAAAGTAAAAAACCCCCCTTCCCCTCTCCCCTCCGTTACGACATACCGTGCGTCCTAAAATCAAGGGGTTGGTCCATGACTTAGGCACGTGATCTGTCACCTTCGAGTCTCAGAATTGTAGACCTGGAAGTCCACGGAATGTGGATGGAAAACTAAAGTTATTTAATAGGGAAAACTAAATTCGATTAAACTTTACCTAAAGATAGTGGACACTGGTTGTTTTGAGGATTGATGTCGATCTGATGGTTCACTGACGGGAGTGGTTCATGTACGATTGACGGAATTTTGATGTCCAAGTATGACACAAGAAAGGGTTTCCTTTTTTTTTCATAGTGAAAGATAATTTAAAGGTAAATAAATAAACACAGGAACCCCTTTGACATTCATTTCTACTTTTCCTTTCCTTATAGTAATGGTTTGTGTTATTTGACCGTCTCCTTTTAGATTACATGAGAACTTGGAACGCCATTACAGGAGTTACCTCTCGTTTCAGTAAGTGAGAGGTAAAGGTTTAGTTAAATGATACTCAGATGATACTACGAAGATTTCATCGTAGGGGATTGACATTCATCATGTGGCTGACACATTGATTATATTACTTGACATGAGTCCTATTGACGAGTTGACAATCTCTCCTTCTGGAAAAACTAAAATTCAGTTAAAGGGGTGTCCGTCAGACGACGTAGAGAGAGGAAGGAGTTCTAAAGTCAAATGGAACGGGGGGGGTACTGGTGGGGAAAAAAATTCTTGACGGTAGTAGACGACACTTCTGTTTAATGTCCTACTTTTGGTTGTCACTCAGGACTTTAGTTAGGCACCCAGTGTTGGTCGTAAATTTTTTGAGATTATCATTTTTAATCTCACGTAGTATATATTGTGATGTGTCTAAGTCGACCATTTCTTAGGCGGACGTTGCGTCCTCTGGAGTCAAGTTAAGGACCCAGTCCTTCTAGGGAACCTTTCTCCCTATCCGATGGGTGAGGTCATAAGAACCTGAAGGGACCATCGAGTTTGTTATTTTCTTAGGCGGACGTTACGTCTTCTGGACCCAAGTTAGGGACCCGACCCTTATAGGGGACTTCCTCCCGTGCCGTTGGGTCAGGTCATGAGAACGGACCTCTTAGGGGCTGTCTCCTCGGATCTCCCGATGTCAGGTACCCCAACGTTTCTCTGTGCTGACTCTGGTCGTGTTGTCTCATATAGTGTATGTTATGATATATGTGTATGTGTCGTGAGATGCAAAGTTCAAAAGATGTAAAAACAGAGTAAAACCCAAATTAAATACTTACCGGGACGTAAAACGTGTAGGTATTCCTTAGTTCGAGACTTCATTGTATGTGGATCCATACACACATGACAGGAATTCGTTTTTACAGAATAACGCCTAGTGTCAATTTTGTTTACCCGTTTGTGCTAGATTATCTTTCTACTCTGTGAAATAAATCTTAGAACGAAAGTTTAGGTTGATAGTGGTGAATAAGACGTCAAGGTTCTAAAGTAGACACTTTACAATTTGTAGAGTATGTCGATGACTCCTTTGTTTTGTTATTATAAATATTCACGGACGACGGTTGGGGTCCTGAGACATTAATGACCCATTCAGAATCACGAAATGACGGTAGGGAGTCTCACGAAGGTGGTTCGAATCGGATCGGACACTGTTCTACTTTAAAAGGAACGATAAAAAGTCCCGTTCTAAAATAAAAATAACAGTTATATTAATTGTACCTTATCAATGTTTCTGGGGTATGCATGTTCCGGTAGGAAACCTGGTATGGACTATGGAAATAAATCTACTCTTCTCAACTCGTGAGATTTCTCGTGAAGTCGAAGAGTTGTATAAGAGTCGCGAGAATTTTCCCGGTTTGTGTTTCTTGTGTTGACACCAGTGTGTCACTGTACCTGAGACAGGAATCTCAAACGTCTCATCCATTCACTTCGTACTCGTTGTGTCCGTATACATTTGACTTCAGACTGTAGTAAGGGTTTGTCTGGCTTGTGTTTCTTGATCTTTAATAGAGTGTAGTCAAAACTGTAAACGACGATCGTGAACGTAGTGGTTTTAATTCACATTCCTTTCTTTACGGATTTATATGTGGTTCATTAAAATATTCAATGTTAAAAGGTATAACTTTTAACTGCCCTTTTTTTTTTTGGTTGAATAAGTCTCGGGTTTCTAATCAATAAGGGGGGTGGTTGCAGTTATGTTAAGTAGGATAAAAGGAAAACTGGTTGAAGTTTTTGGTCTTTTAATCTTGTGTCATAAGTATGATATATAATTTTACTGTTAAAGTTCGACCAGAGAAGGTATAGAATTTTTAGTGACACTCCTTTATCCGGATGTTTAAGTATGACGTTTAGATTGTATTTTCTTCTTTATGATTTCGTCTCTTCCCGAAGGGTCCACCGCGGTCACCATTTCTTGGGCGAACGGTTTCGTCCTCTGTGTCTTTGCGCCCTAACTAGGGACCCAACCCTTTAAGGGTATCTCTTCCCGTACCGTTGGATGAGGCCATAAGAAAGACGGATCTCTTAGGGTCCCTGTCTCTTCGAACCACCAGGTATCGCAGTCTGTGCTGATTTCGCTGAATCGTGGTACGTGATCTCGTTTCGGTGAGCTATAACTGTTTCTTAGACATTAAGTCATATTTGTTCCTGGTATAACTTTACTTATAAAATTCATATAATTCTGTCTTCTTAATGATCTTTCTTCAGTACTATAGTTGTATTCCATCGAGGTATTGCATAAACTCAGTGATTAGATGAATTAAACAGATCCGAATAAATAGACATTTCGACCCTTCGTTAATAATAAATTAAAGTTCCTACGAAAGTCCTGTGTACTAATATTTGGATCCATGACATTATTCAGGAATACGTTAGTCAAACCTTATGTGATACTACAGTAATCTTTTTCGAACATATCTGATTACCCTACGAGTTTCCGTGAGTTTTAATATCGTAACTCTTCACAAAGAGTACAACTCAGACGACCTATGATCTTACTTATAACCGACCGTATTTTCTTACACAAACAGAATTTTTTTTTAAGTCAGAAGATTACTTTTATAATTAAACGTTTCTATGTACGTTGGGTTACAAGGGTCGTCGTAATAAATGTTAACGGTTCTATGTCTTCGGTGGTTGTATGGGTAGTTGTCTACTTATCTTTCCCCACATACACATATACATATATATCTATACAAATAGTCGTGTATGTGTGGTGTGTGTTTATTACCTTATGATGAGCCGGTATTTTTTTTCTTACTCTACAGCGGTAAACGTTGTTGTACCTACCTGAACCTCCCATATTCACTTTATTCAGTCCATCTCTTTCTGTTTATGGTACTGTAATGAATGTACACTTTAGATTTCCTTTTTTTACTTACATAATTATATAAGTTATTGTTTTTTGAACATTAGTTTTGAAACTAAAACATAGTCTGAACCTATGTCTTTTGTGTGATCACCAATGGACATCCCTCTTCCTTCCTCCTATCCCGTTCTGTCCTATCCCTTGATTCCCCATGTTTGATGTGTATTTTGTATATTCGATGTCCTATATCATGTTGTCTTTTACTTTTTTAGACAGAAAATTTTGACTCACTGTTGTTTAAGTCTCCGGTCTGTGAATATGAACCGTGTCAATTTTACTAAGTTCATTTGCAATTAAAGACAAGATAACAAGAGAAGATAATTTGTCGATCTGGATTTTGAATTTAGAAAGTTTAGAGTTTACCGAATTCTTAAGTTCTACGGTTTAAAGACTATGAACAGATGTATTTGACATACCGACCTAATACCTAAATACGATCTGAGGATTCTGATGAGTTTTAAGAGAAGATATTTTTCCATTATGGTGACGGTTCAGTTGATTAAAAAGGATTTGACCACTAAGACGACGAGGTAGATTTGACAGTGGGTCAAGGTCAGAAAAGTATTCGATGGTGTGTGATCACCCCGTAAACCGACCCCAATACGACTTCGTTCGTCGGTTTATTTCACTTCAATTGACCTTTACTTGGTTACCAGTAAAACGTTCCTGTGAACTTGAAACTTCGTGAAACACTTGACGACCAATAAAGATTATTACAAGGACACTTCAAAGTCATGACTCGGTAGGTAATATAAAGTGACGGTTCATATGCAGTGGAATTTTGGTTCTTTTCACGTTCTGTAAAGGGACCAAATTTTTTTTTTTTTAGTGTTTAGATCAGACCAAGAAAAATTCACATTTGTTGAGAATGGTTACCCCCGTCCCGAGTTGTTATTTTGACTTTTCGTGAAGAGTATCGTCGATTGGGCCGTGGTCGGTAGACCCTTGGTATCGAAATCCAGAATCTTAGAATTTGAAAAATTCGAGTGGTTCAGGTTCACTCTAAAAATTTAATTCTCAAAACCAGACTAATAACATTATTGATTGAGAATGTGAAGTAATGTATGGCCCATGACAAGATCCGAGGAATGAAAACAAATGAGAGAATTAGGAGTATTGGTTGGTGTTTCTCACTCTAGTTGATTAAACGGGTTCCAGTATATCAATAATTCGTTGTTTCGATCTTAAGTTTAGGTTCGTCAAATCCAGGGCTTAGATATGAAAATTAGGTGGTCCGACATGACGAAGAGATGTCTTACCAAACTAAGGACGGGTCTCGAGAGGGTGGTGTGCACAAGAGTCCCAAGGTTGCACTCTTTGATTATTAAAAGGTATACAAGAAAAAAGGTTTGGGTGATAGTATCAACTTGACTTTTTTCAATGGAACAGACAGATGTTGAATTCATTAGATTGAAAACATAGGTTTTATCTGTGGGAGAGACCTTTTGGTTTTCTATGTCACCGGTCCGCCTTTTATTGAGCACAAACAAAATTTTAGCGATGTGGACTCCACGGATTTTTGTATTATTCCTCGATAGTTACGAAAAAGACTCTTTCCATTTGTAGATGGTATGAAAGGACTATGGAATTCACTACTTTGACTCGATTTTTGTCCGTGTCGAGACAGAAAGGGGGGGTCGACAGAGATTAAATCAACTCTTTCCTTTCAGAGTCAAATACGTACACTTGTGTCCCCTCTTTACCCACTTCCCTTTGTCCCCACTCTCTAATACTAAAGAGGTGTCACCCCTGCGAGTCTGAAGTCTGGGACACAATCTTCAATCTTGGTCATAATGTGTGGTAAAGAGTCACAGAGAGGTCCGACGTTTCTCCACCAATGCACCGCGAACCTCCGTAAAGGAGGCCAGACCTCTCCACCGTCGGGAACAACCACCCTCGGGGGAGCGGGTCCCGGGACCCCATCCCCCGCGGACTTCCGCCGCCCTTGTCCTCCGTCCTCGAAGGGTCCCTAGGGGCTCCCCGGGAGACGCCAACGAACCGACCTCGGCGCCATCCCGGCGCGGACAGACGCGGGGGGTCTAAAATCCTAGTGGGTGCGGTTTGGTCGAAGGGCCGGAGGTCAGTCCACGTGCGGCTCTACCCCAGGACTCCGTTTCCACGGGCTCTCGGCTGCGTTGGGAGACACCCGGTGAGTGGTCCAACTCCCCAGGAAGGTAATGAAGGTATCTGGGGCCCCATTCGCCGCCGGACGCCTTCCCCTCGCTGCCTAGGGCCCGTGTACCTCCCCTTGTCGACCTCTCGCGCTTGCGTCGCCGCCGTTGGCACCGGGGTGAGGCGCGGGGGTGTCGGTCGTCGCCCGCGTCTTCTTCGTTGTTGGGGTGGTGAAGGAGGAGGCCGCGGCGCAGCGCCCGGGCGGAGGATGCGGTGCCGGTGCGTGCGCAGTTCTGCAGTGTGCGTCGACCAAGTTCCACCCTCACTCCTGTCCCTCACCCACCCCGAGTTCCTTCCGCCCCGTGCCTGTCTGAAAGAGCGCCAGGCAGAAAGGAGAGCGCTCTTCGTATCGATGTCGAAGAACTTCTGAGTATCCAGTGGACGTCTCCATGTCGGCACATCCTAAATTTCACCGTCTGAAGACGATAGCCAGAGAGGATGTATGAAGGTCGCATTGAAGAGTGTTTAAGTGAGTCATAGTGGTCTAGGAGGGAACGAGAGTCCGAGGCCCGAACCAACAACGTGGACTAAAAAAAAGGGGGACGTCTTAACTCTAAACTCGTTACCACCGAGTCGCCGTTTCATGGACGTGACGTCCTTGGTGGTCTGGTCCCTGTCTTGTGCCCAAACTGGGGACCCAGCACTTCTAGGGGACCTCTTTCCGTACCGTTGGGCGAGGTCATAAGACCTTTCAGGGTACCTGTCTCCTCGGACCACCCGATGTCAGGTACCCCAGCGTTTCTCAGCCTGTGCTGAATCGGTGAATTAGTGGTCTGGTGCGTGACCGAATCTGCGACAACCTCCTTCTGTTTGCTAAGTCCCGACACGGGAGTCAAGTCAAGTCAACGAGTCAGCACAGGCTGAGAAACGCTGGGGTACTTAGCGTCGTGCGGTCCGGAGGGACAGGTAGTGGTCGAGGGCCTCAAGTGAGTCTAAGTTGCAGGTAGCTCAGGCATTACGGTAGGTCGGTAGAGTAGGAGACAGCAGGGAAGAGGAGGACGGGGGTTAGGGAGGGTCGTAGTCTCAGAAAAGGTTACTCAGTTGAGAAGTGTACTCCACCGGTTTCATGACCTCGAAGTCGAAATCGTAGTAAGGAAGGTTTCTTTCGGGTCCCGACTAGAGGAAGTCTTACCTGACCAACCTAGAGGAACGTCAGGTTCCCTGAGAGTTCTCAGAAGAGGTTGTGGTGTCAAGTTTTCGTAGTCAAGAAGTCGCGAGTCGGAAGAAGTGTCAGGTTGAGAGAGTTGGTATGTACTGGTGTCCTTTTTGGTATCGGAACTGATCTGCCTGGAATCAGCCGTTTCATTACAGGGACGAAAACTTATACGACAGATCCAACCAGTATTGAAAGGAAGGTTCCTCACTCGCAGAAAATTAAAGTACCGACGTTAGTGGTTAGTGGTAGACGTCACTAAAACCTCGGGGGTTTTTATTTCAGACCGTGCCAAAGGTGACAAAGGGGTAGATAAAGGGTACTTCACTATGCTGGTCTACGGCACTAGAAGTAAAAGACTTACAACTCGAAATTCGGTTGAAAAAGTGAGAGGAGAAAGTGAAAGTAGTTCTCCAAAAAATCGAGGAGAAGTGAAAGACGGAATTCCCACCATAGTAGACGGATAGACTCCAATAACTATAAAGAGGACCGTTATAACTAAGGTCGAACACAAAGAAGGTCAGGTCGCAAAGAGTACTGCACGAGACGTATCTTCAATTTGTTCGTCCCACTGTTATGTTTCTGAACCGTATGAGGAAAAGGATAAACCTTGATCAGACAACAAGGAACAGGTCAAGATCGACAACGAAGGACTGGACGTATGTCCAAAGAGTTCTCCGTCCAGTCCACCAGACCATAAGGGTAGAGAAAGTCTTAAAAGGTGTCAAATAACACTAGGTGTGTCAGTTTCCGAAACCGTATTGGTTATTTTGTCTTTATCTACAAAAAGACCTTGAGAAAACGAAAAAGACACTAGGTCGCCTACAACCGTTAAACTAGAGACCAAGGAGACGAAAAAGATTTCGAACTTGTAGTCCTTCAAGTGCCAAGTGCATAACGACTTCGGACCGAACCTCTTAAAACTCGTAATGAAATGATCGTACATTCTACTTACGTTAACACGCCATCAAACTCGTAAGAAACCGTAACGGAAAGAAACCCTAACCTTACTTTTGACTGGAAAAGGTCAGGACACCGGTGACGACTCAAAAGGTTTAAACAACCGTATAACTCGAGTCGTAAAAACGTCGTAGTAGAAAGTCCTAAACTTTGTCGAGATGACCTTAAGGTAGTGGAGGTGATCGAAACAAGCATCACTACGAAAGATTCCGGGTGAATTGAAGTGTAAGGTCCTACAGACCGAGATCTACTCACTAGTGTGGTAGCACTAATAGGCCCAGCACTTCTAGAAAAAACATGTCAAGAAGACACATAAGAACGGTGGAGAAGAATCAGAGAAGACGAAGACAATCCAGGTATGGTAAAGACAGGAAATAACTCGGGTAGAAACGTACTTCACAAGGGAACCATAGAGATTAAAAGAACTTCTCTAGAGACCAGAAAGGGTAAGACAACAAAAGGTGATAAAGAAACGTAACTAGCGACTTCTTCCGAAAGAATAGAGAAGAACGACAAGAAACCTTGAGACGTAAGTCTACGAATAGAGAAAGGAAAAGAGGAAACAAAAAGCGGAGAGAAGAAAAGTGTCGATAAACATTCCGGAGAGGTCTGTCGGTAAAACGAAAAAAACGTAAAGAAAAGGTACCCCTACCAGAACTAGGGACAGAGCAGATGTCACAGTCCTTGGAGTAAGGTATCAAGTAGTCCGTGAGATAGTCTAGATCCGGGAATTTAGATAAAGAGTGAAGGTGACATATTAGTATTCCCTAAACTAAATCCAGTATGGACTTACCATTCCTCGTCGCCGACGTGAAGCAACCTCGTCGGCACTTCTCTATGGGGTACGGGTTCCGTTCTCTTTGGGTTCATTCTACCATCCACAACATTCTCCCGTAGTCTCCCGTCTGTGTGACTTTGGTATGAGTGTCTTTTAATCAGTTAGATTAGTGCGATCCTGGTGTCGGAACACATTGAGTTACTTTGATTCGGTACGGACACCCCGGTGGGTTCTGCCCGCTCAGTACCACCTCTCCAGACTGTCTTACACCAGGTGACCTCTTCCCTTACCGTTTGGTGAAGTCATAAGAACGGAACTCTTGGGGTACTTGTCATACTTTTCCGTTTTCCTGTCCTATGACTTTCTCCATGAGGGGTCCAGTCATCCACGGGTTGTGTGATGACCTCTAGTCATCTCTTTATTGAGGTCTTTCTTACTTCCCTACCTCGGTTTCGTTTTTGTTATGGGTCGACACTTACACTGACCACTATCTTCGTTCCAGGCTACACCATTTCTCGTTTGACGTATCCTTGGACCTTACAGTCCAAATACTTAGTTCCGTTTAACCTTCGCCAGTTTGTTCTCTACCGTTCTCACACTTGCAGTTGTAAGATCCTTAGTCGCTTGACTTTACCTGACCTTACCCACTTAAATTGAGTCTACTGGTAATATAGATGATGACGCCCGTCCTTAGGGAGTCTTCTTTACCTCATCGGTAGTACCAGTTGTTTTCTCGGACTTTACGTCATGAACCTACGTTAGAGTTTTTACTGTCTTACTAGAGACAAACAAAGGTTCCGTTTGGTAAGTTATAGTGTCATTAGGTTCAGATACGGGTTTGGTCATTGCGACTTCTTCGACTTCACCTTGCCAAGATACTTCTGGATGTTCTGGAAAATCTTGATTGTGGGTTTTCTCTACAGGAAAAGTAATATCCCCTGACCTTACGTTTTCATCCTTCAATTCTTTGTGGACCTCATTGTACGTTGAAACCGGAACCTTACGCCTTACTTCGTCCCGTTTTTGATTATTCTCAAAACGGTTCTTTTACGTGACCAGTATCGTTTGTGGGAGAAGGTTGTTGTGTTCTCTTCAGAGATGTGTACCTGTAGTAGTCTACCCGTTGTGGCTTTAGTCTAACTAATATTAGATACGTCGGTTTCTACCTCTTCGAGATATGTCAGTTGTTTTTGTTCTGGTCCTCGACTGACACCGAGTCTAGTACTTGAGGNGTCCTACAGACCGAGATCTACTCACTAGTGTGGTAGCACTAATAGGCCCAGCACTTCTAGAAAAAACATGTCAAGAAGACACATAAGAACGGTGGAGAAGAATCAGAGAAGACGAAGACAATCCAGGTATGGTAAAGACAGGAAATAACTCGGGTAGAAACGTACTTCACAAGGGAACCATAGAGATTAAAAGAACTTCTCTAGAGACCAGAAAGGGTAAGACAACAAAAGGTGATAAAGAAACGTAACTAGCGACTTCTTCCGAAAGAATAGAGAAGAACGACAAGAAACCTTGAGACGTAAGTCTACGAATAGAGAAAGGAAAAGAGGAAACAAAAAGCGGAGGGAAGAAAAGTGTCGATAAACATTCCGGAGAGGTCTGTCGGTAAAACGAAAAAAACGTAAAGAAAAAGTACCCCTACCAGAACTAGGGACAGAGCAGATGTCACAGTCCTTGGAGTAAGGTATCAAGTAGTCCGTGAGATAGTCTAGATCCGGGAATTTAGATAAAGAGTGAAGGTGACATATTAGTATTCCCTAAACTAAATCCAGTATGGACTTACCATTCCTCGTCGCCGACGTGAAGCAACCTCGTCGGCACTTCTCTATGGGGTACGGGTTCCGTTCTCTTTGGGTTCATTCTACCATCCACAACATTCTCCCGTAGTCTCCCGTCTGTGTGACTTTGGTATGAGTGTCTTTTAATCAGTTAGATTAGTGTGATCCTGGTGTCGGAACACATTGAGTTACTTTGATTCGGTACGGACACCCCGGTGGGTTCTGCCCGCTCAGTACCACCTCTCCAGACTGTCTTACACCAGGTGACCTCTTCCCTTACCGTTTGGTGAAGTCATAAGAACGGAACTCTTGGGGTACTTGTCATACTTTTCCGTTTTACTGTCCTATGACTTTCTCCATGAGGGGTCCAGTCATCCACGGGTTGTGTGATGACCTCTAGTCATCTCTTTATTGAGGTCTTTCTTACTTCCCTACCTCGGTTTCGTTTTTGTTATGGGTCGACACTTACACTGACCACTATCTTCGTTCCAGGCTACGCCATTTCTCGTTTGACGTATCCTTGGACCTTACAGTCCAAATACTTAGTTCCGTTTAACCTTCGCCAGTTTGTTCTCTACCGTTCTCACACTTGCAGTTGTAAGATCCTTAGTCGCTTGACTTTACCTGACCTTACCCACTTAAATTGAGTCTACTGGTAATATAGATGATGACGCCCGTCCTTAGGGAGTCTTCTTTACCTCATCGGTAGTACCAGTTGTTTTCTCGGGCTTTACGTCATGAACCTACGTTAGAGTTTTTACTGTCTTACTAGAGACAAACAAAGGTTCCGTTTGGTAAGTTATAGTGTCATTAGGTTCAGATACGGGTTTGGTCATTGCGACTTCTTCGACTTCACCTTGCCAAGATACTTCTGGATGTTCTGGAAAATCTTGATTGTGGGTTTTCTCTACAGGAAAAGTAATATCCCCTGACCTTACGTTTTCATCCTTCAATTCTTTGTGGACCTCATTGTACGTTGAAACCGGAACCTTACGCCTTACTTCGTCCCGTTTTTGATTATTCTCAAAACGGTTCTTTTACGTGACCAGTATCGTTTGTGGGAGAAGGTTGTTGTGTTCTCTTCAGAGATGTGTACCTGTAGTAGTCTACCCGTTGTGGCTTTAGTCTAACTAATATAAGATACGTCGGTTTCTACCTCTTCGAGATATGCCAGTTGTTTTTGTTCTGGTCCTCGACTGACACCGAGTCTAGTACTTGGAATAATGGTTTAAGTCTGAATTTAAGTTCTTTCATCCCTTTTGGCGATCTGGTAAGTCCATACTGGATTTAGTACACGGGAGATCAACGATTGTTTAGTCATTCTTTTATTATACCCAGAGTTAATTGGTATATGATATATATGGTATTGGTATATGGTAAATAAGTTGTTAATACACAGTCTGGTGATGTCATACAAGAAAGACAAGTCTTTAATTGACCATTTTTTTACACTAAATACGACATTTTATTTGGCAACACTATCTCCGTGGTACTTAAGACGGTGAATTTAGGAAAGTTTTCGGAACGCTCGAACCCTTAATTGGACCACCAGGTCATCAATCCTGAGGTCCGAAAGTGACACCTCCCGTGTCCAAGACAGAGACCAGGTCATCGATGCTAGGATGTCGGGGTACCGTTTTTTTTTTTTTTTCGGAACACTAGAACCCTCTCCTGTGGTCGAACCGGATATCCAACTAGCGTCGGAATACTCTAGAACTCGTCTCCTGGGTAGTTTCGACAAAGACTTAAGGACTAGGTACCTTAAACACTCCATTATTTACACACAACGAAATTCGGTGATTCAAACACCATTAAATAATATTCCGGTTCTTTTGATAATTCTGGGGACTTACGAACGATTCAGCGAAGTCAGTACAGGTTGAGAAACGTTGCGACACCTAGTATCGGACAGTCCCAGGAAATGTGTACCCTAAAAGATCCGTTCTTGTAACCTCACCCAATGGTCACGGGAGGAGGTCCTCTAGAAGGTCTGGGTGTCTAACTTGGACACAGAGAACACAGAGGACGTAACCGTCCGTCTAAAAAAAATGGTGATCGTGGTGGACCCTTCGGGTAATTCTGGGGACGACGACGATTCAGTGAAGTCAGCACAGGCTGAGACACGCTATGGTATCTACCGTCGGGTGGTCCGAGGGAGCAGGGACCCTAAGAGGTCCCTTCTTGTGACGTCATCTAACGGTAAAGGAAGGAGTTACGTACTTCCACTTTTCACTTTCACTTCAGCGAGTCAGCACAGGCTGGGCGTCGTTGGGGTACCTGACGTCGGATGGTCCGAGGAGGCGGGTACCCTAAAAGGTCCGTTCTCATGACCTCGCCCAACGGTGACGGAAGAGGTCAATTCTGGGGATGTTCCACCATTTTAGGTGTCCGTCTCGAAAGAACAAAAATAAAAACAAAAAGACCGGTACGGTAGACCCGTCCCTCACCAGTCCCTCACCAGGGACCGAAGTGAAAGAGTTGGGTTCTCTTCGGTAAAAACCGACCTTGGTCCTCGGACGGGGTCCTGACGAGATAACAAAGAACTGAAGAGGAAAAAATGATGCAAGGAAGGGAAAGGACAAATAACCGGATAATCTTACACGGGAAACCTTGGGTCCCTTCTAACTCCTCCGACTTACTTCGAATAAAGGACGTTTGTTCTTTGTACCTTTCCTAAACATGGGTCATCCATGGGTCCCAGGACATATTTGTCCCAGGATGAGACAAATATGTTCTCATCACTCTTTCCCATTCTTATACAGATTGAGACTTCTTGGTTAGAGAGAAGGATGTGTATTCTATTTTTAAATTCATTATTTTTGTTACCGATTTGAAGTCTCTTTCGGTCAAACGACCGTGTCAATCGTGTATTCACCTATTGTGAGAAAGGACATGATTAATCCATATTTCTGAGTAGAAGAACGAAACAGTAAGGAACTATACTTTCCTTGACGGTTTAGTAAGGGGGTAAAGGTTTACACAGTATTCGTTTCCCCCTTCTGACGGAAATTGAAATTCACCTTTGCTGGACATCAAAATTTTGACTCGTACCATACCTTACCCTCTTCCGTTACCGTTGGGTGAGATCATAAGAACGGACCTCTTAAGGTACCTGTCTCCTCGGACCACCCGATGTCAGGGACCCCAGTATTTCTCAACCTGTGCTGTTTCACTGATTGCGATGTGATACCATACCTCGTCTCCCCATTCAACTAAGTAGACGAAGAGCTTCTAAATTTAAAAAGAATTTTGAAATAGGGGTAAAGGGTTATCGTTACCAAATTGGAACATATTGTGAGACGTCCAAAGGTTCGTAAATATACATATCCACCCGCGAGTAAGTCAAGGTTGTCTAAGTTTAATCACTGAATGGGTTACAGTATTTTAATCATTTATCGGTTCAATCCAAAACTTAGATCCAGACAGACCGGTATTCGGGTCATGAGAAAGGTGATGCTCGTCGATTTATAGACGACCTCACTGTAGGACTCAACCATTACCGTCTTTATCTGAGAATCCCATTGGGTGACATTAATGTGTCCAATAAAATCCAAAAGGATTCAAGTGTCAGGACTCATGGTTCTCTAAGCTCGATTTTTCTCTCAACGATAACAATCACCGAGATAAGAGACCCCGTCAACGGTTCTTGATAAGTGGTCTGACCCGTTCTTGTCGGGTACACTCCCTCTCCGTCCCACCGGTGCTCCAACATCAGAGATTGGGGGACCTGAGACTCGGTTCGACAGGTCAACGAAGTCGGACTCGGTTCTACTTCTGTCGGTTCAATCCGTCCTCAGTCCGTAAGATAAGTTGTTTCAAGTTGCCTCCCCTCCGGTTCCTTTCATCTTAAAACCACGTGCAAAGAATGGTCATTTGGCTATGATCCCTTTTCAGGCAGCTTATTTCCGTCTTTCCGATACTAAATTGGTCAAGACGTAATCTGCAAAGAGTCTATTCCCTCGTCCTCTCTTAGGAGGTCTTAGGGGTCACAGGAACTTGGTAAGTAGACGACCATGTGGTCATCCTGACGGAATTAAGACAGACATTTTTTATTAAGTAGACAACTAGACACGACCCAGTCTGTGCTTTCCTTGTCAAAAGTGTATATAAAATAAAAGTATAAACAGTCTTGTGGCTCCGGAGATATTAGTTTCGAGAACTCTGTAATATAAGTGGTAGAGGTTAATGTGTCTAGAAATTAAAGGTCGAGATGGGGAACGAAACTGTGAGTCTACGTTTTAGGACCAGATAGACCTAAAACAAAGTTTGTCTTGTCGGTCGGTGTATGACTCTTTCTCAGTTTCCTTAGCACTCGATAATCTTCTACCTCAAACTAATGAAAATTTTATTTACAACTATTCTCTTCTGAATCTTTGACTCACCATCCTTTCTTTACTTACTTCAGTATCCGTCTTCAAGTTTCTAACAAAAAGGAATTCAAAAGATCCTCTTTAAACTGAGACGACGACGACGACACGCTGGGGTATCTCCCGTCGTGTGGTCCGTGGGGGCAGAGACCCTGAGAGGTCCGTTCTTATGACCTCACCCAACGGTAAAGGAAGAGGTTACATACTTTCACTTTTCACTTTCACTTCAACGAGTCAGCAGACTGAGAAGCGCTGGGGTACCTGACGTCGGAAGGTCCGAGGAGGTAGGTACCCTAAAAGGTCCGTTCTCATGACCTCACCCTACGGTAACGGAAGAGGCTTAAAGGGAGATCGCAGGGAATTTTTGTAAAAGATCCTGAAGGGACCAAGTCACCAATCCTTAGACAAACGGTCACGTTCCTTGAGTCCAAACTAGGAACCAAGTCCTTCCAAGGTGTACGGGGTCCCGTTGATTCGGGTACGCGGTGTCGATGACTTGGACATGAGATCTCGGGGACGAGACGTTGTTCTTTTCGGTGTGTGGCGGGACTCTTCGGACGTGTGGAGTTGACCTCTCGTTGGGGGTGAGCGATCAATCTCTTTCGGGTACAAGGTACGAGGGATGACGGTACGGTGGATTCGTTGTGTTCGTGTCCTCTAGAGACTGACTGGTAGGTCGCTTCTGGACACTCCCGAAGTCCCTTCTTTCCCAAGTATCGTTTCGTCGTGTCTTTTTTCATTTGTAAAATGGTGATTGACTTAAAAAATGGAGAAACCGACATAATGAATGAAGCCGTTACCAGAAAAAGTGTCCAGAAATATGAGAAAGATGGGAAGTCCTTTGACTATTTGGGAACCCGTTTTAGGCAGAACTTTGACACATTCGGACTTAAAGGTTTCGTTTGTTTTCTTTCTTCCCACCCTTCTTCGATCCCTCCCCTCTTCCTCCTCTCTCCCTCCCTCTTCCGCCCTCTCCCTCTCACTCTTCCTTTCCTTCTTTTTCTTTTCCTTCACTCCCTGCCTCCTTCTTTCCCTCTTTTCTCTCTCTTTCTTTCCTCTCTTTTAGACTTCTGTGACAGATATGAAGTAGGACTGGACAAATGTAGTATACGACAGGTGTAAGTCAGGTCTTCGTTGACACCCTTTTTACTGCGTTGGAGTCTACAAATCCTGCAGTCCTGACGTCGGTCTCTTAAAAGTGTCGTAAGTACCTCCGATCGGTCTGAAGTCGAAACCGGTCTGTGAATCTCTACTAAGGTGCGACTTAAGAGAGAACGGTCATGATCTTAGGCGTCCTGAGACTAACTGAGAAGGTGTCAAACTGACGGTACAAGTAGTGTGAGAAGGTCAAATGTAAAACTCCCTTTCCCCTTTTCATTAATCTCTTTATCTGGTCAATCTATTAAACTCCGGTGTTATAACTTTATTTCTTAAAAGAACTCAAGTGACGTGGTGGACCCTTCGGGTTAATGAAATCATAAGAAGAGATTTTTTTAATCCTGTAAAAAGAGACGATATTATGGAATTAACATGTAATGTGTTAATTGTAAGTAAGGAATTGTAGGTGGATATGTTATCAGTTTGAAAGGGTTAATAAAAGTTTTTCGTTTTAACATCGTTCAGTTCTGGGTTAATTTCAGGTGTTGAATGTACATTGACGATACAGATAGTCAGAGAATTAACGAATAGAACTAATTCTATTGAGGACTAAGAGGTAAAATAAAGTACTGTAAATGGATACCTTCTTTGAACCAGTCAATAGGTGTGAAGATCAACTATAAACTAGTAACTGATAAGACATAAAATTTTAGTAACTATTCTATTTTATAATACATAGGAGAGTAGTTATAAATAAATGTTGTTCCGAATCTCATTCATTTTATTCCTTATAGTTTAAACCTCAATTTTGGTACTTAGGACATAGTAAAGGACCATCGAGTCGACTATTTCTTAGACGGACGTTACGTCCTCTGGAGCCAAGTCAAGGACCCAGTCCTTCTAAGGGACCTCTTCCCTATTCGATGGGTGAGGTCATAAGAACCCGAAGGGACCATCGAGTCTGCCATTTACCATTTCTTAGACGGGCGTTACGCCCTCTAGACACAAGTTAGGGACCCAACCCTTCTAGGGGACCTCCTCCCGTACCGTCGAGTAAGAACGGACCACTTGGGAGTACCTGTCTCCTCGGACCACCCGATGTCAGGTGTCTCAGTCTGTACTGATTCGTGTCGTGAAAAACAACGTTTATCGTCTTTAGTCAGAACTGATCTAATTTACCCGTTAAATTAACTTTAAACAATGAATACTTAATATAAAAGGACGGATATTTTAGAGTCTAATTTTTATCGAATTCGTCTTCAGATGTTTTCTTCAGATCTCCTCCAGTCGGGTCCAGACCGTACCGTCTAATTGTCGTCCCCGGGTGAGAGAGAGAGGTGACGTCACGTCAATACACCAAAAGTAGAGTTCCAACGTTGGTTCAATGTAAGGGTAGAACGGTAGGTTAGGGTAGTAAAATACCGTTTATTTTCCCCTTTCTCACCCTTCTCACTGTCGAAAATAAAAGAACTCGAGGTTTTTGTGACGTCTACCACTCACGTCGGTACTTTAAGTTTCTGTTAACAAGGGACCTTCCTTTTGATACTGTTTAGATGTGTCGTATAATTTTTGGTCTCTGTAGTGAAACGGTCGTTTCCTGGTAGATCAGATTCGAAACCAAAAAATTTGGTCATCGACACTGATGACCTAAAAGATCATCAGTATATGTCCACACTCTCGAACTGGTCTTTCTTCTGACAACAAGTCAACGATTCAACACAGGTTGAGAAACACTGGGGTACCTGATCTGGTAAGGTCCGAAGGGACAGTAAGTGATAGAGGACCTCAAACGAGTTTGAGTGTCGGTAACTCAACCACTACGCTAGGTTGGTAGAATAGAAGACAGTCGGAGAAGAGGAGAACGGGAGTTAGAAAAGGGTCGTAGTCACAG
The DNA here is from genome assembly GCA_006410555.1 of Capra ibex. Taxonomy (NCBI): domain Eukaryota; kingdom Metazoa; phylum Chordata; class Mammalia; order Artiodactyla; family Bovidae; genus Capra; species Capra ibex. The sequence goes on from SJYO01007308.1 coordinate 813,041, forward strand.
AAAAGGTTATTCGACCGAGAATTCGTAGTACACTGGTTTCATAACCTCGAAGTCAGAGTCGTAGTCTGGAAGGTTACTTCCAAGTCCAAACTAAAGGAAATCCTAACTGACCAAATAGAGAAACGTCAGGTTCCGTGAGAGTTCTCAGAAAAGGTCGTGGTATTAAGTTTTCGTAGTTAAGAAGACACGAGTCGAAAGAAAATTCAGGTCGAAAGTGTAGGTATGTACTGTTGTCCTTTTTGGTATTGAAACTGATATTCCTAGAAACAGTCGTTTCACTACAGAGACGAAAAATTATACGACAGATCTAAACAGTATCGAAAAGAAGGTTCCTCGTTCACAGAAAATTAAAGCACCGACGTCAGTGTCAGACGTCACTAAAACCTCGGGTTCTTTTATTTTAGACAGTGACAAAGGTGAAAAAGGAGTATTTAAACGGTGCTTCACTACCCTCGTCTACAGTACTAGAAGCAAAAAACTTACAAATCAAAATCCGGTCGAAAAAATGAGAGGAGAAGGTGGGAGTAGTTCTCCGGGAAATCAAGGAGGAGCAAAAGACGGAAATCTCACCATAGTAGACGTATAAACAGGTCCCTCTAGTTTGGTCAGTTAGAATTCCCTTTAATTGGGATTTGTGTACAACCTTCCTGACTACGACTTCGACTTTGAGGTCATAAAACCAGTAGACTACACTTGTCGACTGACTGACCTTTTCAGGGACTCCGAACCTTTCTGACTCCCGTCTTCCTCTTCTCCCACAGTCTCCTACTCTACCGATCTACCGTAATGACTACGTTACTTGTATTTGAACCCGTTTGAAACCCTCTACCACTCCCTGTCTCTCTGGACCACACGATGTCAGACACCCAGGCGTTTGTCAGCCTGTACTGTCCCGGTGACTTGTTGTTGTTGTTATAGACGTATAAACTCCAACAACTATAAAGAGAACCGTTAGAACTAAGGTCGAACACAAAGTAGGCCGGGTCGTAAAGTGTACTACATGAGACGTGTCTTCAATTTATTCGTCCCACTGTTATATGTCGGAACTGTATGAGGACAACAAAGTACAGGTCAAGATTGACAACGAAGAACTGGACGTATGTCCAAAGAGTCCTCCGTCCATTCCACCAGACCATAAAGGTAGAGAACTTCTTAAAAGGTCAAACGACACTAGGTGTGTTAGTTTCCGAAATCACATCAGTTACTTCGTCTACAAAAAGACCCCAAGTGAACGAAAAAGATATTAGGTCGTCTATAACCGTTAGACTAGAGACCAAGGAGACGGAGAAACTTTATGTCGAACATGTAGAATTTCAAGAACCAAGTACATGACAACTTCGAACTTCCTAAAACTTCTAATGGAACGATGTACACTAAACTCACGTTGACATGTCATCAAACTTGTAAGAAACCTCGACAGAAAGAAACTCTAATCTTTCTTTTACCTGGAAAAGGTCAGACACCGATAACGACTTAAAGGGTTTAAACGACCGTATAACTCACGTCGTGAAATCGTCGTAGAAGAAAATCCTAAACTTTATCGAGTCGACCTTAAAGTAGTGGAGGTGAGTAAATAAATATCACCACGAAGAGATCCGGGTGAACTGAAGTGTGAGGTCCTATAGACCGAGATCTGCTCACTGGTAGATCCAATATGATACTGGTAACACCAATAGACCCAGTAATTCTGGAAAAAACGTATCAAGAAGACACATAAGAACGGTGGGGCAGAATTATAGAAGACAAAGACAATCCAGGAACGCTAAAGACAAGAAATGACACGGGTAGAAACGTACTTTTAAAGAGAACTATAGAGATTAAAAGAACTTGTCTAGAGATGGATCAAAAGGGTAAGATGACAAAAGGATAAAGAAACGGAACAAGTGAATTCTTTCGAAAGAACAAAGAGGAACGTTAAGAGACCTTGAGACGAAAGTCAACTCATATAAAGGGGAAATAAGGAAACGGAAAGTGAAAAGAAGTCGATAAACATTCCCAAAGAGTCTGTTGGTAAAACGGAAACACGTAAAAAAAAGGAAATCCTACCAAAACTAGTGGTGGAGGATATGTTACAATTCTTGGAGGTAGGTATCAAGAAGTCCGTGAGACAGATAGTCTAGATTACGGAACTTATAAGTAGTGAAGGTGACATATTAACATTCCCTAAAATAAATCCAGTATAAACTTACCGGATCACCAAAGGGGATGAAAGAAGTTAAATTCAGACTTAAAACGTTATTCCTCAAGTACTGGACTCGGTGTCAGTCGAGATCCAGAAAAAAAAAAAAAAAACGACCGAGATATTTCGAAGAGGAAGAAGTTGACGTTTCTTATATTAGTTAGACTAAAACCATAACTACTAAAAACATAACTACTATGACTAGACCACTACAGGTACTCATCAGTAGAGAACACAACAACCTTCTCCCACAAACGATACCGGTTATACAAGAGAACCGTTTTGAGACAATCGGAAACGGGACAAAAAAACATGAGATTCAGGTTTGTACGGACAATAAGGTACATAGAGGACTGAAGGATGAAAACGTAAGGTCAGGGGATACTACTTTTCCTGTAGACAAAAACCACAATCAAGATCTTCTACAAATCCAGAAGTGTCTTGGTCAGTTGAATTCGAAGGAGTCGTAATCACCAACCCCGTATCTGAACTTAATGACACTACAACTTACCAAACGGAACCTTTGTTTGACTCTAAGAAGACAGTAAAAACTCTAACGTGACTTCGTGACGTAAAACTTGAGAAAACAACTGATTCGAATAGAGGACAGGAGTAGGTAGTCTCCTGTCTGTCCTCTTCGTTCTTGATGTTAGGGTGTTGGTGATCTTACTTTGGGTGTCAGTGTCTAGTGTACCTAGTGTCGGAACACATTGAATTACTTCGAGACTCGGTACGTCACGTCCCTGTGGGTTCTACCTATCCAGTACCACCTCCCGACACTGATTTGCACCAGGTGACCACTTTCCTTACCGTTAGGTGAAGACATAGGAACGGACCTCTTGGGATACTTGTCATACTTTTCCGTTTTTCTACTGTGACCTTCTACTCGGGGGGTCCGACCATCTATAGGTATACGATGACCTCTTCTTACCTCTTTATCAAGGTCTTTCTTACTCCTCCGACCCGGTTTCGTCTTTGCTACGAACAAACACCTACACAGACCACCTCTTTCATTTCAGACTACGACATTTCTTGTTATAACGTTTCTTTCGACCTTACCATCCAGGTGTCAAGTTCCATTTAACCTGTAACAGTCCTTCCTTTACCGTTCTCACTTGTAGCTGTTTCCCTTAGTCACTTGATTTTACCTGCCCTTACCCGTTTAAATTAAGCCTACTGGTAATATAGATGATGACAACCGTTCTTAGGGGACTTTCTTCACCTCATCCGGAGGATCAGTTGTTTCTTCCGACTCTCGGTTTCTTAACTATGAAAGTTTAACATCACGACCCTTCTGAGAACTCTCAGGGACCCTCACGTTTCTTTAGTTTGGTCAGTTAGGATTTCCTTTAGTTTGGACTTATAAGTTATATTCCTGACTACGACTTCGAGGTTATGAAACCGGTGAACTACGTTTCTCGACTGAGTAACCTTTTATGCAACTACGACCCTTTCTAACTCCCGTCCTCCTCTTCCCCCGTTGTCTCCTATTCTACTAATCTCTCGTAGTGACTGAGTTACCTGTACTTAAACTCGTTTGAGACCCTCTATCATCTCCTATCTCCTCGGACCGGACGATGGAGAGATACCCCAGTGTGTCTCAGTCTGTGTTGAATCGCTGACTTGTTGTCGTTGTTGTTTCAGGACGAGCATGGGATTAGAACTGTCTCTGGGGTGGAAACTTGGCGACAAATCTTTTGGAGTAGTTTAAGAAGACTCAACTCTGTGTGTCAAAAAGATCCGTCTTCCGAAACACAGAGGGAAACGGACCGTTCCATTATTTCGATAGGAAAAGATAAAGTGGATTTTGAGATGTTCTAAACTAAGACGTGCCCACATGTCTCTCCCACTCGACTCATCACGTAGGAATCCCTGGTAAGAGTACCTGTTAAATGAAAAGGGGAAAGAATACCTGGAGTCACGGTCTAGACTTTATTAATGTTAGGAACCAAGTACAGGTTGACGGTCGTTGTCAGGTACATGTGTTAAAAATAAATAAACATTGAAAAATATTATATTAGGTACTTGGATGGTCTTGAGGTTTTGTTTCGAGTATACTTGTAAGAACACGTACGAAAGACCTCGTGTGATACGTAAGTAAAGACGACTTGTGTCTAGATCTTGGTCTTAACGACCCAGTACACAATACGTTTATTCGTTGAAATCATCTATAACGGCCAAAAGGTTTTACGAACTTGATTAAACGTGATGGTGGTCGTGACTTACTTTCACACTGAACGAGATTAACAGTCATGATAAACAACACAAAAGTTAAAAGTGTTAGGATACCCATACATCTGATAGAATAAGAAATTGACGAATTTTCAACGGAACACGAGACTAATGAAATATGATCGTTTCCTATACGAGAACTTTTACAGTGGTCGTTAAGGGAAGAGAAAGAAACCGACATAACGTGTCGAACATCCTAGAAGCAAGGGGGTGGTACCTAACTTGGGTCCGAGAGTATTCACTCTCATTCCCAAGAATTGATAACCCGGTGTCCCCCTAAACTCTACAGGGAGAATTGAAGAACTAGTGGTTTAGATTACTGGAATGAAGTTTGGAACGGGAAGTAGAGAATCATTGTAGACTGTGGTGACTATGGTGAAAGAAGAACTTTGATATAAGGAAACTAAAGATACTATAACGTAATAGGATCTTCTATGCACAAATAGGTGTTATAGTTTTAGGTTATATGGGACATTCTTTGTCTTTCCAAAATAAGATAGGTAAACCACCATTTTTGGATGGGACTTGATAATACTCTGATTAGTACCAAGAAGAAATAGGGTGAATTACAATTTAAATGTATTAAGTGATTTCTACTTAATCATGTACATAAATAATACTCTGTGAACCCGAAAGGTCCACCGTTGTCACCATTTCTTGGACGGACGATTACGTCCTCTGTATTCTGTGAACCCAAGCTAAGGTCCCAGTCCTTCTAGGAGACCTCCTCCTTTACCGTTGGGTGAGATTATAAGAACGGACCTCTTTGGGTACCTGTCTCGTAGGACCGTCCGATGTCAGGAATCCTAACGTTTCTCAACCTGTGTTGACGTTGTTGAATCGTACGTCGTGCATGACTTTGTCCTCCCTTCCCCCGTCCCATCTTGGAGACTCTCTTATTGGATCGGACTCCTGTACTGTATTTGACTAATCTTGGTTTACCCAGGTTTTACCGTCTAGTCAGCTGAAGGTGATCTGGAACTCGGAGTCATGTATGAGTAACATTGTGTTACCATTCGATTTACTATGTGGGTGTCCGTGGTACTGTCAAGGTTTCGGTTGGTAGTTTCTGGTGTTTCAACTACCATCGGGTCAAGGACCTTTAGGGGTGGAGAAGGGATTTTATCAACCTTATTAGGAGGGTGAGTAACGTACGTACGTACGATTCAACGAAGTAAGTAAGTAAGTGAAGTAAGTCAGCGAGTCAGCACAGGTTGAGAAACGCTGGGGTACTTAGAGTCGTGCGGTCCGGAGGGACAGGTAGTGGTTGAGGGTCTCAAGTGAGTCTGAGTGCAGGTAGTTCAGACACTACGGTAGGTCGGTAGAGTAGGAACCAGCAGGGGAAGAGAAGGACAGGGTTTAGGGAGGGTCGTAGGTTCAGAAAAGGTTACTCAGTTGAGAAACGTACTCCACCGGTTTCATGACCTCAAAGTCGAAATCGTAGTAAGGAAGGTTTCTTTAGGGTCCCGTCTAGAGGAAGTCTTACCTGACCAACCTAGAGGAACGTCAGGTTCCCTGAGAGTTCTCAGAAGAGGTTGTGGTGTCAAGTTTTCGTAGTTAAGAAGCCGTGAGTCGGAAGAAGTGTCAGGTTGAGAGTGTAGGTATGTACTGATGACCTCTTTGGTATCGGAACTGATCTACCTGGAATCAGCCGTTTCATTACAGAGACGAAAAGTTGTACGATGGATCCAACCAGTATTGAAAAGAAGGTTCCTCATTCACAGAAAATTAAAGTACCGACGTTAGTGGTAGACGTCACTAAAACCTCGGGGGTTTTTATTTCAGACCGTGACAATGGTGACAAAGGGGTAGATAAAGGGTACTTCACTACCCTGGTCTACGGTACTAGAAGTAAAAGACTTACAACTCGAAATTCGGTTGAAAAAGCGAGAGGTGAAAGTGAAAGTAGTTCTCCGAAAAATCAAGAAGAAGTGAAAGATGGTATTCCCACCACAGTAGACGTATAGACTCCAATAACTATAAAGAGGACCGTTAGAACTAAGGTCGAACACAAAGAAGGT